>OZ012694.1:35395071-35430766 GCA_963942565.1 Maea johnstoni | reverse complement strand
TAGAGCATGAAAATGCAAATCAATATTCATCATACATGCAAATTAATTTTCATAATTCTTATTCAGCACACATTAATTAGTTTGCGTGAGAGATGCTGAGAACATTTGAAACTTGAAAAATACAACCACATATCACCTTGTGAAAAATAAGTATTAAACTCAAGCTTTTCTTGTTGTCAGTATTCATACTCCAGTGTTGACTGCTTGTTTTATTTTCATTATCTCCATTTTTTTATTAATCTTTTTGTTCTTTAAAAGTTGCTATTGATATATAAGCCACTTTGCCAAGAAGTAAAGGCCCGAGGCGGACATCTAGTCTTTCCCTCCATCTCTCTCCTACTGTAGATGAGTTGTGTGCGGTACAATTCTCTGTGTATGAACAATAAGCGGGATTATTGGGGATCCAATTAATCATCCCGCAATATTTGCTCGTGGCTGACTCACAGCAATTCATATGGAGGGAGCCTATTAAGAGAGAGGATATCAGATGACAGGCCCTCCTTGTTTCCAGGAAAAAAAAATTTGAATTTCAGAAGAGCTGTATTTTCCATGTAAGACCGAGCGTTATTACACAGACACTCAGGTAGTATAGGAAGTATTGCTGTTACTCAAGGCATCCAGAAAAAATGCATTATTACCTTCAAAATCACTGTGCATAATAATTTATAAATAAACAAGTACAATGAAATTGGAATTTGTCCTATTGTAGAGTAGATATAAAGAATGCATATTCATGGAAATACATATCCATTGAGTGGGTATATGAATTTTGCTTTTTACTATGGAAAATTGGATACATAAGGATGGATAAGTTAGAAGAGCTGTTAGAAATAATTGAGATTTTAGTGATTCGATAAATATCCTCTACTTTTCTTTAAAGGACAATTACACCATGAATAAAACATAGACCCAAATAGTTTCCACTGCCAACCTTCATACAAGAAGTATATTGCTGTTTAAAACACATCCTTACACACAAGAAATTGAGATACTGAGAGCAGCCATTTTAGTCTATTAATAGCATATCTCAGGCTGTTTGGCACCCATATGTCATTAGCAGTAACCTTACATTTAAACCATTCATGCCCTGAAATTAATGCATGGATTCTATTTCCTTTTTTTTTTTAGAAAAGCTTTTTTAGGACTGTCATGTAGTTATCACTTTTCAGGTTTAAAAAAGATTTCAACTTTCTTGAAAACTCTCTTGAGTCCCATCCCAATTCAAAATCCTGACAACTATTGAAGTTACGTCAACTTTTTCTCCATTTACTTCTTTGCGTAAAAGGAAACAGAACGACAGGACAAAGCAGGGGAGAGTCGCTTTTCCCGTCCTGTCTTTGAGTTGACAAGTAGACTCTTTAAAATCAGGGTAGCAGGTCAGTGGTCATCGTGCCATAACACTCTCTCAGTTTCAGCTAACACCACTCTTCATATGGGAGCTGTAGGCAGAATGTGCCACTGTGTGTCACAGGCACAAAGGCTGTCACTCAAATAAACCTGTTCTGGGAATGCCCATGAGAGGACACAGGACAGTCTGTGTGTGCAGCTAAAGACACAGTCACATTATAACGGAGAACTGATCCTGACACAGTTTAACCCATTAATGCTGAACTAGCGGTCCAGTTCAACCCATTAACCCTTCCAATGCTAAGGATACTTTCGTCAAAAGCACAAGGATACAAAGATTCTTAAAAAACATCTCAAACCCTGTCATGTTGGTATTCATTGGAAAGCTCTCATAGAGTACTCTCAGATGAGCACCAAATTGACAGGGTTTCGGTCGTTTTTCAGGTATTTTGCATACTTTTGTATTGGCAAAATTAGCCATAAGAAGCATAAGGGTTAATGCTTTAGAGTTCCTTTTAAAAATATCCAGTTTAACCAATTATTGCTTAAGAGACTTAGATTTTCTCAAAGTATTGTCTTCTGGATCGATGATACTTTTATTGATAACTTTGGAAATCATAAAGATTTTACAAAATACTTTAAGGAGAATTGTTGGTTATGTTCTGAATGGTATTTCTCCTTTAAATATTTTTCTTTATTTAACTAAATGCCTATAAGGTTTTGCTAAAGCTGTCAGGCAGCCTATCCATACTGCATGTAACTAGGCATGCATAATCACATCCCTGACTTTCCTATATGCCATAATGTAGGGCCAACCTAGACATTTATTGGACAATCCAAGGCCAAAATATACACTCTTGAGGAACCGTATAGATTGAGCCTCCACTGTACATTGATAACCTTGCGCACAAAGAACATATTTTTCCAGAGCAGCATTCATCATTAGATAAGCATGGGAACACAATGTATGGTGCATAAATTGGAAACTCTTTCATTCCCTGAGAGTACTCCAAGTACAGGGTTAGCCTTTCCCAGGGGCCTAAGGTTTTGCAGAAGGCCCCTAGATTTTGCAGAAGGCCCCTAAATTTTTCAGACTAGGGGCCCGAAATGTAAAATAACTAGAAATCCTGTTTTCGAAGACTTATTTTTCATCAAAAGACCTTTTCGGACCCCTGGCCTGTAGCCTGATGTCAGACCCTGATTTGCACAGGCTCCACTGTATTTTCCAAACAGAGGAGAACACATGCATTTCAACCAGCTTGCCCTGCCTGCCCTTGACGTTTCGACATGCTTGATTCTCCAATGTAATCTAAATGTAAGACCCAGATGTATACAGGTTCCACTATATTTTCAAAACAGAGGAGAATACATGTGTTTCAACCTGCTTGCCCTGCCTACCCTTGACATTCCGACATGCTTGATTCTCCCGTGTTCTCCTGGGCCGTGTTCCAGGGCCGAGTTGGTACACCTCGTTCAATACATACGCTGTGCAGCAGCAGCAATGTGTGCGAGGCTGCCTGCCTGCGAGAGAGGGAGAGAGGGTTCTATTTCTTTACAGCATTGATTGCCCTGCACAAAACAAACTCTTGAGAAGGCAGCATTGATTGAGACGGCCTTCCTTTCCTTGTGGGGCGAACGGGAGGCCACAGCTTGAGCAAGCAGCAATGAGGAGCAGTATTGGCTCTGACCTGGAAGGCTGCCAGGTTCTCCGCACCAGGAATGTCTGGGCTACCAGTTCATCATACACTAAAATGTGCAAATATTCACACATAAATACAGCCCATCTACGTGGAACTATTCAATCAAACATGTGTGGACATTCAATTTTGATTCAAATCTAGTCTTTCACCCTCTGGAGGTAATAAATACTATCCTATGTATTTTCAAACACTTGCAGTGGTACACAACTTCTAGAAAAGCTAATTTTCTTTGGCCTTTTGGCTTTCAATCACTCCTCTCCTTCCCTAACCCTGATGGCTCACTTATAATGTTATATCTGGGATATTGTTCAATATCCCATAAAGCTATCATCACCATATATCACCATATTTAATCAGTGTGATACAAATACCTAATTCTATGCAGGATTAGGGGACAGAGAACTTGAGTGCTGTGGTAGGCCCATGTTGCCTACCTGCCTGAGCGAGGATGACTTTCTGATGATGCGCAGTGAGGACCAATTAAAGGAGATCCATCTCCTGGCAGCTTTACCTGGGATGACCCTCTTCTTATCCCTGCATTGTGCAGCACTCTGCATCATAGCCGGGCGACCCAGCATCCTTGTCCTCAGATGCTGCCACAGCAGCAGCAGCAGCTTCTGGGGCTGGCAGAATAACTAATATGCATCCCTGATAATGTCCCTGTCCATTACTGTTAACATATCATATCTCACCTGATTCAGTCCACTTATGAGAGAGTTCAAATCAGACCTGTTCCTATTAACAAGATTACAAGAGAAGTACTACCGTAATGTAATGTGTGAGTCGTTGGTGACTATAAGTGCTAGGATAGAGAAGGACGTAAAAACAAGATGGATTCCATGCATCAAGGCAGGTCAAGACAGGCAAGGCAGGCAGGCCGTTCACCTCACTGTGGCTGCTAGGTCGCATACATTTCTATCCTTGCCACTCACAGAAATACCCCAGCCAATCATAATCATCAGACAGTCACAGAATTCTCAATACATGGTCATTTATTATGGCATGTTCTAATCAATCGATACATGCTCACAGCAGCACTATAAGGTCTAACTATTCTGGTGATATCTTTCCAACCTAAGTTTATTAAAACAAAATATTGAAACCAATTAGTACCACTATGAAGCCTAGCAAAAATACTGTTTGTTTCTGGTAACTGTACAAAAACATAGGGTAGGTAGGTAGGTAAAATTTTAATTTTGGATAATTTTTATTTATTAACTTTTTATCTTTAAACAAACTCTAAAAATGTGTTTCATGAACGCTTGACGCGAGGTTCCGGAACCCGCTGATAGGCGGCTTCAAACACGTTGAATGCCTTAGTGGAACGCAATGGATTCTTTCATTAGAGAAAACTTGGTTCTTCCAGTTATGTATGATAGCGTCCACTCTGTTTTGGTCAAACAGCATGGATACATTCAATGGACCAATTGTACTAAGAATACACTTTTAGGAAATTAAATAACCTTTTTTAAATCAGTGAAATTAGCGATTTTACAGTTTTGATGACGTCACAAGTAATTGGAAGCTAATTATAATATGCGACGGTGGCGACACGTTACAGTCAACCTCCCCCCCCCCCCCCCCCCCCCCCTTGCTACACCAATTCTACTGCCGACACATGGCATCCAACCCTAGTTCCAAAAAACTCTGGATGCTGATTCGGAGCTGGAAGGGTGGAAAAAACTTGTTAGGGTAGGGTTCCTGGCCACAAACATCTCTTTTTTTAGGCCATACCAAGGGTCTCTGTTAAGGAAGGATTTTACAGGGTGAACCACCTTTCTCAAGTAACACCAGTAGGCAATTAGTATACGGTCAATGATCATTTATTCTCCAAGCTACTGGAGATAAGGGTTGTTTTTGTTTTTTTCTTTGTTTTTTTTTCAAATGTTGTGCAAAATGCTGTGATTCCTAGGCAGCAAGCTTGCCCCATTAACGGCCTTTGCTTGTGCGTTATCCCACCTAACTTATGCCAGGAAATCTGGCCATTCCTATGAGTAGGGAGTCACGCCGTGGCGACACACTAATGAGAGAGGTAGTCAGTCTGGAGGCTCTAGACGGCCGCAACTGTGACCGACGGCACTCAAGTCAGCGGCAATACTTTCCTACTTACTTCGTGGAAACTGGAGAAGACTTCCCTTGACCCATTCCTGCTGCGGAAACATGTTGGTGGCATCATCCTCCTTACCAATGAACAGTACTGTAAATACTAGCTTGATGAAAACTCATTAAACAACCCTCCTTTAGATATCTAGCAAATTTGTATTACTCTATAGCCATAAATGACTGAATGGTAGGCAAAATATTCTGAAACATGTGAGATCTCCTATGTATGCCTGTGAATACAAATATATATATATATATATATATATATATATATATATATATATATATATATATATATATATATATATATATATATATATATATATATATATATATATATAAAATACAAATACAATATATCATATACAAATACAAATACAAATATCATATCAATATAATAATATAATACAAATATTATACATCTTTATTTTTAAGAGACTTGCCTTGCAAGCCAGACATGGGAAAGAAAGGCATCCATACTATGGGGTTAACACTTCTCAATATAACCACCACAGCATCTCCCAAGGCTCATGCAAAATTGATGGAAAATCTTGGTAACCAGGTGATTGAAGCTTTAGCTATGCAAACGGCGCATAATTAATGATCCACGGGCGGCCTTGAAGATTGATGGACAGTGAGGCCAACAGTCTCGGTGGCAGGCCCATCACACCTTCCGAACATGCAAGGATTCCATAAAAAAAAAAGCAAGGCCGGAATAAATTGAAGCCAAACAAGCGAAATCGTTCACATTAAATCGATAAAATCTCACTCTGCTCCTTCTGGCAGTTAAGTGGTGAGTGAGAGAGCGGCGTCAATAAATTTCTGCCGATCGCTGAGAAGTCATTTGTTCCAGATTCGATTAGAGCGCTGCCAAGGACTCGTGATTTAATAACAAACCTCCCGAGCAATAATAGATCACAACGCAACAATGGCGCCCACTACAACAGCGGCCAACCACATTATGTAGATGTATATGAAGGATCGGCACTAAGCAACTAAAATCAAAGTCAATAATGAGGTAATTGGTTTATGCTAATGATTCTAAGAACAGAATTTTACCTGATGCTTCTTTAATTAACCCGTCCATGCTCAGAGTCAAATACGAAACAAAGCATAAATGTGCAAAAAATATTTGAAATATACCTATAAAATATTTTCCAAAATATGCTTAAATTAGAATGATACCATAAAAATAGTCTGGCCTTATTTGAGAGCTACAGGTAGGAATAAATTGAATTATGAAGATTAGAATTCAGAAGTGACCCTGGTACTACTCCAAAACTCAATTCATACTCAAAATTGATTATAAGATTACACAATTACACATACTCCTATTCTCTCTACCAACACACTACTTGTAGCATTTCCCAGCCTGGTTTATAGGAGCCTCCTTGCCATATTTCTCTCACTCCTATTCCCCAAACCAACAAGACACCTAAGCTCACAATTATACATACTCCTATTCTCTCTACCAACACACTACTCAGCATTTCCCAGCCTGGTTTATAGGAGCCTCCTTGCCATATTTCTCTCATTCCTATTCCCCAAACCAACAAGACACCTAAGCTCACAATTACACATACTCCTATTCTCTCTACCAACACACTACTCAGCATTTCCCAGCCTGGTTTATAGGAGCCTCCTTGCCATATTTCTCTCATTCCTATTCCCCAAACCAACAAGACACCTAAGCTCACAATTACACATACTCCTATTCTCTCTACCAACACACTACTCAGCATTTCCCAGCCTGGTTTATAGGAGCCTCCTTGCCATATTTCTCTCATTCCTATTCCCCAAACCAACAAGACACCTCAGCTCACAGCATTTCCCAGCCTGTCCAGTAGAGAGAGTATCAGATTTCCACCATTTCCGCTGAGGCACATACCAGCATGCAAGTTAACCTGGACGAACATGAAATCTACACCGTTAATTCTGAGTCTGAGAACAATAGGTCAAATAAAGACTGTTATAAATCCTGCTCCCGTGACACAACACATACCCAGTCGGGCATGCTGATAAAAACAACCCACTTCTCTTCATAGTCCGCCTATGTAGCATAGTATTTTCTTAGCCGCAAATTGGCTCACTACCATGTTGTCATAGTATAACATACACAAGCTATTTGGAAAGTTACCAATGTTAAACTGGATCAATCTTTTACACGTAAGTTCTGCGAAAAGTCACTGGTCCTGGGCTCCTGGCTAATGTGATTTCAATCACTCAATATGGTAGCTACCAAGAAAATAAGATAATGATGCAACAATAAAAACCTGTGGGTATATTTTATATATAGCACAGGGGTGATAAAATCTGGCATGTTTGGAAAATAAAAAATAACCTTTTTATTCCACACAATATTTTTATACAACTCTGTGCCCCTTTTTCTGCACACTCAGGTTCGTCACAAAGGTAGCTTTTATCTTGTTTGTTCACTTATATAAATTGTTATACAGGTCAATTTAAAAGATGAATTACAGTACATGGCCTGCACCTACAAAGACAGATCTCTTTTAAGTAGGTCAACACCATATTTGAAGGCGACCTCTAAGTTTAGTTTGTATGGTTGGGTTTGGTTTATTATTGAAAACATGTTTGTATCTCACTAAAATGTGGATATATAACTAGTAAAGCCAGAGGTTCTGAGTTCTTATCTTGTACCTGATTGAACTCCCGAATATCAAAGTTTTAGGAAACGAGAGTAAAAGCCTCTAAAACAACTATATTTACAGTCCCTGACAAATAAGATGATCAGCTGAAAATGTTGCCTTAGTAAATGACCCCAAACCTTCATCCTCTTCATACAATTACAAACTAACCCATGACCTAATAGTCCAACTTGCTTTGAGGTATAGGCACGGTAGTTGTGATAGGGCTAATCTATATACTATATCAGACATACACCTGTCAGCAAGAGAATAAAAACTTATCGCAGCTTCCAAGGGTTAATCCGGGATGTCAACAAACAATATCAGCAGACAACGAGCAGAAAAAATTCTGTCAGCATCAATATCAAGATAACCAAATAACATAGGCCTTTCAAGTTCAACAAAAGACCCATCTAAGTATTATTATTCATTATCATGATAATGATTATTGTAATTATTGTCATTATTATAATCATTGTTTTTATTATCATTATTATAATTATTATCATTATTATTATTATTATTATTATAATCATCATTATCATTATTATCACTATTATTATTATTATCATTATCATTATTATCATTATTATTATTTTTATTATTATTATCATTAGTATTATGATCATTAGTATTATTATTTCTATTATCATTATCATTATCAATATTATTATCATACAAATATCATTAATAATATCATCATTGAATTCTTATTCTTATATTGATCATCATTACTTAATCAACTTTATTATCATTATAGTTAATATTATCATTATCATCATCATATCTTTTTAAAATCATCTTTATCCCTATAATCTTTAATTATACTAGAAATTCTCCATAAACCTCACAATAATCCTTCAAAACTGATGAAAATCTATGCCTAGTAAGCTGACAAGCCTGGGCCTTGATATCTCACCATAAATAAGGCATTGTGCGGCAGCTGTGCAGGGATAAATCATAGCGGTCTCACAGGGCAACAGCGGCAGCAGCAGCCCAGAACAGAGCTTGTTGTTGCCTAGGATGCAGATTGTATGGTTCACATTAGACTAGCATACAATCATAAACATGTATTTAATTATTGAAATAAGGCATGATGTCCTTATACAAAGTCATGGGAAATATATTGAGGTGGAAAAACATATGCTTGAAATTGAGATTCTAAGTAATGACTCACAGAAATATTTGGGTGTCCTGAGGGGTGATTTTTGAGAGTTAGGGTGTCCAAAAGATGACATCCTAGATAATGACCCATATTGATGATACTAAAGGAACTATACAGACTGTATGATCTATAGGGAGTGTAGGAATATTCTACAGTTTCAGTCTTGTGAGCATGTCACTGGCTACTTTCCCACATGCCCCAGGCCAGATTTGAACCTGCACAGTGGTGAGAGATAGCGAGCAATCAGTGGCGACACCTATGACCACGCAGACACCATGACCTACTGCATAGAGTTAAAACTGTTTCTTGATAGATTCTAGAATCATACGATGAGAGAAACACAGACACCAGGCAGAGCAGGTTGACCTACTCGAGTAGTGGGATAAATTATTTATCTCCAGTGCATCACATAACATGCCACTGCAGAATATTTATAAATGCTAAGATCATGACATACTGTTATCAGTCCAGACCGCAAAGGCTAGATAAAGCTAACCAAAAACACCACAACCAGAGCATAAGGCAGGAATGCTTTCAAATCTGCCCCAACATATGTGCTTGTAACTTGTAAAAGAAAATACCCTTAAATAATTTCTAAATTTTACACTCGTACCCATTATTAAAAATTTTGCAAGACAAGTTAAAATTTTTGACAAGCAAGTTTATATAAGCATCAATTTGTCCAACATGGCTAGTCTATTGAATAAATTTGTATACAGCGTATACCTAGTATCAGTTGTATGTAATTCGCTGGCCAGGCCAGAATACAGGACTAGAATATTATGCTGCGGCACCACAGTTATTGAACCCACACACTGCTTCGTCATCCCATCCACCTGTCCCGACCCCAAAACCAACACGAAACAGATCAATTTCAATTATTGGAAATCCATTGCTGTCCGGCTAAGCTGTGCTTGGTCTTCATTGAGACTGTCACACTGCATCACATGGGAAGCAATAACAGAGGCCTCCTGTGCCCGAACAATGCCCGCCTGAAATTCTAAGCCCAGGCTGTTCTGCAGATCAATACTTCGTTCAGCGCGTAATGAATTGACATCAGGCCTTGATATCGAGCTGGGTGACAGATGACTAACGTGACAGGACTCTTAATATTAACCTAGACCATTCACTGAGGTCTCAGATAGGGTGTATGTGGTTATGTTACACTTTTGGTACTTCATACTCTAACCATGAACTAACTGTGCGTAACACTATTATTTCTCAGAACCTGGACTGCACAGATTGGATTGTAATACATAAACATAACTCCTCCACTCTCTGTCTCTCTCTGTCTCTCCCTGTCTCTGTCTCTGTCTCTCTGTCTCTCTGTCTCTCTCTCTCTCTCTCTCTCTCTCTCTCTCTCTCTCTCTCTCTCTCTCTCTCTCTCTCTCTCTCTCTCTCTCACACATTCTTCTCTGGGAAAATATCCATTCTCTGATCTAAACTGCTCGTCCTATTTAAACAAATCTATTCAAATGGAACCTCACAGATTATAATTATCAAATAACTCACCAGGTATGTCTGGGCACTTAGCTGGATCTATGCTTGTAAGAAGTAACCATAGAATGGAGAATATGTACATACCTGCAATGAAAAGAAAATACCATTAAGATTACATTATCATAAATATCAATACAAAGATAGCATATGGGTTATAATGTGTTATTTCTTCAGATCATGCAGAAGGCTAAACATGATACTTAGTAATAGGTTAACTTATTAAGTACTCGATAGTTGATACCATCACCAGCTATAATATACATGCCATCGGCTGCTATTTTGAGACGTGGATTTAAAATTCTAAATATTTAAAATCCAGTCTGCATTGTATATCCTTGCATAAATAACTACATATAGAAAGTATATAGGCATATATATGGGTCTAGCATGTGCTAACACAGTATACATGGCACAGACACACTAAGGCACCTGGCAACCACTGACATTTTAGACATACATGTGCTTTTAGTTTAGTGCCTCTTCCATGCACTATCAACCTCTGACTGACCCCAGAGACACCCTGAAAATAAACCAGCACCCAAGAACACATTCCTTCCTAGTGCTTTTTGCTGCAGGGATTGTGAAGTTGAACTTTCCTTCTGAAACGGATGCTCAGTTGGCTTCAATGTGTAATTGACAGATTTCTGGATATGATGGAAGGAACACATTTCTGCATATAATAATCATGAAGATTTTTAGGCGATTTTTTAGGACGTGAAAAAAGCAGGATCATGGTGATTGAACAAATTTGATGAAATCCAGTTTCCTTCAACCTATTGTTTCGATGGTATGCAAAGATAAGATGGGACATAAGAAACCATGCTACTCCCATCAGAAGAATTGGGTTTTTACCTTTTTTCTAACAGCTTAGGTCATATCATGTTGTAATAGAAACCCAGAACCGGAAGAAATTCCCTTCTCTTCACAAATAGCTCCAAAGGGTCTTTCAGTTGCAGAAGGACCATAGACAGCCCTCAACATTACCGCACGTTTATGTAGCAACCAGGCCAACCTGCCCTTCGGGATCCAGCAGAGACTTGAACCTGCTAACTCATGTTTGGGAGCCAGGCATCGTAACCACTACGCCATGGCAGATCCCATAATAGAGGGATGTTGTGACTGTCGGCTAGTGACAAATAGACACCATTTTAAAATTAGCAACAGGGATTTAGCGTGTGGTATTATTTATCAGTCTCATCCACTCGCACAGGTGACACGGATGACTGACCTTCATGTTCAAGGCAACAGGCACAAGCGCCACCTGGTGACAAGCAATTGACACGCTCCAAGGTCAAACCCGACCAACACTCCAAGGTCAAATACCTGTGGCAAGGTCAAATTAAGGCTGCAATCAGTATTCACAGGGAGTTTCACCATCAGTTTATCACTTAGAGCATATGCTACCTTAAAGCCTTGATGCTACATGGCTAACATGACACCTGAAACAGCTGAGGTCACACATATTTCAACCAGAGGTCAAGGTGAAGGTCAGGATCAGCATAACTAGGTCAAGGTTGCATGAGGATCTAAATATGTAGCTATGGTTTAGTAATGTTTGTATTGTTTTTAAATACACATACCTACACAAACTCATTTACTCTCCATGTACAAGGAATTCCATAAGATAAAAGCACTAGATGAAAATGTAGGTATGTTTTACCTTTAGGTATGTTTTACCTTTAGACAATGCTGTGATAGAAAAAGGTAGATATAGGTATGCGTGCACATGTATCACCTATAAATGAGTGTCTTTTGAGAGGACTAAAGGTAGATACCTTCATCTCTCGTCTCTTTTATACAAAATATATTTAATAAAGGGTTTGTGGACTATTCCATAATGATTATATCGTGGTACCACTAACAAAGCTTTACATACATCAATCAGAATCCCTAGGAAATATAGCTGATTTCGATGTCCCAACTTTAGCAGGGTAGAGTTGAAGGAAGTACCTCTAGAGAAAGCACTGGGAAATGTAGATCTGAACCTATAGGCAGTGTACCTAGGGAAAGAAACATCAGATGAAGATGTAAGTAGCCCTATATGCCCTTAAAACAGAGAGACAGGAACTTAAAAGCAGATGCCGGTGTCTGTATCTGCCTTAAAGGAGATGTAGATACCTGCATTGGTCTTTGAGTCAGCATGTCTTGAAATGCACTTGAAAGTAACAAAATAAAGTGTAGCAATGCTGGCAGACACAGTCTGCGGCTAGAATAACTGCCCCTAAATTTATTCAAAATAATTATCTTACTGGCCACCCTAATGTATAATATCAAAGCCGAGAATGGCATTTTGAAGAGGTCAATTTTACGGTTATGCTGAAAGAGCACTAGCATTGCAGTAACCTTAAACTACTACCCTGACTTATATGTCTCTGGGTTGAAAGAAAGGAGAGGCGAAAATGGAGCCTAACTACCTCATACATAAAGGTGTGACTTTATTTTTTTCCGCAGCCCCTCATCATGTCTCGGCAGTCCCCTTAAGGCCTAATAAACTCTGGTGGAAATTACCATGGCTAATAACAGGGAAGTCACAGGCTGGCGTCAAAAGGCTACTGGAGCAAGGTGAACAATGCATTCCAACAGCAGGGCCCTTGGAATTGAGCCACTGCATGTACGCTTAGAATCTAGGTGATCTTCATACAATATAAATACACACACACAGAATCTAAGTACTCCTCTTACTATATATATATATATATATATATATATATATATATATATATATATATATATATATATATATATATATATATATATATATATATATATATATATATACAAGTGTAAGAATTGTGAGCTATGTTTTGAACTATTCTGAATGGTAAATACTGCAATGGCGCTATGATGCATGTGCCTATCATAGTCCTAGGACATAACAAGATTTTGCTGTTACCTATTTTTGCAGACTAAAGGCTACCAGAGAACCACACATTCGATATAGCTACCTGAGCTCAGATAAATAAATCTCTTTTATCAGATGTATAATTAGTACTTGAGGTGAGTATGGTAAACTATGGTTTAGGGATATCTCTATAGTACATACCCAGCATTATGGGGAACACATATATTATTAACCCATTGTTCTATAATCACAACTACACAGAGCCATGACACTCCCTAGGCTTATCTAATACCACAGGTGAGTATGGTTAAGGGATATCTAACTAGTACCTACCCAGCTTTGTGGGGAATACATGCATAAATAACCCATTGTTCTATATAACCACCCCATGAAACTCCCTAGGCTTATCTTTTATTATCACCATGCAGTGCCTAGGTCCCTGGGGTCCCATAGTTTCACAACTAGACAGTCATTAGCACATGATGAATCTCTCCATTATTTATGGCAATAAATGCAGTCCTTTGTCTGGTATAAACCACTGGTAATAATGCTGAACAGCTGGCCACAGCTGAATTATCTGAATTATACATCCCAGTCCTCTCTAAGTACAGTAGTACCAGTGAGGATGTCTCTATGGATTATTGGTAATATCAAACACTGCACAAATACAGCAGACATTGACGCACATGGTAATGGTGGAGACAAGAACAACAACATGTGTTACCATTGCCAAGTATTGACTCCTGGTATCATATTCTATATGTACGTATGTGTGCTGACAATGGTGTCAGGTCAATGCCACCTCTAGTGAGTGCAGTATTACCTCTATCTGTGTCTGCACATCTCCTTGACAGATGTCGTTTGGACTTAAAACGTTTGAATATAACTTAGGAATCAATCATAGATTCACAAAATATTTGTATGAGAATTGTCGGTTGGGTTCTGGTGAACATTACTCCTTCAAATATTTTATGAAAAATATTTTATTTGCAAAGATAAAACTAAAATTGCCAGGGTTTTTTGGCTGCTCCAGCATGAATGGGTTAATGTGGTAGTGAACAGAAACAGTGCCACTCTTAGTGCATACAGAATCAGTATGGTATAATAGTGCATTGTCTGCACACTGACAGTAACTCAGTGCTGAAGTCTGGATGATATAGACTTGATTCTGGACAATGTGGTATTAAGATCAGGGCTCCTCATGCAAGGTAGCCATCATATCAAAATGAAATATATACACATTGTAGATGTGGCTTAACGATTTATATTTTAAACATACCATGTTATAACAGAACATGTATGCATGCAAATCCAAATTTTATAAACATATAGACACACACACATGTGGCTTAACGATTTCTTTTTGAAAGGCACAATGTTTAACTAAATATGTATGCATGAAAATTCAAATTTTATAAAAATATTAGCACATACATGTTCCAGATTTGGCTGAACGATTTCTTTTTCAAAGACACTATGTCTAACAGAATATGTATGCATGTAATCACGGTTGCTGAAGTGAGGTGCTACATATATCAATACTGGTACATAGTAGTGGTTAGTTGGTTTATGTTTTTGTCTGGCATTTAGCCACACAGAGGCAGGCGCCTGTTGGATCTGATGACGACTGACAGTTCATAACATGGTGTGTGATTAACGCTAACAAATCATACATGTTTTATTATACATGTATTATGTACAAGCAGAGGCTTATAAGCCTTTGGTACAAGTCATTTATCCAAACAACTTCCACTTACCCAGGACTTGTAATGTATAGTACTTAACGAGAAATGGAACAGCCCAAATAGAAATCTGATGACACCTTTAATCAACCCTTCTGATGAGACCTTTAATTAACCCATTCATCATGAAAATGGTGATCTGAGGATTCTCCCAAGTGGGAGTGAATATTTCGTACAAGAAGTTATGCTCAAACAATCAACAGCTTTTTTTTCAAATATTTTCAGTATTCAAGCTCTTTTCCTGTATCATGTTTAAAACTATAACTATCAGGTGCTACTCATTACGAGAAAATTTGACTTAAATTGGCCTATTGTAAAGAAGAAATAGAAGAATAGAATTTCCTTTTTCATCTTTTGCCTATGGACTATTAACTGCCTCCTAACATTCCTTTCTTAACCCTTTCCATTCCAAGTGAGTGTAGTTGCCGCTAAAAACCTACACTTAACCCTTTCCATCCTGCTAACCTAATCACCTAACCACTATCTACCATTAACCCTTTCCTTCCCGCAAACCACACCACCATCTAGTGTTAACCCTATCCTTCCAGCAAACCACACCACCATCTAGTGTTAACCCTTTCCTTCCTGCTAACCTGATCACCATCTACCACTAACCCTTTCCCTCCTGCAAACTAGACCACCATCTACAATTAACCCTTTAACTTCCTGCTAACCTGACCACCATCTACTGTTAACCCTTTCCTTCCTGACCTGACCACCATCTACCATTAACCCTTTCCTTCCCGCAAACCACACCACCATCTAGTGTTAACCCTTTCCTTCCCGCAAACCACACCACCATCTAGTGTTAACCCTTTCCTTCCTGTGAACCTAGCCACCATCTAGCATTAACCCTTTCCTTCCCGCAAACCACACCACCATCTAGTGTTAACCCTTTCCTTCCTGTGAACCTAGGCACCATCTAGCATTAACCCTTTCCTTCCCGCAAACCACACCACCATCTAGTGTTAACCCTTTCCTTCCTGCAAACCTAGCCACCATCTAGCATTAACCCTTTCCATTCTACAAACCTGACCACCATCTACTGTTAACCTGTTTCCATACCAGATGCATGTAGCTGACTAAGTAACCTGATCAAAACCTACCCTTATCCTATTCTATCTGGCCAATATGGTCAATATCTACATTAACTCTTTCCAATCCAAATGCATCGAGTTTTGACTGTATGACCTGATAACAACCTACCTTTTACCCTTTCCATCTAGCTACTGGAACAAAATCCTCTTAAAACATGTCCAATCCCAAATGCATGTAGTAGTAACCTGATCAGCCGTTATAAAACAAGATGCAGTTCTTGCGACCTGCCAACTCCTTACCATACAGAGGCATACACCCTTTCCAAGTTAGTCATAAAGATATAGTTATTTCATGTTCTTTCACAGAGTAACAGCAAAAAATTGATCCTACCCTGAACTCATACACATGAGATTATTCAAGTACATTTCTTATCTGATTAAGAGGATCGATTACATAGCATCTGGGACTTCCCCTTTCATGCTAGTAACATGTATGCAGGCATGTGATGTTTTTTGCAGCATCTCCAGTAAGTAGCTTCCTGCCAGTTTTCAAGGTTAGGACTAGGAGGAAGACCGGTTTGTGCTGCTGCTGCTGCTGCTGGTAGGTAATTATATAGCCTGTCAGCACTGGGTGACAGGTAGATGCAGTGTAGCACACTGGGTTCATTATCCCCCTACCTGCACAGGTGTGACAAATACCTGGCTGTACTCAACTTCTCATTTACCCATGGCTGACACAGCAATGCTTGTTGTACAGGGGAAAGATGCCTGGGATAAATATAATTTCCTCCTCAAAGTTCAAGCCACACACAAGAAAAATATGTTTATAGCACCTGTGTACTTGATATATACAATAAGGTATATAGTACTAGGAGTTGTATATGTTCTATATACATGCAATGCTCTATTTGTCTTTCCTGAGGTTTCCTTACCAATGCTTGAAGCCACACACTTTACATAGATGTTTTAACACCTGTGTACTTGATATACACAATAAGGTATAGTGCTAGGAGTTGTATATGTTCCATATACATGCAGGGCTCCATTTGTTGTCTATACTAAGCTGTCATTGCCAGTGTTTGAAGGCACACATTAGAAATAGATGTTTACAGCACCTGTGTACTTGATAACTACAATAAGGTATAGTACCAGGAGTTGTATATGTACCATATATATAATATACATGCAGGGCTCTATTTATCTATACTGAGCTTTCATTGGCTATGTTTGAAGGCACACACTAGACACATTCAGCATGTTATTATCACATGGGATGGCCTGCCAGCTGCCTGGCGGCAAGGTCATAGTACAGATATTTTATCAGCTACATCAAGTTGCCACATGTGATACAACTGTGCTGAATGGGGGGCCTTTAGGTGAATGGTGCTGGGACAAAAGGGGCATATCATATATCTATGTGTAGACTTCAGCCTCTTGATCTGCACACTGCTGCCTAGAATAGATTCTAGGCCATCATATGTATTTTGTGTGTTTTTATCATCATCATCAAATCAATATATTTTTCTGTTACCATTACCAATTTATAATATTCATTATTATTATTACCTTCATTATTATTATTAATTTTATTATCAGTACTATTATTATTATTAGTATCATTATTATTATTATTATCATTATTATTATTATTATTATCATTATTATTATTATTATTATTATTATTATAATTAGTATCATTGTTATTATCTTTATCCTCCTCATCATCAAATCAATATATTCGTAGGAACTTCATGGCAACTTCATACTCGGTAAAATGGGTATCTCCAAAGATGGCATTCATCTTTAACTATTGGGGCAACGTGGTCAGTGAGAGCCAGGATGGTGTGTAAGCTCTCTTGCTGTTGTACAACCCCTGGCACCAACCAAGACTAGTCATATTGGAAAATGCTGATTTCTTGGATGGCGTCCAGCGGAATAGGAGAATCCCGCCCGGGTAAGAGGCAGCAGGGCCGGGTGCGCTCAGGACAGGAGGTCACATGATCACCGAGGTCAAGTATTGCGCTATTCGACATCAGTCGTAGTTGACAGCCGAGTGGGGATATTAAAATCATGCAGCGATGAAGAAAACTATTGTGAGTGACTAATGAAATCATAACAGGCCTGAGAGAAGTTGACTGCAGGCGGAGATGAAAGCTGTTTGAACATGGCGGAGACTGCAAGGCTAGCCGCAGACAGAGAAAAGAGTGAGAGAGAGAGAGAGAGAGAGAGAGAGAGAGGAGAGAGAGAGAGAGAGAGAGAGAGAGAGAGAGAGAGGAGAGAGAGAGAGAGAGAGAGAGAGAGAGAGAGAGAGAGGGGAGAGAGGTGGAGAGAGAGAGAGAGAGAGAGAGAGAGAGAGAGGAGAGAGAGAGAGAGAGAGAGAGGAGAGAGAGAGATGAAGAGAGAGAGAGAGAGAGAGAGAGAGAGAGAGAGAGAGAGAGAGAGAGAGAGAGAGAGAGAGAATGAGAATGAGAATGAGAGAGGGAGAGAGACAGAAAGAAACAGAGAGAGAATCGAGAGAGGGGATAGAGACAGAGAGATGTCGGGGTTGGATGTCTGATTAAGTACAAACCTATCACATAAGCCAGCCGGGAACAAAGGAATCCCGGATGATATGCCTTCTATGAATACCGTGCCATTTCTATGAATATGTGTTCAATTAATGAAACACTCATCACTAACTGCAACTTGACGATGCATCAAAAGTGTTTGAGATATCAGAGTAAAGAAACTAATTAGTGTGAAAAACTACTGAAAGCGTTTGCACTCTTTTGAATGGTAGACTTGATTGGAAATAAAAGATGACAATCAGAGAGTAAATGCAGCAATATTCACCAATGGGATGCGACGAATGGGAAAATAATATCAGGAGTTTCTATTTCAAAAATAATTCCACAATTTATTTTATGCAGATTTTGTGTTTGTGCTGTTTGTTAGACTGTAATAATGAGAACAATCATGAAATCCAAACGGAGTCCTATCACACCCCTTTTTCCTTGTTGACCTCACAACTGAATAAAGCATAAATATAATATTTGAAGGAGAGTACTTGGTCGTTTGGAATATTGATTAGTGAATCTCTTTCGAATTTATTTTGTAAGATATTTTAAAGTAGAAATGTTGCCCTCCTATTCTTGGGGTTTTGATGGTCTAAATGACACTCAGACACCATGCTGGCTACTGAGACTATGCGTAAAATCAACTAACTAGTATAAGCGGCCAGCCTTAAAGGATACTGAAACTCGAATGACAGAGAGAGGGGGTAGCAAGTTCCTTATGCGTCCTGTTTAGCTAAACTTTAAACTCAACTAACTAGTATAAGCAGCCAGCCTTAGAAGGATACTGAAACTCGAATGACAGAGAGAGGGGGTAGCAAGTTCCTTATGCGTCCTGTTTAGCTGAACTTTAAACTCAACTAACTAGTATAAGCAGCCAGCCTTTTAAGAATACTGAAACTGGGAACACTGATAGAGGGGGTTGCCAGTTTCGTATGCGTCCTGTTTAGCGGAACTCTTAACTCAACTTACTAGTATGAGCAGCCAGAGATTGCTACTGAACCTCCCACTAATTGACTGGCCATTCATTTCACACATACAAGGAGTGCCTGTGTTTATGCCAGGGTAGTAGAAAGTATCCCTGCATCAGCCTGGAGGCCAGCCCCAAGGTACCACCACCACCACCACCATCATCTCATCATCATCACCATCAACATCAGCAGCAGGGTTATTAACCTGATAGTAGAGAGGACTGTGACTGCAAATCATGGCCACCATTTATGCCAATGGAATTCCCAGGCTGACATCTGTCATTCATCATCCATACCTCTCCATGATCCATCTCCATACCTCATTAATCACTGCCCCATCAGCCCACCTTTACTGTACAGCAATTACTGACAAGAATTGTGTATGCTAAAACACTAGATTTTGTAAGGCTTTGCAGGGCCGCAGGTTATGCCAAAATTCCTTTGCTAAAATCCACATCTATCATCCATACCTCTCCATGATCCATCTCCATACCACATTTATCACTGCCCCATCTCCTTACATTTTCTGAACTGGAAATATTCACCAGAATTGTCTCTACTCAAACCCTTGATTTTGAAAGGCTTAACATGGCCACAGGTTATGGCTTATCCTAAATTACATTCTTCCATAATACCACTCCATTTCCAACTCACATTTAAGGCCTGGTCACTATATAAATGTGTGGCATTGTGGAGGGCTGTCTATAGTCCTTCTGCAACTAAAAGACCCCTTAGAAAACTTTCCGGTTCCTGGTTTCTATCTCATAAGCGATATGACCTATGTGTCGGAACCTAGATAACATACTGTAGTTGATACAGGTATTGCACTGCATATCACTGATAGTTAATATGTAACTAGTCTCACCGCACCCAGGAAATCCTGTACCTTATCTTAGTACATAGTCATACACTTCACTTCTTAGAAGACTAGCCCATAGTTATCACTCTGTACTAGGTAACCTTTCTATATGATGTATAAACTGTATCATTGATGATTATTACTCAGTCTCGAATAAAACTCTAAACTACACACACGTTTGGATCTGTCTCCATATCTATTGAACCAACCATCTAGTGGCTATCAACCCCACATTTTGGTGCCGTGACCAGGATTAAACATGTCGGAGACAGATACAACAGCAGACTCAACACGAACTAAGAGAATACGATCAGCTTACAAGGGACAAGTCACGAAACTTCTTGCCTCTACATCTATCATAGAGAGGAAAGATGATCTACAGCAGACAGACTTAGATAACTTGGAGCATCTAATAACAGAACTGAAGGCAAAACTCACCTTGATTGAGGACTTGGACTCGAAGATAATGGATCTAACACCAGAAATGGAAATCGAACGTGTGATAGTGGAGTCTGACGATTATCAATCCACTATTAAACAGAACCTCCAACTACTACAGAAGTTCCATGGAAGAGAACTCAAGAAAGTAACAGAACCAGTGAGTACGCACCCTCAAATAAATCCTAGTGCAGCTGTGTTCACTCCTAGACAGCAGCAACACTATAGACTACCACAGCTAGCATTGTCTACATTTGAGGGAGATATTCTAAAATGGCAGAGTTTCTACGACGATTTCAACTCTGCAATTCATGCAAACAACTCACTATCGAAAATGGAGAAGTTCCAATACTTAAGAAGCCAGCTGAGGAACGAGGCATATCAAACCATCGAGGGCTTACCACTTACTGACTCGAATTATGATAACGCGATTGCCCTCCTACAGGAGAGATATGGCCAGCCTCACAAAATTATTGGAGCATACATGAGAGCACTTTGGGAATTATCTAAACCCAATGAAAGCATTCTCAGCCTGAGATCATTTCTGGACACTCTGGAATCGTACATCAGAGGATTACAGTCTCTTGGAAAAGATGAAACTACCTACGGAGAATTACTGGTTCCAATGATATTGGACAAATTGCCAGCATCGACAAGGAAACAAATAGCACGAGAACACGGAAACAACGAATGGACACTTTCTGCTTTGAAACAAGCCATAAAGAAGGAGATAGAAGCAATGCAAGCAGGGGAAACGGATGAACTGAACTACAGAAGGATAGCACTACAAACATCCTTATCAAACAGCTTGGATTATTCTTAGATAAGAATAACGTGATACGCTGTAGGGGTCGTTTACAGAATGCCCCTATACCTGAAAATGCTAAGATCCCAATCTTGATACCTAGCTATCATCACTTTACTAAACTTATGATAGTTGACGCGCACACAAAGGTTAAACATTCAGGGATCCAAGCTACTATGAACTACCTAAGACAAAATTACTGGATACCAAAGATGAGAGCTATGGTAAAATCAACTTTAAGACATTGCATTACTTGCAAAAAGCTGACAGGACACCCCTATCCTAAGGTAGTAACAGCTCAACTACCAGGATTTCGCACACAACAAACTGCACCATTTGCAGTGACTGGTGTAGATTTCACAGGAGCAGTATCGGTGAGATCACAAAATGATGGAAAAATCAGAGAATGCTACATTTGTTTGTTTACATGTGCCAATACACGAGCAATACACCTTGAACTAGTGAGTAACTTATCAACTCAAAATTTCTTGAATGCATTTAGGCGTTTTGCAGCTAGAAGATCATTCCCACAACTGATGATTTCAGACAATGCTACAACCTTTCAATGTGCAGCGAAATCACTTCGAGAAATGTCTAAATCGGGGGAAATCGCAAAATTCATGAGCACCCAGGGTGTAAAATGGACCTTTATTGCAAAACGTGCTCCTTGGTTTGGGGGATTTTGGGAACGTTTGATTGGGATGACAAAGATGGCACTGAAAAAGGTAATCGGTCGCGCACTCATTACATACGAAGAACTACAAACACTTCTCTGTGAAATCGAAGCTATGATAAATGACCGTCCAATAACATACACATACGGTGATGTTAATGAACCACTACCACTGACACCATCACACCTACTTCATGGTAGACTTATCACACCAACACCATTTGAACTAGTGGAAAGAAATGACATTTCTGATCCATCTTTCAAACCAGTAGACACCTCCACACTCAAGAAAAGGCAGAAAATGCTAGCATTTGTGCTAAATTCATTTTGGAAACGATGGCTGAATGAATATCTACCATCTTTACGTGAACGCCACATTCAGACAAAACCTGGCACAAAAACAAACTCAGTTAAAGTGGGGGAAGTAGTACTTATTCATGATGATAATAAGAAACGCTTGGATTGGAACTTAGGTGTAATCACTAAACTACTTCCAGGTCCAGATGGTGTAGTCAGAGTCGTAGAAATAAGAACAAAAATGGGTAAAACAAACAGACCAATCACTAAACTATACCCTCTTGAAATGAATGAAGACAATTCTGATGACTCAGACCAAAACATGACTGACCAGTCAGATATGACTTCCTTGACAGACAAAGATATACCTGTTCGCCCAAAACGAAAGGCAGCAGAAAAGGCTACTAAAATTATCAAAAACATGTCAGCCTACCTAAATGAATAACTTACTCTGATTGAGAGTATCTCATGTACACACTGTAAATCTTAGTTAAGGTGGTTTTAATGCACTATAAAACTGATTTCTTTGTAACTCAATCTGAGTATTATCTCATACATGTATGAATCTGCTGACTTTGTCGAATGTATGTAACTAATTGTTGGTACTAGAAATAAAGAACATAATGCATGGTAGTTCCAATAAGCATTCATTCTACTGGAACATGATGTAATACACTTTATGATTACTTTTACCTGTATGTAAACCTATCTGTAAACAGATTGTAAGGATGTTGATAAATGTGCTAACAATTACATTGAAATGGTATGATAAATGCTATGTATCTTTACAATGATGTGATCATATGTATATTTGTATTTTCTAGATTGAATTATTGAACTAGACAGATTTTTAGCAGAACAATTGTGTATCTCAATTCTAGATGTTTAATAGCTTTACAAGTATTATAAACACTGCGGCCCCCGGAGTATGTCGGAACCTAGATAACATACTGTAGTTGATACAGGTATTGCACTGCATATCACTGATAGTTAATATGTAACTAGTCTCACCGCACCCAGGAAATCCTGTACCTTATCTTAGTACATAGTCATACACTTCACTTCTTAGAAGACTAGCCCATAGTTATCACTCTGTACTAGGTAACCTTTCTATATGATGTATAAACTGTATCATTGATGATTATTACTCAGTCTCGAATAAAACTCTAAACTACACACACGTTTGGATCTGTCTCCATATCTATTGAACCAACCATCTAGTGGCTATCAACCCCACACTATGCTGAACACTGAAAGCGAGGTAAAAACCCATTCCAATTCCTGTCTCCAACCCCCATTTATTATTGCCCCTTACCTAGTACCTGCTCTGTGCTGGCAATACCAATTGATATGCCAGGAATGTCTACCCTCCAAGCCAGCCTCCCAATGGGTTGTACTTCATTTCATCAGCTGACATCCTTCATGCATCATTTATGCTTCTAGTTGCTCCAGCTCCTCATTTATCACGTCGCCGTCAGCATACCTGTACTGGACCGGGACTAGTCATTTATTCACCAAAAATATTCACCCTCCTAGCTGGGTCTGCTAGTACTGAGAGTAATGGGTACCTATTTGGATTACTGTTAGGGCTGGATGCTGGTTTAGGAATACCTGCCCTGTGTAACTCGTTAGTACCTCCATCACAGAGGTAATATTCAGTGATTTTTTCTTACAAATTGCAGATTTCAAAAAATTGTACTGCCTCTCCACAGATAACATTCCTATAACAACGCAGAGAAAAGTAAACGTGCAACATTTTTTTTTTTTTTTTTTTTTGCTATTTCAAAATGGTAACCCGTAAAAGTATACTGATATATATATATATATATATATATATATATATATATATATATATATATATATATATATATATATATATATATATATATATATATATATATATATATACATACATTAAACAGTCAAAGCCATTATATAGATATAGAGCTGCTGCTTGAGTAGCGTAGCACTAGCCTGTCCTCTGTGATAGTTCATGCCGTGATGGAGTATGGCTGCGGGGAATTAGCCAAGGAGAAGAGACAGGAGGGACTCCCATAATCATCTTACTTTTTTATCCCCAATAAATATCCATAGACGAGCTGTGTAATTAATCTTACAAATGGATTTTCTGGTGCTCAAGGCATCGGCACTCATGCAGGCGATGTGGGATGATTGGAAATAATTAAGGAGCCTGATGAAAGAGAAACACAAGATTATTCTCGCTGACCCCCAGCGGGGAGGGTGCAAGCCACCTAATACATGGAGTGAAACACAAGTCGGGATACAGCCAGGCGCACTGCTGTTCTGCAGCCATTGGAGAGGCATAGTCTCAGTTAGAAAGGCATCTGGGCATCATTCGGCCACCTAAACCCTCAAATATCACCCCTTAAGACACCCAAATTGTTTTGAGAGTAATTTATGAAATTTCATAAAGTCTATTTCAGGCATATAGTTGAAATTTTCCTCCTCAATATAATTCCCATGACAATGTATAAAGAAACCATGCCTTATTCTAATAGTTAATATATGTTAACAGTTGTAATCTGAGTATATTGTCGTCTCCCTTGGACAATAGGATGGTCCAAAATTATGCAGTTGCAAAGTTCATTGTTTTTGCTAGGTTTTTATCATTTTTATTATTATATATTTTTAGGCACCCAGTTTCTAAATCCTGGCTAAGACACTGATATGTGTGCATGGTTCTGTAGGTTCCGTTACCATAACGTATATGTGCTTGTGTGGCACTGGAAGGGTTGAAAGCATACCCATGTCATCAGCTTCCAGTGGCATTTATGATATAATAATAACAGAAAGAACTCCAAACTGCAGATTTCTAAATTTTTTGAAATATTACATGTTAGGAAATAGCACAACCTTGGGAAAACAACTTTTCTACGTACACTCAACTCCATTTCAACAGCACCTGCTTCCTTTCCCACAGAAGCAAAGTTAATTAGCAATCCTCCCTTCCAACAATATTTCACAGCATTATCTTGACTTATCTTCTCATTGTCAACTTTTCATTCCCCGCACTCCAGCGGCTCCTAGAAGGCTATGCTTGCCATCCAATTATTTTCCAGACCTATGGCAGTATATTTTTTTCTTTTTGTAAATTGGCTGTAATCTCATCTTCCTAGAGCTTATTGGTGATCCATCCCTACACCAACGAGTATGGGCAAAAAAGCAATTGTGAACAAAGATACCCCCCTCCCCCCCCCCCCCCCATTTTACCAAGAATAACAACATTTTCAATATCTATACAGTATACACCACAAACCATTCATGCGTAGAGATCATAACAAATTGCGTTTCAATTAGGGATTGTCCGATTAATCGGACATGCCGATTAATCGCTCATTCAACTTCTGATTTTGATGATCGATTGCAATTTTATAAGATCGATTATTTTGAAAAGATAAATTGTATCTAGAAATAGCCTATTGATCAATTAAGAGACTCCACTAAAGCAGTGCTGTAACAAGTAAAACTAAGGGGTTCAAGGGGTATTTAAAGAGAGTTAGATTAGCTTCTTTACAAAAATGGAGCCAAGAACCATTGAACAAGCCAAGACTACCAAAGGAAAACTGCGCATATACAACTTTGATTATTAATCGATCATCGGTGGTTCAGATGGACCGATGATTGATCTTGAAAATTATGACCGATTCCGAAGACTAGTTTCAATAAAAAATAACTAAGAAAAAAAGTTACATATTACTTTAAGATGAAATTCACAATATATCTGACCGAGAGTTTTTGTCTGGGTTCTGGTATAGTACACTTATCTTTGAGATAATCCTGAATATGTGAGAGCAGCCAGCATTCTGAGCAGACTCTTAAAAGGCTGGATGAGAGAGACCCAGCGTGAACCCTCTCAACATCGATCCATAGTATTTGCCGTGGACAAGCTTTCTGTGTGCGATGGCCGCAAGATGATCACGGAATGAAATTTTCCAATTAGTGGGGGAGTTTTGGGGACAGCGCCATTGATCAATTATGCTGTGAGAGGTCAGCGTGATTGCTTTATTCCTGGGTCGCTTCAGGAGATGGGGCTGTTTAATGGCGTGCCCCCTTCACCTCTAGAGACCTTCGTCAGGTAATCATGTGTAGTAACAGGTTGTGGGGTCACCTAACAATGCACAGGTATGTGTCCTCGTTAAGGGTCAGGTGAGGGCATTGTGTTACTTTTGTATCCTGCTACTTCTACAACAGGCACAACATCCTGATCTATAGCAGAGTATCAGGGTGTCTCTCCAACACCATAAACCCTTGTATATACACTTACCGCAACACCATGTCACACAAATATTAGAACTTCCATTGTTTAATTTTTCCTGGTTCAATAAATGATCGATTTTTATCAAAATTTGATTACAGATCACATCAATGACCCACTTTACTAATTAATATTCTGGTTGGGAATTTCTCAAAATGTCAATTATGCAGATAGAAAACTGCAGGGTTTTTTTAAATGATGAAGCAACTAGGTTTCTTTGAAACTTTTTTTTCAAGATAAAAAGGAGAAACGGGAATGAATCTGCCTGACATTCATCGTAAAGGTATTATCTTTCAGTTAAAAGCAATCACCAAAGCAATGCCTTCATATCTAGCAATCATGCAACCCTTGCAAGACAGCAGCATAAGAAGACATGTATACATATTAGTAATTGGTTTCTGCCAAGAACTTCTAGGTGATTCACATTTTCAACATCCATTGTTGTTAATTTTATAATATTTGATTTTCGTTTGTTTTCTTTTTTCTTAACTTTTTATCACAAACCTAGACTTAGTGTGGGATAGCAGATTAACTGGTCATTGGTAGAAGTGATCACTTGATAATGAAACCCGCACCGGGCACTATAGCCATTAGATTAATAGGAGTTGGGTGGATAACTACTAATAAAGATGGTGCTGCAATTAGGAGCCTCTGAATATTTTATACCTTGCCTGGTATATTAATACCCTTAATGAGAAATTGGATGGATTAAAAATTAATGGTGAAAGTGCTGCATTCATGAGGTTTTGCATATCAGACGAAGTGATATATAGACCATATAAACCAGCATTGTTAAACAGGTACTTTCATTCAGTTCTGATGCTGCATTCATGAGGTTTTGCATATCAAACGAAGTGGTATATAGACCATATAAACCAGCATTATTAAACAGGTACTCTTTCATTCAGTACCAATGCATCATTCAAGAGCTGCTGAAAAGTTAATATCAATTCAATACAGCATATTAAACAGGTATTCTATGGGTAACAAATTTATACAGTGTGCACTGCATGGAGAATCTGTTGAAAGGGTGATAACAATTCTTGCACATGTTCAATCGGGCATAATTTCCACATCAATCTTGCAGTCAGGATATTTTAGCCTGGTTCCTCGGGGCTTCCTGGCGTGCAGCTCCCAGGGCTGTGTACTAATGACTACTGTGTATTCCCGTCCACTCTCGTATGTTACTACATCAATTTCACAACTGCAGCATACAAAAGCTGCACTCATAATTCAAGGTTCAGAATTAGCAATAATGTTGAAGTAAAGCATACTGGACAATGTGGAGCATGTTTTCCTTATCGATGGCATTTTTTGTTTTGTTTTGTTTTGTTTTGTTTTTTCTTACCGTGGTGTTGATAAGGATTATCAATAATGTTAAAATGCTGGATGCGGGACAGGGGACACTTAAAGTATGTTTTCCTTATCAATGGTGGTTCTCTCACACTATAATGTTACCCAGGATTGTCAATAATGTTGAACTACTGGATTCCTTATTGGTGGTGGCTCTTCCTAGT
Organism: Maea johnstoni; assembly: GCA_963942565.1. Classification (NCBI taxonomy): domain Eukaryota; kingdom Metazoa; phylum Annelida; class Polychaeta; order Spionida; family Magelonidae; genus Maea; species Maea johnstoni. The sequence continues at coordinate 35,402,294 of OZ012694.1, read as the reverse complement.
GAAATAGGGGATACTAAGGACTTCATTCAATACATATATCACCATGTTAACATATAGGGCTGCTATAAATGCACTTGCCTGATGAAACACTACATAATAAGAGATCCCACAGTGCGGAGAAGAGACTGTAGTATCATAGTATGGCTTGGCCGGCGCAATAGTTTCTATTTCAGGCAGAGCAGCAGGTTCTGATTCCCATACCTGTCACTTAATGGATTTACACAGGCATTCCTGAGGCTGGCTGTAGATCAACAACATGGAGTCCGCTATCCACACATTCCACCGTTCAGATGGTAGCCTAGGTCAGGGTCTTCTTAGCCAACAGGGTGCCACAGCGTCATCTGGACGTGCCCAAACCCTTTAAAAACACACCTAAGAATTCCCAAATATTTTGAATGTGAATTTCTTAAACCTTTGATATCAAGCAAATATCTCCAAGTTTTTACTTCAATGTAAGTGCTAGGACAATACAAATACTTCCAGGTTTGCACTTCAACCAAGGTCATTTATGTTTGGGGTTGTGATCTGAATATTTTGAGGCATCCACTGAAATAAAGGACACCCATAAATTCCTTAGGTTCCCATTTTGAACACATAGTTTCAAAATTCTGGCTAGGGTAATGCTAGCAAAGGTAGTTAATAGTAATACTATCATACATACTATCTAAAGCCATTAATAGTAATACTTTCTAAGCAAGGTGGCTTACTTGCTCCCTGGCTTGGTGACGGCCTGTCCCGATTATGCCAATCTCATGCTACTATATTTGTCAGCCTCCTTCAGCGTCCCACTCCGATTACAACAGAGGACAACAGACAAAGACTGGACTTCTGTTACTACCACTGCTACCCTACATGCACGAGTAAAGAATGTGTCACTCTATACACAAGACATCTCACAACTGGACAACTAACCACACATTGAGAAGTTCAGCTGAAAATCCTAAACCATATAGTGGTTTATAGTGTAAATGGTAACTATCATCCAGAATAAGACTAACTATAGTGTAAGAGATGGGTAAGATTATGGGTATAAAGGAAAAATAAACCAAAGTGATACTATAAAGTAGCTGATAAGGTTTCTTTCATAAGACATAACGGTACAGTTAATGCGTATCATTATGGGTATACATATGCCTTGCTAACTAGTAGGTGTCTTTTAACACCAAGAACCTTTACTCTTTTGGGGATATTATAGCCCTTACCAAATAGAGCAGGGGATGGCAAAGGATTTCTCAGAATATCCTTGGAAAATTTCAGAATATGTTTACATATTCTTTGGTAGTAGGGTTAGCCAGGTTATTAGTTCTGGAACCACCTTCTTACCTGGCCCAAGAATGCAATGGTTGCCATGCCTACAGAGCCACAGCACAGGTAGCTGCTGCCAACAATATCTCAAGGATAACCTACAGTGTGTGTGTGTGGGGGGGGGGGGGGGGGGGGGGCAAACCCACAGGGAGTCCCTGTCAGGGACACATCACACACCTTGATGGGTCTTATCCGAGAAGGCAAGCCTCTGTGATGTGGCAAGAGGGATTTTTTTTATAATCCCATCATCCAGGGAGTTAAGTCGGCAGGAGAGGCAATGACCTTGGAGGACAGTATTCTTCTCCTTTCATTTCCCATAAAGGGTTATGGAGAGTCACAATAGCACATAAATTTATATCTGTAGCGCCCAAAAAGAGCCTGGAAATGTTGGTTGCATCTTTACAGGAAGGGATTTTGAGGTCCTGTGTTGGCCAGAACTTGATTAAGTAAACCAATAAAATTAATTCAAATATTTCATGCATGCTTCATGTGTGTGTGTGTGTGTGTGTGTGTGTGTGTGTGTGTGTGTGTAATTTAGGATAACAGAGGCAGCTCGTTTTTGTTTTTGTTTTTTAAATGGGACTACAAAATTTTCTATCATGCTATGAAGTTTTGGGAACCTATAGCCCGGCGGTCTTCCTCAGTTTCTTGCTGTGGCCTGACCCCTGACCTGTACTACATAAAACATCCCAGACCTTTGTGTTGATATTATATTTGCCACAGGCCACCTTCAGCAGTAGTCTGGTACTCTGACCACAACAAGATCTCCATTTTACTCTCATCACTTCCAGCCAGTGATTCAGAAACCCTTTGGGTGTAACCTGGATCTTAGCCAGGATTCTAAAAATACTACTCGGCTACTTCAAATCCTTATACTAAATACATTCAATAGCCTATTGTGAATTCATGACAGAAAGGGCTATTCACACTTCAGCCATGTCCTAGAAGATGGTTTGTTCTAAAAGATTTTGTTACTATGCCCCAAAAATGAAATAATTGAAAATTCTTCGAAATTGAAAATTCTTCATTGGAATTTTTGCTTGCCTGAACAGGTGTTTTTCAAGAAACTGTCTGTCCAAAAGACAGGCTGGAAAGGTCCTGGCTAAGTGCTTGGGTGCCATAGCTCTCTTGTGGTGCTTCTCATACATACCATGTTATATTAGCAGTAGGGGTGTATTGCTTGGGGTCAATATTCACAACACCCAGTCTCAAGTATTGCATAAGCTATTTACTCAATCATCCACACCCCATAGGAGTTGTGTCATCCTACATAACTGCTGGGCTATATATGGTAAGTACTGGGCACAATCACAAAGACAGGGGCCACAGAAAGGGGTTGGGGTAACAGAAGGGGGTGGGAATACACATAGTTTACATTGCACTGTAAGTAGGTTCACATATAAGGTGAACAAGTGATAACGGGTTATCTAATCTAAAGTTAAAATAGGTGCTTGTCCTTAAATGGGCCCAAAATGGGTGTATTCGAAAGGGGTGCCAGAGGGGTACCTACAACTGGGTAGGCATACCACAATGAATGTTCACCAGGTAGGTGCGGAAGTGGGGGTGCCCATCATGATATATGGGAAACAGGGCCTCAACTGGCTGCTGCTCAGGTGTGCTGGTACAAACAGAGAGGATTGAGTTGATTTACTTATGTCAAAACAATAGTTGCCACACACTGCATAACACAAACCTGTACAGGGTATAATGAATGGAATTCAAACGTAACACGTTGCATACCTGAACTTAAGCCTTTACCATTGACAAACAGCTGATCCCTTAACAAATCCTCCCAAGGGACAAGAGAGTGTGGAGAGTTCAAATAATGCCCCTACTACACAGAAATACCACTAAGCCCCCACACAGGAAATGGATTGCAGCACAGAGTATTAAGGGTACAAAGCGGATAACAGAGCCCCATACTGTTAGGGTAATAACCTCTAGGAACAGGTAACACAACCCCTCTCTTTCACAGCGCCAAATTCTTGCGGCACCCTCCTTCATAAAAGGGGTTAGTGAGTCATGCCTTTTCACAACAGTGGCCCTACACTAAATCAGGGTTTTTTCTCTAGGCAGGGTGCTGTCGTGGTCTGCCACGCTGACAGCCCTGTATGTACAGGTAACCTAGCGGGGAAACATAAACGCAATGGACATCTCTATGTTAAAACTAAATATGACTTAGCCTAGATTTCTAGGCTGTCATATGTATTTTTTTCTCTCATTTGTTTCTGTTACCAGGCACCAAATAGTCTAGATGGCCACAGTGTCCAATTTAGTTTACATTTGTCTCACCAGGATTCAGTTTGATTATGACCATATAGAGATACTAGGAGCAGGTGGTGCCATCTATCTACCAAACCCGGTACCACACCACAGTGCTTGGTCAACACATAAGGGAAGGTGAACATTACAGGGACTAGGAGCCTAGTCTAAATATGACTCTGTCTAACTACCCCTGATCGGTGCAGTTGTAGAAAGAAGGGGTGCCAGGGGTTTGTCAAGCCCCCCTTTAATTATTCAAAATAAAGAATTGCTAAGATATTCACCAGCCTTAAATTTCACTTTAAGCCAATGAGGTCCTGGTGCCTCTCTGTTGAAATAAACCCCCCAGCAAATAGAACTAATCCCATACACAGGAATCTAGATTGCCTTTTTCGATGGGTCCAGTGCTTTAGCTTTGGCTTGTTACATGTATGGGTTACCTGTCAAAGTTTCTGATATATACCTACTACCTAGGCAGTATATTACTAATGAAAAGCATGTGTGAAGGGTTCAAAAAACACATACAACTGCACTGCATAATTTGTGGTATATGTGGGTTTCAGGTTTTAAAAAAAACACAAGATAAAAGCCTCACTGATACAAAAAAGTTCTGCTTCAATGCCGACCCTAAGAGGTGCATACCATGAAATGCCAAAGAAAGGCCACATAAATCTGGGTAGGGTGTGGAATTACCCGAAAAACAAACGTCACTGAAACAAGAAACACGCAAGCAGTGCAAATAAGCAAGAATCATTAATTGAAAACATGATCACCCCTCCCTCACGTTCATGCTCCACTGAAATTATCACCGGCAAATAATTTTAATGAGATGAAATGATCATAAATTCCAAGGCACAACCTTATACTAGCACGAAATTCCCTTAAAGATTGCATTTGATTGTTATGTATCTGATAAAAAAGGCATCAAAGCAAAAACTGATTTTTTTGGCGCTTGCCGAGAAATTTAACCTACTTTCAGCACCTATCTGATTGATGTGTGGCAACCAGGGAACAAGTATTGTGAGTATTTCAGAGCCTCTCCTGCCAACAGGATTGACCTACTTCCAACAAGGCTCCTATTGATGCCTGCCAACTGGGAACAACAAACACAACACATGAAGTACACTTACTGAGGTACTGAGAGCACCATGTTGTAGTGTACATGTGTTCAATACTGAAAGGGACAGATTAAAAATGTCAGTTATTGATGGAGGTTTGATGAGTGCCTTCTAACCCAACACAGAGTATCAAGAATTTGACAGTTTTCATGAACTTACATTTATAAGTAAACCATTTAAGATTGAAGCACAATAGAGTATGTTTGCTGCTTGCCTACATCCGGAATGGCCTAATATCCAGAGCAGCAATTGCGGACATTGAAGACTCCCTGAACAAGTGAATACAATAAATTCCTAGGATTTTCCTTTGAAAATCCAAGGAATTCCTGGGAAGCCTCAACGGCATTCAGTAATGTCTAGATAGGATGCAACCCAAGTACAAATCCACCTCCACAGAAATCCCCAGTGCTCGATCATCGATCCTGCCAGCGGCTCACTTCCATTTGCAGACTTCCCCGCACACTCCGCAACTTGCATCACTGCTCTGCAAATACACAGCTTTCTCTAACCACAGGCACAGCTAAATATTGCCTGATTGCTTCACGGCCTTAGATGATGTTTACTCAAAGCTAGGCGGCCATGCTCATTGCCGATGTGTGATTAGACTGAATATACCTAGTGTATATATATATCTAAATATATCTAAATATATCTATATATATATATATATATATATATATATATATATATATATATATATATATATATATATATATATATATATATATATATATATAAATATATATATATATATATATATATATATATATATATATATATATATATATATATGTATATATATATATATAAGTATATATATATATATATATATATATATATATATATATATATATATATATATATATATATATATATATATATATATATATATATATATATATATATATTTATAAAGCTCCTTGCATTTCTTAACATATGTTAACCCATTTCCTCTCCCTGTGGACTGAGTGACATGAACTGAAAGCTAGTGTCTAAACGGGATACCTATCAGGCAAGTGGAATACTTACATATTGAACCCTAACAGAAATTGAAGTCACTCCTGGCTTAAAAAAAAAGCTCAGAACGTTTTAATCTGATGTACTTAAAAATGCATATATATAATTTTCAAAACTTGTCAGGCTGCATGTGGAAAAGCACAGAGTGGGGTAGTAGGTAAACCTTTATCCATGCAGCCTTCCGATAGCTGCCATGGAGCCTTGATTAAGGTGATAGTCTAGTACAGCAAGATCATCACCACTAGGTGGTGTCTTTGGCAGGCCCCTAAGCATGGATATCAAAGCAAAAGAGTGCACATGAGGAGTGGTCACCCGCCACGAATCTCGACCTAGCAACTTCCTTTTGATGTACGACCACAAGAACAATGGTCAGGTCCCTTTGCGCCCTCCGTGTTAAATTTGTCCCAAACAACATGGGTGTCTGCTTCGACCATGCAGATTCCTTCGAGATAGACCATTTTGACCAAAATTTTCAATTCATTTTTTGGCTCAAAGTGAATAAAGATACAGTCTCCGAAGCCAGTATTTTAGAATATGACAGATATGAACCCCGTCTAGGTGCAAGGTCATGTCACAGGTACGTTGAATTCTGACATGACCTGAAAATCAGCATTTACTATGTAAACCACGTGGTGTTAGTAATTTTGAGGCTTATGGGAACATTCAAAAATGTTTTTAAGATACTCATCGTGCAAATCCCCTGTTGAGGTAGGACCTTGCACCTCACCAAAGACATGAATAATCATATGGTAGACTCTTATTTTCAAGTAAAGGGTAAGTCTTGACATTTTGCCAAAAAACGAAACACATCCAGATATGTTCTTTAAGGGTGCCGCATTACTTCAAAATAGTCATTTATTGATAAGTTTACCATTATTCTGTAACTATGAGATGTAACCTTTACAATGGCATAAGTGCCGCTGTCTTCATTTAACTCAGTTTTCAGATATTCAAGTTTTAAAAATGACCCGTGTATCGAATAGGGTTCTACCTTAAGAGTAAACAAAGCTGAGGAGCATTTCTTATCTCAAGATGCTTTCTTTTGCTTGCACTCAAGGTGATTGTAGTTATCTAAAATGGGTGAGATATTTCTTATCGTAGGACTTGAACTATCTTAATGAAATGACTGAAGGTATAAATTAGCAAGGGAAGAACCATTTATATAATAGCATAAGTTTAACTGCTACTCGGAAAAGATAGTATACATGTATTTTTAGAAAACAATCCACCAAAAAGTAAAATAATTATACACAATGAAGAGCTCATGAGGACAATTGGGTCAAAAGAATCTATTGGGTACACAATTTCGTACAATGTAATTAATGCAATGTTTAAACAGGAAATTATGACTTCTTCACCCCAAAATAATATCCGAACACAAAGAGGAAAATGAAATTTACTGTCAGGGCTAGGACAATATAGAATGATTAAATATGATATTTGGAAAGCATGGCTTATATTTAAGTGCAAAGATCAAGTGATCTGTTTCCTGAAGGAAGATTTATTATCTCTAGGAGTGAC
>OZ012694.1:35161871-35394871 GCA_963942565.1 Maea johnstoni | reverse complement strand
TCTAGGAGTGACTCTGACCTACTTCAACAAGAGAAGCCATCAAAAAACTAAGCCCCCATGGATATGGATAGATGCTCTAGGACACCTCTGAATGATTCACTATATACTCATTGACATTGTGGACATATCTCCGTTGAACAGATATTTGCAGCCAGCAATAATGGAACTGTACACTACACTCTGTTAATGGGGATGATGCTGATAATAATAGTAATACTGACAATAACAATGATGATGATAATAATAATAATAACAATAATAATAATAATAATAATAATAATAATTATAATATCAATAATAATAATAATAATAGTAATAATAATAATAATAATAATAATAATAATAATAATAATAATAATAATAATAATATTAGCAATAAAATAATAATAGTAATAATAGTGATAATTGAATGATTATTCATAAAACCAGTCTGCTTTTCCGGCCATACAAGCTAGTTTCCTGTAGCAAAAAGTCTCTAATTCACCCTTAATAACACATAATATCTCTACGATATCCCCACTTCCTACACACATGCTATGGTAATTTAGTAGCAGGTGGTAGTACTGTGGTTAGTACAGTTGTGGTTGTATTTCCAGGTATGGTGACTCAGCAGGGGATCGAGCACTAGAGTTCTCTTACTTCTCTACCTGTCATCCTACTCCTCCACCATAGAGGGAGGGCACTCGGTAGAGAAAAGAACAATGCATAGTAGATTAGTAAGATTAATAAGTACAGTACTGGGCCTCTCAGAACCCCCCTTCTCACTTAAAAAGGGCACCCAGTAGAGTACAGTGTGAAATAGTTCACTACTCATTGGGTACAATCAAGAAATCAGGGGGATAATTCCAATGTACTCAATAACCCGGGATTACCCTGAGTGACCCTGTGAACAAGGCAACTTGATATTACTAGATAACGCAGGACTTGCGTACGTCTGCGGTGTAAACCAGTAAGTGTCCCGCATAGACAGTCAGGGTTTCAGGTACCAGTACAGTTACATAGTCCCACATAAAACCTGTCCCTAGTTGGAACACCTGTTTCCACTAATTACCAGGAAACCACTCCTCTGACTGAAAATTACAGGTAGTGTTTACTGGGTATTTGTATAAGTCACACAATGGTTTAACAATACAAGCAGATTATGCTATTTTTTTACAAAAAAAGTTCAACTTGTGCGGTCGCCAACAGTTAAAATGATATAGTACTTCCTGAGAATTTCTGACTAATGATGAACAATCCTCCTTGGCAGAAAACACATCACCAATAATTTAGGAAACCCCTGCAAAGAATCAGATGGGTGCCAATTTTTAAGTTTTCAGATATAGTGTAAAACAAAGGCAATAAAAGGGCTGACCTTGCAGTGGTTCATTACTATTGGTTCATTATTATTGTTCTTTCTTTTACATATGGTGCTTTTAGTGTCACAATGTACATTTGATGCCATCAATGACTAAAGCAAACATTGAACAATAATAACTTTCAAATCCAGGTTGAGGCAATTTGCAATGTTGCCAGTGACATGGGGTTAGATGGTGGTTTTTGCTTGGCACTTTGGTTTCCTGCACTACTTAAATGATAACAAATTTCATTTCCGCATAACATTTTAAAACATCCCATGTTGGTTTAAATTGTCTTTGGAATATGTACATTCATGACTGTACGTTCCCGAGAAGCTGTGATGAATATTGACTGGATCCATTCTACGTTGAAAATAGCTAAAGACATGAAGAATTCAGCTTCACAAAATAATTGAAGCAGAGATGTTGGTCAAATTCTTGTGAAAATTTCCCTTTAAATTATCTTTTTCGAAAACTAACTCAGGTCAAAACTATACAAAGAAAAAATCAAGACTTCTTGGGCGCAAGACACATGAATGGGTTAAAAACTAGACCCCTATAGCGATGAAAACCAAACCAGTTTCCATATCTAGGGCCTGCTACTAGAAAGGCGCCGATCAGGAAGGGGTTAACCCATAGAGAGCGACCCTTCTTTTCCCATCCCTCTTTCCAGTTGGCTGGCTTCCCTATCTTACACATGATCTTGACAATACAATTGCAGCCCCAGCCTCCTCTCCCGCTGAAAGCATCTTCAGCATCGCTGCCTATAAAAACATCTTGTTTTTTCCACCCTCTTCGTCGTCGTCAGCAGGCTCTGACCTACTTCTAGCCACGGCGGCTTGGCTCCCGAAGGCCAAGCTAGAACGCCTACAAGCGCCTATCTGAATAGGAATCTATCGAACAGACATGGATCTTACCAACACACACATACACCCAGGGTCTTAGCCTACCAGGATTTAGAAGCTTGGTGCCCAAAATTGGCAATTAGAAATTTTGGGGCGTCCTATTTTTGAAGGGAGACCATAATAAACTCAGATCACAACCATAAACCTGTATTTACCTAATGGAATAAGGCATAAAAAGTTCAGGTGGAAAAATTTCAATTATATATGCTTGAAATTGACATTTCAAGAAATATAATAACAAATATAATAACTAATGTCAAATTTAGGAGTCCTGCTGGCTAAGACTATGCATACACCAGCGATATTCTAAGCCCCCTATAGCAAAAATAAATATCTTTTAAAATTACAAATTCATTCTCAAGGAATTAATGCCTTCACATCTAAGGGACTTGGTTGGTCTGGTAAAATTGGTGATATTCCAAATATGGAGATTTGTAAATTTTTCAAAAAAAAAATATGAATATATACTAAGAAAAATATTTCTCAGGAGATCAATAACTTTGAGAAATATATATCTGAATTTGCCCAAATTTCTATGAAATACTTATAGGAGATACTAGGAAACTTTACATTACTGGCCTAAGAGAGAGGCTCTTACTTTTATTTTCATTATCATACTGCACTGTATTTCAGTCTGATTGTTTATAGGATAAAATCTAATTTTCATATCTTATCAATTCATTAACCACTTATGTCCTGGTTGATAAAGTTAGAACGTGATCAAATACACCAAGGGCCAAAGGTATATTTAGTATTGACAATACACACTTTATCTAATATTGCTCTTTGACATTGCTGATTTCATGAATCATTGCATGAAACTTAAAATCTATTAACCCTAGACCTCACCTCATCACAAAAAATATTTCAAAACAGCCCAATGTAGAAACACTCTGAATCCTAGAACAATGTCTGTTGTTCCCAAGACTTTCAACATCAGTCATTTTGAAGTGTAGGAAGAAAGTACAATTTCTATCACTAATAACGTCGCAGGGCCAGTTTGTAGATATTGATTTGTTTTAAACATCTTATATCCTATAAAATAACCTCCCTTCAACTAGCAATTTGTTAGTCAGCTTTGTCAAACTAGCAGTAGATATATATCTCATTTGTATATTATCATATCACCATCTGCATTGTCAACCCATGACAGAACCTTCACTGAATGTACATGTAGATGAGAATCATAGGAAATGTTTGAATTTGCTTAGAAAAATTATAAGGAAGCATTGGTATTTCCAGCTTCATTTGGCGAGGGGGTTTTCACAGGATTATAAGTAGGCTGTCATGTCAATGCCTGATTGTAGAAATTGTGCCACCTTCATTCATATTAACGTCACCGAGATGTCGTTATTTTTATTATGGACCAATAACATTGCCCTCAGCAGCTTATTGCTTCGGGTCGTTTCAGCGTTGTTTTCAAGATGTCCACGCTATTCCGCACACCCTCTAAGCCTCAGCCAATCATCATTCCTCTCACCTATTCAGTCCCGTCATGTTTCCAAAGCCATCAATGCCTAATCACTACCTCCCGACGCCTTTCTTCCAAACCCTATCAGCGCGAAACATCACAGATCCCTCCCCAGGGAGACACTAGCGCCAGACAGCTCCCTCTCTTAGAAGAAAGCTCCTCCACTCGTAAACCCCTAATGGACAACTCTCGCCTGCATTTATGAAATATTTATGATGGCAAAGTCGGCATATCTTCAGTGGTTGAGATTGAGTTAAAGGAACATTCTTGTCCTCTGCTGCATAAAGGTATATATATATATATATATATATATATATATATATATATATATATATATATATATATATATATATATATATATATATATATATATATATATACATATATATATAAATATATATATATATATATATATATATATATATATATATATATATATATATATATATATATATATATATATATATATATATAAATATATATAATACATATATATACATAATATTTATGTTAATCCATTTACTTATATTCTGATGTCTATTTTTTTTCGTTGAGAGGACAATGGCAAACCTAACCCACGTCTAGATATACTTACTAGAAAGGCATTTCTTGAGACTGTAGAATAACTAATATACTGAAAATTATCGGAAGATAACTGAATTTAACTGCGATAAAAAAATGCAAATGCCATGTCTTTGTGTTGAAAGGAGTAGGTTGGTAGCTAGGTGATAAGGAACATGGGGTTTTATGCCTTATCTGGCCAAAAATAGCAGAAAGTGTGGTTAGGGGAGATATCTGGGTACATGCCAGCAGGTCAAAAGCCTGCTATCTTACCAGCAGACTTGACTCTACTACCCTCCACTATATAAGTCCCAACCAGCTGACACAACCAATACATTTGGCATGCCTGAAACCTGGGTAAAACAGCACCAAACAGGAATTTGAGCTTTTTTTCGAACATGATCCCAAATTTTGAGACTTAGAACTCTTCTATTTTATTCAAGAGGCAATACCTTGAAGAACAAATTTCTTCAAGTGGCCTGAAGCATGAAAGGTATATATCCTTAAATCTGAGGGCCACAGCAAAATCAAAGACCCTTAGTACTGGTTAGAACGCATATCATCGCAACTCTGGTCCAAATTCCATATATTTCACTGGAAGCCAAATTTCACTGGCCACCTACATTATGAGGATCTTGGAGCAAACCATAGAACCACTGAAAACAGTGGGGCATGTTAATTACCATCCTTAGCAGGTCATCAGATAAAACTCACCCATACAGCAAACGGCATCCAGGTATCTGAGTGAGGGGAAATTCAACTTACCTGCAATAGAAAAGAAAAGAACATGAGTCAAATGCTTAGATCATATAGACTACATTACTAATAAAACAGGATAAAGAAATATCTTAAAAGTACTCAATAACTATTGAAGGCAAACTGATGATATTGAAGGATTTCTTTTCAAAAATTCATTTTTGACACAAAACATAGTAATATCACAAACACAATTGATCCACTGGATAACAGGCAAAGGCAGAATACTACAGAAATACACAGTTATGTAACTAACCTAATACATATTCTTATGTCTATGAGGAGAAACATATTTAGTCTGATAACACTAGTTTGTTCCAGCTGAGAATACCAAGAAATTGTATGATAAAACATCAATATCAGTCACTTTTATTTGAGAAAATAAGTAACTTTTCTCTCAATATATTCTTTAAACTTTTTCGATTGAAAATACTTAATTTGCAATGTCCATTATTTGTAACAATTAATTCATAAAGTTAAGATATGTATATGACTATATGCTAACGAACTACTAAGACCACTCTTATTCTATCGTATTGTTATGACATAGACATATCTTACTATATCTTACTACATATATCTTACTACATATATCTTACAATATTCTTTACAAAAATGAGAGCTGCTGATGTGAAATTGTGAACTCTATAGCCTAGCCATGTGCATATAGTCAGGATATATTTCCACCTTTTCCCTATCTTATCTGCACTGTACTAACTCATGCTGCAAGACATGTGACTCCTCCCCTCCAAATAAACAGTGCCTGGATGGAGATGGAGAGGGGATTCAAGGTTACATTTCACTGCTGCTGCCATACCTAGGGCAGGTTGCATGGTTTGGTTGCATACCAAAACCGACCATTATAGGGGAAGGTTGCATGGTCTAGTAATAATATATGTACTACCAAAACAGACCATCATAGGAACTGGTTGCATGGTCTAGTGATGTTACATGTACTACCAAAACATACCATCATAGAAACAGGTTGCATGGCCTAACACACATATATGTACTACCAAAAACAGACCATCATATGGGCAGGTTGCATGATCTAGTGATACTACATGAACTACCAAAAACAGACCATCATAGGGGCAGGTTGCATGGTCTAGTAATGATACATGTACTACCAAAACAGACCATCATAGGAACAGGTTGCTTGGCCTAGCACAAATATATGTACTACCAAAACAGACCATCATAGGAACAGGTTGCTTGGCCTAGCACAAATATATGTACTACCAAAACAGACCATCATAGGAACAGGTTGCATGGTCTAGTGATACATGTACTACCAAAACAGACCATCATAGGAACTGGTTGCATGGTCTAGTAATGATACATGTACTACCAAAACAGACCATCATAGGGGCAGGTTGCATGGTCTAGTAATGATACATGTACTACCAAAACAGACCATCATAGGAACTGGTTGCATGGTCTAGTGATGATACATGTACTACCAAAACAGACCATCATAGGAACTGGTTGCATGGTCTAGTAATGATACATGTACTACCAAAACAGACCATCATAGGGGCAGGTTGCATGGTCTAGTGATGATACATGTACTACCAAAACAGACCATCATAGGGGCAGGTTGCATGGCCTAGCACAAATATATGTACTACCAAAACAGACCATCATATGGGCAGGTTGCATGGTCTAGTGATACATGTACTACCAAAACAGACCATCATAGGGGCAGGTTGCATGGTCTAGTGATACATGTACTACCAAAACAGACCATCATAGGGGCAGGTTGCATGGTCTAGTGATACATGTACTACCAAAACAGACCATCACAGGGGCGGGTGGAATGGTCTAGTGATACCACATGTATAACCAAATTAGACCATAATAGGAACAAGTTGTATGGTCTAGTAATAACACGAATATGACCATTATAAGGCAGGTTCCATGGATTAGTATTAGTATATGCAGTAAGAACACATATATGGTAATAATACTAGACATTCATTTTCCTACCAAAACAAACCAACAGAGCCACCATATGCTACAGCATTAACACTACAACAACTGGTTCATCTACTTTGTCTAACAATATTGTAATCCTCTGTAATATCATAAAATAAATAACAATGGTCTTGCGACACATTCTGCATGTGTATTTCTACAGAATTAAGAAATATATACACATGTATACTCAAGTAAGCTACTTGGTATATTCAAATACGCATAGTAGTATATAGAACTTGAAAATTAACATAGCAGAGTCCTGCAGGAATTCATGCCTAGTCAGTTATCCACACCAAGTCCTTAAATACATATTCAGGATGATATAAACCATACCTATAGCTACTCTGGAACCTGAACAGTGCCTTGGCTGAGAAGGAGCAGGTTGGTCAGCCTGTTATTTGATCCAGCCAGGCACCATGCTGCGCAGGCCTCACCTAGTTCAATACCTGCGCCAATAATGGGTGCCAATCAAACGCTAACACACAAGAAAAAACAGCATCCAGGGCCCAGAAAAAATCTGAGACAGGTCCAATCCAGGATTAAACAAGAATGTAGGTTAATCAGTCTTATATCGCCCATTTCATCGGAAACATGCTCAAATTCATCAGATACCATGTGTATATATGTGTGTGTGTTAGTATATGTGTGTATATATATATATATATATATATATATATATATATATATATATATATATATATATATATATATATATATATATATATATATATATAAATATTTACATATATGTATATGTGTGCGAAACATTTTTATTTGCTAATAATTGCATTAAACGTTCCTGAAAGTAAGTTAGAGCAGAGTAACTAAGCATAGTCTGCCCATGTAACAGAATTGCAGTTTATTGCATATAGGATATGCCATGTTTATTGCCTTACTGGGAGTTAACATGATTGGCCGGGGTAATATATTAAACAATCAATGACAGGCATGCACACAGTAAGTCAAGACTAAGGGCAGTAACTATTAAACAGACACACATTCACATTCGTAAATACAATTTCTTTGTGAGCTGGACTCCTTTTAAAAGCTTCTAATCTTACAAGAAATGCACACATTCATTCCATCACTGCCTGTACTTTGAATGAAATTATCAAATTCCCTGACAAGGAAATTGCAGATAACATCAAAGTGAAGCTTGCCCACATCTACAGACAGGCTCATCTTGTGTTACTATGGGGATGTGTCTGTGCGCTGCGAGCGAGCGCCGTCATATTTCAGCGATCACAGCCGCGGTAGAACCAGATCGGCCCTGCGAGGATTAAGTGTGGCACAAACCTCACTGCGGAATTGCAGTCTCCCACAAGTATTGATCTATCTTATCTGATTTGCCTCAAATGCAAGAAACCATAGATTTCACCGAGCACGTAGCAAACAATGTACATCTACTAACAATATGCACACTGGTACAGCTACCCTGGCCAGTGAACATCAATGTGCAAATGTGTTTTGTATCTGTGTGAGTAGGTGGTTTGTGCATGCATGCAAATGTGTATGTGAATTGTATGTTTTTGTGTCTATGCATGTGTATGTTTGTGTGTATGTGTGGGTATGTGTATTGAATGTGTGTGTATTGTAGGTGTATGTATGAGAGTGTTTGTGTGTGTGTATGTTGTTTGTTTGTGTGTATGTGCATTTGTATGTGTGTGTTTGTGTATGTGTGTGTATGTGTATTGAGTGTGTGTGTGTGTATGAGTGTGTGTGCATGTGTGCATGCATGCAAATATATATTCATATTGTGTGTGTGTGTGTGTGTGTGTGTGTGTGTGTGTGTGCCGTGTGGTCTTGTAGGACCACAGCAACCACCAAGCCGAGCAAATATTAAAATGCTGCCCAACAAATCTGTGTAATAGCCATGCAGCCAGCCACAGGAGGCCGCTGCATATTGGAAGCCGGTTTCAGGTCCATTGGGTTCATCAGCAATATTAGACCCGCTGGTGCGCTCACGGAGAATAATAACAAAGGAGCTCCAGAACACTGCAAACACGAGCTGGCCTCCTACAGATAGACTAATGGAATTGTGGAACACTCATCAATGAAAATGCATTCACGGCAGATTGATGCTAGAAATATCACAAACGTCATCATCCTCATCATCATCATGATTATCGTCCTAATTTAATAGATGTAAATTAATTCTAAAAGAATGCAGGTTAATAAATGTATGTAAATCAATAGACAAATAGGTATAGTAGAAGTAAAAACCATACTTCTCAAGAGTAGTAGTAGTAGTGGTAGTAGTAGCAGCAGCAGTAGTAGAAGTAGTAGTAGTAGTAGTAGTAGTAGTAGTAGTAGTAGTAGTAGTAGTAGTAGTAGTAGTAGTAGTAGTAGTAGTAGATGTAGTTGTTGTTCTTGTATTAGTAGTAGTAGTGGCATATTTATACCATCCCTACAAATTATCATGATCAAGGTCCACATTAAAATCATCATCAACATAAGCTTCACCATCAACAGTGCTTATAAAGAGCCTAATAGTACCATATGTGCTCGGCTGTTATTTTTTTCACTCTCATTAGTTGGTTCATGTCAAAACACCCCATCATCACATAAGACATTCAATCATCTTTTCATTTCATAGGAGGGCGAGTACCAAATAAATGTCAAAATGCCACCAACCACCTGTTATAAAGAAAACAGGTAAAAACCTTTCAAACCACTGCCCTGTCATTCTCAGCACAATACGGATATAATACCCAATTCAGCACTTGTACACTGCCCTACTTTCTCCCTCCTCCAACAAGGGGGTCTTGTTTAGGCTTATGGGGCGAGTAGAGCTATGTGGGACATCTCAGGTACTCATAATTAACCTATGCATCACACAACCCTCCTTGCATCAAATAACTCAAGGCGTATCATACACATATAATCAAAATAAGTACTACTGAAATATCCAACGATCAATTTGTCCTCAAATAAGAAGACAAAGATTTCATGAAAGTATGCTTTGAACATAGAATGAATAAAAGAAATTGAAGTTTTAAATTGCATACTTCAGGTGTTTTGTGTGCATCAATGGGTTAACATGGCCACACATCACCTCCACCTACAGGTGGGACAGGCCCTGAATACCTAATGACACCTGTCACAGGTAAATATGCTTTTCATGGCTACAACACACTCACCTGGCCTGACCTCATTACCTGTGGCTCAGCAAGATTGCTTTTTGAGAACGGCCTTTATTCTTTGAGATGTCGGCTGGCAGAGAGGGTGGTGGATAGAGAATTTAAAAGGTGGTGTTAGATATCCCCAGGCATACAGGTGCTATAAATTATCACACGACTGATTGCATCACAACAAATACTGTGTGCAACTTATATTTCCAAAGCATATAGGATGCTAACATATCATCTTTTAGCATGAATGCTCTAGTACTTTAAAAAGAACTAGATGCTTGACACCATTATGAATATATGAATATATATATATATATATATATATATATATATATATATATATATATATATATATATATATATATATATATATATATATATATATATATATATATATATATATATATATATATATATATATATATATATATATATATATATATATATATATATATATATATATATAGGATGCTAACATATCATCTTTTAGCATGAATGCTCTAGTACTTTAAAAAGAACTAGATGCTTGACACCATTATGAATATATGAATATATATATATATATATATATATATATATATATATATATATATATATATATATATATATATATATTATATATATATGTATGTATATATAGAAGTGACACTGAGCAATGATAGAAAAAATTCAGGTCAGAAACCAGGAATAAGAATTTCAAATATTTCTGTTTTTGTGTGTTTTTAGGCGAAAGAAATCCCTAAATATACATTTGTATTTGAAGTCCATATGCATACAGCGCCTAAATCTAATGTGATTCTAAGTAAACGTTGGTGTCTTTACATTTTATCAGTTGGGCCTTCCTAACGTCTATAGTTTAACCCTTCTAAAAATGAGGATACTTCCGACCAAAGCAGAAAGATACAAAGATTTTTGAAAACCATCTAAACCCTGCCATTGTGGTATTCATTGGAAAGCTCTTGCTGAGTACTGTCAGATGCGTACCCATTGATTTCAGCTGAGAAAATGGAATCATTATAAGAAAATACTTTCAAACAACAATTCCTTGTACTGTGCTTAATCGTCTGACAATGGTGGGATTGTCTCAGAAAAAAAAGAAATAAGATTTTTAAACAAATACTTTCAATATACCTGTACAGGTAATGAAATTAACAAATTTTAAAATAATGTTACGTATGGCATGCATAATTGCCTGAAACATACGATTCAGGACTGTTTTGACTTGGCACACCCTTACCATTTGTACCTCGGAATACATAGAAAATTCTTTGGATAATCCTAGGAAAATCCAAGGATTTCCTGGGAAGTCTGAGCTACCTACTATTGTGATTTCAAAACCAGATTCTAAATAATGTTGTTGTTCAGAGCTATTTTCCCATTACTTTTCAAGCTATCTGAGTGAGCTGGTAGTTTATCTGTACGTCAGTGGAGTTTTATAGTCACCAGGGATGGGAACATCTGTGTCCTGGTACGCCAGACCAGACAGGATAATCAACGTGCTGTGTTCAGAAGATACATCACTATACCACTGACTAGTGACTACCACACCGCTGTTTCATGGAGATAAACGAATATGAGAAAATTCGAGATATTCTGGTTTTGTAACACCACATATACTTATTTTGTATTTTTTCAAAATTTCTTTCTAAAAGGCCTATATTGAATTCATTTTACTTACAGAATTATATTTTATACATGCTAATGCTTCTCCTTTAGGAGCAGCACCTATGCAACTTGTGAAAGAAACATAAATACATGTAAACCATTAATTTCAGCTGAGAATAAATTGGTTTTTTTCTTACTTACTAGTTGGTAAATTCCCTCTTCAGTTCAGGGGCAATTCCTTCCACCATTTCCTAAAACAATTGTATGGTTGTCTATGACATGAGGAGGCATAAAACCATGGCAACACAAGTCATTAAACACCTGTTGTCCAATGGCTCAATCTCTTCACATGTCAACTTTTGACCCTGCCCGCTAACTGAACAAGTGAGCTGACAAAATCCCTTTGAGGGGGCCCCCCATTACCCCTCCCCCCTCCTACCTCCCTGACCTTTGCCCCCTTTCCCTCTTCATCACCAGTCAGCCTTACAGTAAACCCATCAATTTCCTGCAGTAATCAGCTTTTAGGGATGCAGCCAGGACTAATAGACCCCCTGAGTTTCTGGCTAAAAATAGCCACCTGACCATTAGGTCTGACCAGCCAGCGCAGGCGGGCTACAGTGGGCTGGCTGGCCATCGGTCAGGCCAGCTGTGGCCGGTGATATGGAGGTCAACAATGAGAGGAATATTCATTTCAGATAAGGTAGCCAGCCGGCCATAGGTGAGGTAAAATAGGGGTCGTGCTTGCCCAACTCCTCACATGTAGCATGGATACACAAGATTTACAACCCACCATTGTAAACAGAAGTGAACCAGTGTCCCTTACTATTATATTATCATTGTGTTGGTCCAAGTTCCAAAGATGATAGGACATGAGACCTCTAAGACAAGTGGTCTTTTCTTGAATTCCATGCACATTAGAACACCAGATCATGAATGGCTTTGTGTGGCATAGAGATTATGTGGTTGTGAATTTTTAAAGGAAAACCTCCGACTAACCCCAAGTCACTGGATAACATGCACCCAAGGCATGAATGGATTTATGTGGCATAGTGATGATGTGGTTGTGAAATATCCAGGGAAAACCACCAACTAACTCTAAGTCAGTGGGAACTTTCTGACATGTCTCTAGGGGGAGGAATGGGTTGATGTGGTGTAGTGATGATGATGAGCCCTGTGCCTGGGAGCCAAATAAGAGCTTCCTCATAGCAAAGAGTTTTTCACACCCGCATGCACCTTACCTATATTTACCTAAAAAGCTCATACAATGGTCTCAATCCAGGTAGTATTTTCCCTCCAAATAAGCCCCATACAATATCGCCAGCTCGACCTCAGAATACACAGGCTTAGCAATCAGGCACAGGCCTTTCAGATAGGCTTAGGCATTAATGGAGCTATAGTTGTTAGGGTCACAGAGCAAGATCCCACCACCTACACCCTACAGCTATATTGCTAACAGACACGGCAGATTTTCAAATCATCTGATGTGAAACTGATAGGAAATTGCAAATTCAAGATATCTTATTGAGGGTTAAATTGTCTTTATTATTTTTGGCAAGTTTATCAGATCACCTCTGCACGTGGTCAGAGTGTGAATGGGTCAAACTATTTAGTATTTTAAGTGTCATCTGCACCTGTGCACTATTGAATAAAATATCAAGAATGCATGATAAATTCACTAAACACTCCAGAGCCTTTGAATTAGTTTGATAAACATATCTCCTTCACATAATTTCTAAGAACATGTTTTTCTCAGGATAGATACAAATATAGTGAGGTTGTGGCCCTTATGGCTGTGTGGTCTAAGGCGTTGCCACTGACTGCTATTTGTCTCTCACCACTAACGTGGTTCAAATCCCGGCTGGCTGGGGCATGTGAGGAAGTTGGCAGTGACTTAGGGTTAGGCTGTGGTTTCTAATGGATATTCCAGTTCCCTCTACCACTTAGCAGCAATATGGCAGAAAAAGTGATGATAATCGAAAAATATTTCAAATTCTGAAATCCGTTGCAGGGTGCTATAGGCAGGAATGGGTGTAAGTGCCACATGCCAATCAGAGTCTAGGTCAATCTGCCAAAGTTGGTGGAAAGGTCTCGCTCCTGTTGGAGGAGGAGGAGGAGGATGAGAAGGAGGAGGTGTAGGAGAGGGGGAAATGCTATGAAAGGATCTGGGCTTAAAATATCACAGGGGCCACTAACATGCCAGGATTTCGCACACATAAGTATACATCTGGCATGGCTCCAATTCTGTGCACCACAAAGAGGTAAACAGGCTGGCTAGGAAACCGTACAGTCTACTGCTACTACATACAGCCAACAATGTGACCCTAAAAAGAAGGGAAAAATACTTGGAAATCCCAGGATTTAACTAGGATTACCTTAGAAATGTCTGGTTATTTCCATGTAGAGGTAAACAGGCTGGCTACTAGGAAACAGTACAGTCTACTGCTACATACAGCCAACAACACAATCCTTAAAAGCTGGGGAAAAATAAATTGGAAACCCTCGGATTTTAAATACTAGGATTATCTTAGGAATTCCTGGTTACTTCCAGCTTCTTTTGAATTGGTAATGATAGAGAGGTCTAAAATAACATGTTCAAACCATAAGACATCTTTTTCTTTTCCTGAGGAAATCCTGTGATGTCACTAGCACTATCCTAGAGATTCCGGGTTATTCCAACATACTTTTGGTAAGTGGAGAGAGGTTCAAAGCAACATTTTCGAACTGGAAGAAATCTCCTTTATTCCCTCACCAAATTAATCTGGGAATAAATATCTAATCATGGAATTTTCCAAGCATTATCCCAGGAATTCCTTAACTCCATTTGGTACAAGTTTAAACCTAACCAATGAGGAGCACTGCACCATTTCTGTTAGCAATTAAGGATGTGGTTACACAGATGAGGTGTCCTAGAATAGGCTGGTTAATTGGGGAAGCTCTCATAAGGACATCCAGTTCTGTTTGAAGCCTACTGGCAATGCTTCCTGATATCTTATCCCTCCAACAAACATCCTGAGTTACATAAGAAACTGCACTAAGATGGAGTCATCAGCGACTGAGAGGAATTAATGGTGGACTAAGGACTATCATTAAACCACATTCAGCGCAGCCACTGAGACAAATCTCAGCAGCTATCAACCCACGCCTAGGGCCAGGGTGCTGACAGATCACCCTTAATGAAAAGGGTAAATGGTACCAAATGATGATAGGGTGCAGAGGGGTGTTTAGTGGGTGGAGCAAGGAAATATAACCTCCTTCATGAACTTCCATATGATTGATTTTAGCATGTTACGAGCTAACATCTTAGAACTTCCATATGATTGATTTCAGCATGTTACGAGCTAACATCTTAGAAAAGTGCGCTCAAGATCCATGCCATCCGACACTTCTTCAAATTACATGATAATAACCAAGATAACGATCTTACACATAACGTAACATATGTGAATTATGTGCATTAAATAACCATTCTTCATAGAGGTTAATGACAAAAACCTGAGTGAACATGTATGCTGAATGCATACCTTATTTCCAAATCATCACAGTTATCCTTGTTTATACATGAATTTAAGTTAACAGAGGAAGGTTGAACTAGTAGGTGGTAATAGTAGTCCAACAGCATGGTCAGGTCATCCAGGCCAGACCATACACTATACAGCACCATACACACATATACAGAAACGTACCTCCTTTCAGGCCAGACCATACACTGTACAGCACCATACACATACAGAAACATACCTCCTTCAGGCCAGACCATACACTGTACAGCACCATACATATACAGAAACATACCTCCTTTCAGGCCAGACCATACACTGTACAGCACCATACATATATACAGAAACATACCTCCTTTCAGGCCAGGCCATACACTGTACAGCACCATACATATACAGAAACATACCTCCTTTCAGGCCAGACCATACACTGTACAGCACCATACACAGTTACACACATACAGAAACATACCTCCTTCAGGCCAGGCCATACGCTGTACAGCACCATACATATACAGAAACATACCTCCTTTCAGGCCAGGCCATACGCTGTACAGCACCATACATATACAGAAACATACCTCCTTTTAGGCCAGACCATACACTGTACAGCACCATACACAGTTACACACATACAGAAACATACCTCCTTCAGGCACTGCAGCATAATCACCTATATATAGCCAATACATCAACCACAACTATGTCGGCCATGCCCTCATAACTAGTTAGTAGCCATTCCACCAAACATTCTGAGCTCACATAGAGGCCCATCGTAATGCATTCCTATTTCTACATTACCTATTTATCAAGGCCACCATCCAATATGTACACTAGCTTCCGCTCATCCTTTAAGTGGGGCCTGTCCTCAAGGCCGAGTGGTCTAAGGAATTGCCACTGACTGCTTGTGGTCCATCGCCACTGTCTGAGTACAAATCCACCTGGGGCATGTGAGAAAGTTGCCAGTGACTTTGGGAAATAGTATGACTTAAAGAAAACAACTTCAATCATTGCCCTATTTGTTGCTACTTCCTACATGTTCAAATCTGTTTCTAGAGATCATATACTCATAAAGCATAAATTCAAAATTGTAAGTGTCCATAGAGACTTTTTGCAAGGCACATTATTTGGATTGCAAAATTTCAGAGCAATATATAGAAAAGCTGTCGATGGGATAATGTAATTGCTAGTTAAATAGCCAGACATTCTATAATTAAAGATCCCTGGTTCATGGATTATCAAGATCCCTGTTATCTTGTACATATGATAGCAGAATATTTTAGCAGAATGCAGGCTGATCAATACAAGGCAGATTTCAATGCAAGGGATCTTATATAACACATGTAGGGTCCCTGCACTCTCTCTATATCTCTACAGGCCTCTACCACAAACCCTTGACACTGTGAAACAAGCCAGACAGCTTGAACTCTCCTCCCTCTGGGTCACACTAAAGGATGCCGCACCAATACTGCATAGAAACCACAAATCCTCAGTAAAAAACATCATATGACTACACTTCTGAAATGCTTGCTGTCACTACGATTCTCCATTAGTCTAGTTTCTATGATTAGATCGGTATTATTCTGATAGCCATCTTGTTTACCATGACAACTACTAAGTCTCTGTGCATGCTGATCCTATCACCACTAGTTCTACAGGCTCAGGCTGCTATAAATATACATGTTATAAATGCATACCACTATCCTAAAATATGTCTCTAGAGTCAAAATTTCAGTTAATAACAATACTATCAGATTTTAACTAAAAATGAGCATACCCCTATCCTTAAACATAAGTGGAGTCAAAATTCCATAATTAACCCTCATGCTGCTGGTGGCTAATTTGATCAATACCAAATAATGCGAAAAAAGCTGAAAAATGACCGAAACCCCGACAAATGGGTACTCATCTGAAAGTACTCGATGAGAGCTTTCCAATGAATACCAAGATGATAGGGTTTAAGATGATTTTCAAAGATTTTTGAGTTCTTGTGCCTTAGACAAAAGTAGTCTCAGCATTGAAAGGGTTAATTATCACTTCTATCAGAATTTAACTAAATGTAACCAATGGCCCTATCTTCAACATAAGTAGTCAAAATTCCATAATTAATTAACACTTCTATAAGATTTGAACTAAGAAATAACCATACCCCTACCCATAAAAATAAACAGTCAAAATTCCCTAGTAGAATAACACTTCTATCAGATTTTAACTGAATATAAGCATATCCCTATACTTGAACATTAGTCGAGTTATAATCCCACATTGCTTGGCCTGCGTGCCTTCATGCTCGAAGAAGGCCACTGCAGGAAAGGTGATTCCAAGGCCTGCCAGGGCCAGGCGCAGCAAGAAAATTAATCGTGGTAGTACACATTTTTCCTAGGAGTTCAAGCCAGGCCAGGAGAAGGGAGGGCAGATTTGAGCCGCAGCAGCAGCGGCAGCGAGGAGCGTTGGTTGCCGTAGCAGCCTCCTCCTCCATCTCCTCCTCCGTCTTAATAGGAGTGGAGCCGGTGAGTGGCAACTCTCCTGACTATTGAGTAAGTTGATTATCGGCAGGCAATCCCACACAGAGCCGAGGAGGCCACGGCGGCTCACAGGAGGTCAGGGCACTGGGCTAGGCTAGCTAGCTGCCTCCGAGCAGCAGCAGCAACTACACTTTCCTTACTCGCCATGCTCTTCCTTTGTTTGCTTCGACCTTGAAGAATATAGGTGGACCGCGGATGGGTAACGCCCATTTTCTTTCTTTAGGCAATATTTATGCTTATTTTTGTTTGTGAAGAATGGTCAATTTACACAATTCTTTTAAGACTTCGTCTTCACACTGCTAAATTTACCGACCAACATTTCCTTATTGACAAACTCCTAAAATTTTGTCAATGTCTAAATGAAGTGATTTTACCATGATCATATTGTCCAAACCTAAACTGACGCTAAAGCAGCTCCTACACACAATAACTAATTTCCCCAACCGATCGTTGTTCACTGTATAGTAACCACATGGGAGAGTTTGAACTCAGGTGACCCAACCCAATACATGCAGGAGAAGGACATGGCATTAACATTGATTATTTTCACGATAAGGCCACAGAAAAATCCATGTACTTTCCATATAACTGCAAATGATATTACATGGATGTCGGTGATATGAGCCAAGTGTGTTTACATGAGCAAATCTGTGTCTGCATGGTTGGGTATTATTTGGCTTTATAGGAGAAATAAAGTCACAAGGATCCACCAGCATTTTAAGTAGAAGGAGAATGAATGAGCCATGCACCAAGAAGTCATAAGAACCCTGGAATATAGGCTATGGAAAGGGGCTGAGAGCCAAGGATGTACCAGAACCACTAAATATATGGTACTAGGGGAGATGTGCCAGGGAACAATCAGAAATTCTAGTATATTCTAGTATACACAAGTGGGAATGGGGAAACAGGAAAAACAACATGAAATCCATGAATAAAGGTGAAGGGGAAGGAGCCAAAGAAACACCAGAAGCATGGAATACTGTACACGGCTTTAATTTGGAGTGCTAAAAATTTTGCTTTACAGCCCTGCTGGAGGGTATTTGCGCTACTTTAAATTCACGCATTCAAGCACTCCAAACTATATGTTTATTATTATAGAGATATTTATTTGAAGGATGTTATTTTGGTGCTATCATGAGGAATGAAAAAAGCGAAAATTAAATGTGTGTAAAAAATACCATTTATATAGTATTGATGAGTGAACTGAGCTTGCAGCAGCATTGTGGCATTTGAGTAGAAGAGGATCTGGGGGGGGATTTTCCTAGCAGCAGTTTCCCAGCCTAACCACCATAGCATTGATTGGGAACGCGCCGGCCGCGCACTGCAGCTATTAATGGATGGAAATATCTCCCTACTCTACTATGGGAATCGATCGCAGGCGGCAGAAATGGCAGTCTGGCAGGGACTTTGATGTCTTATGAATGCTGTTGCCCACGTAGATCAATACCTCTACCATTTACATTCAATCACAAACGCACAGACTTATTGAAAGCAATTTTTAGATATTTGATATTTTTTCAGGAATAAATAGAAAGTTGCCTCAGAGAATCATTAAATCAAATGTTTGATATCCATCTTTCAAGACGTGATTAAATCTCATTATCTCACAAATAAAACAGAACTAGATTCTAAACTAACGGCGGAGGGTCTACTTCGGTAATTAGATTTCTCTGCATGCTCCTATATAAATAGCATTACAAGTTAAACCAAAAAAATATTTGCAGATACTCTTAATATAGAAATTTGCAAAAAAAATAATATTGGAATTCTTGGTCTTGGTTTTGGATTACCAGTCCTTCAAATATTTTCAAAAAGATGCGTTCATAAAAAAAATATCAGAAAAAAATAATCATGTTTTTTTTTTGTTGGCTGAAAGCCGTTCAGGGTGGCTGGTTTCAATCATGTGCAGATTGTGTGCTGTGATGGACCAAGGTGCGGCCGTATTGTGGCCCATCCCACTCCTCTATTATCACCCTACCCTTTCAGGTCTGCGCCGGCCGCGGCGGACAGCCCCAGGGCAGGATCAGAAACAACATGCACTAACATGTGTAAGGGCAGCCTGCTCCTGGAACCCATAATTCAAGCTTTTCAGACAGGATGCTTACCTGAACATCATCATGAATACCAGTGCCCACTGGTGATGATTTCATGTATATAGGCAGTATTATGCACAAAACATTAATGGACATATTATGAATAAAATATTCCTGATAGACAAAAATTTGCCTGATAATCTGATACATACGCACAAAAATTGTATATAGTGGTCTCACATGTATGCACAAAATGTTTTCCAGCTATCTCAAACATATGCACAAATATTTTGCGTAAAGAAGTTCAGTGAAAAATGTTTGTATGAAAGTCCCCCAGTCAGATGAGCATGTGTCCATGATATATTTCTTTCCTCTTCGCATCCTTCATTAGAAACCTCTATTCTGAGCTCTTGGACCACTCTGGTGATAATTAGTTAATTACCTTAAACCAGTATCTGCAGGCAGAACTGAGATTTTTTAGGCAGGGACTTATAGAATTGTCAACAGACCCCATAAGATACACACTGGGGACCAACCTTGCACTGGTATGAAATGGGTTTGGAGTTCCATTTGCTGTCACTCTTTCTCTACCACAGCATTAAGGCGAAATCATGAACCTGTATTCAGTGGAGTAAACCACAGTATCCCCGGTAGAGCCAGACTAAACCACCAGTCACTGGCAACTTGCTCACATGCACTGAGCCAGATGCGCATTACAGCGCATATAGTAACTCTGGAACAGCTGTGATAAAAACTACATGGATACATGAATATATAACTGATAAGACATATTCCAAGAGGATACCTCAAAGCTTACCTAGCCAGGTACACTTGAAATCTAAGTCATTATGCAAAATGGGAACTGGTCCTAATCTTATGTATATTGAATTCATTAATACAAACTCATAGTCAGCCCGATTAGGATCAAAGAGTATCTGAAATTGCTCATGGAAATAGATATCCTTTAGAAAAAAATGATCCAGACATATAAATGGTTCAAAAAAGGCCTCAAATGATACCAAATGAAAAAAAAAATTATGAAAGTCTTTGTCACTGTGAATGAACTTTGAACCTATTTGCAATCAGAGCAGGTGATATCAAGCTACCTATCCATCATATACATCAAGCAGATAACCTAGATTACTATGAGCAGGACATAAACAGTGTTAAGAAACTTGGGTGTATGTCTGAAAGGAATTATCAATAACCTTTTATAACCTATTCTAAAAGGTTTGAATAAATTGAGATAAATGTACTCGGTCTAGAGTCTTGTATCCACCGAAATGTTCACACAACCTTCCTTCCCTAGGTAGTTCTCTAATAGAGGTAGTTCTCTAATAGTGGTATCATTCGAGTTCATCCCAATGGTTTAAATTAAATAGATAGAGGGTCCTATTTGGCTATTTCTCTGATAGTTGTATCATTCAGCTTCGTACCAATGGTTTAAATAGATAGAGGGTCCTAGTTCTCTAAAAGTGGTATCTTTCAGCTTCATCCTAATGGTTTAAATAGATAGAGGGTCCTAGCTCTCTAATAGTGGTATCATTCAGCTTCATCCTAATGGTTTAAATAGATAGAGGGTCCTAGCTCTTTAATAGTGGTATCATTCCGCATGTACCAATGGTTTAAATAGATAGAGGGTCCTACTTCTCTAATAGTGGTATCATTCAGCTTCATCCTAATGGTTTAAATAGATAGAGGGACCTACTTCTGTAATAGTGGTATCATTCAGCTTCGTACCAATGGTTAACATCCTGCTCAGCTCGGCATCAGCCTGTTCTGTTTTGATAGACTACAATAACACATAGCAGTTCCACTCTCACACTGCCACTGTTTTCCCTCTCTCTCTCTCATTAGCACCTATTAAGCCTATGAATGCTGTTGCAATACTACCAATACCACTAGAGCTCCAATTAACCTTGCTATGTATTTATGGCATTGTGATGATGATGATGTGAGGATGAGGAGGAGGATTGTGATAAGTCTCCATACATACATACAACAATACTGCCACTACCACTAGAGCTCCAATTAGCCTAGCTATGTATTTATGGCATGGTGATGATGATGATGATGATGATGATGATGATGATGATGATGAGTAAGAGAAGGATTGTGATAAGTCTCCATACTTAAATACAACAATACTACCACTACCACTAGAGCTCCAATTAGCCTATATATGACATTGTGATGATAATGATGATGATGATGATGATGATGATGATGATGATGATGATGAGGATTATGATTAGTCTGTGGGTGTGATTGGTAGTTGGACGTTATTGTTTGTACACCAGGCTGCCAGCCTGCTGTACTACTAATGACAATCCTGACATGACCTACTCTCGCTGCAGTGAGAGGCAGCCAGTGGAGCTGCTGTGGTTGGCAGAGAGAGAGAGAAAGTAGTCCCGGCTGGAGCTCCACACAGCCTCAGCCTCAGCCACAGCCTGGTGGTATACTGGGTCATGTTTCCACACATACACACACTCAGACACCACTGACAGCCAGCCCACCACTAGGCTTGCCAAGAAATCCACGTCTAATGAAAAACATAACCTGCCCTTCCAGAGTTAGTAGAATACTTTTACTTTGATCTCCTCTCAAAACTCTCAATACCACATGCAATATGATTACAAGGCAGGTTGTATTGTACAGTCTCCCTCAAGGTTATACAGAAAACAAGAGGAAAACCTCCATAGATCCAAGACCTGGATCAATATCACTATTATACCACAGTGTGTACTACTGGGGGATTTTCCAGCCAAATGGTCGATTCATGTAGGAGATACTTAAGTGTATGTATGTGGCATACATGCCTTCATAAATTGCCAATAACTGTATAGATCAGGTGGAGCAGGAGGTGGTTGAATAATTATTTAGTGTTATGCCACCTGATTGAAATTTTTCAATGATCAATTAATACTGCATTACGGCTAGGCTACTGCCATGGCAACTAAATAACAACTCCTATTCGGGAGGAGAAGCACAATGGGGATAACATCTATGGTGGTGGAATTACTGATTTAGCATTTATAACATAAAATATATAGGAAAATTTATCTTTAACATTCCAATAGATATTGGGAATTTATCTAGACAAATTTGTGGAAAAATTCACCAAAAACTCTGAAAAATACATATGATTCATAATTTAAATTTTCTAGAACAATTTTGATGAGTATACAGGGTCTTTGTGGTCGTAATTACTCAACTTGAACCATTTTTGTTTCGGACTTCCACTGAGTAAAAGTTATTTCTGAATATCATAGGAACATTTGAATTTCGTTTAAGTCATTTTGGTCCAACAAAATCATATTTAATATAAATTAATATTGATTGATCAATCAATAATCTTTTTACCAGGATAAATTGAATAATTCTGAACACTGGACGCTATGTTCAATTTTCCAGTTTTCTGCAATCCATTACACCCAGAAGAAAGCTGACTGAAATATTCAGTGTTGTGGACATTTCTGATTATAATCTAAGCTCCTTATAAGAGCTGAATTCTCCTACACACTTCAAACACCACTGGCTCCATACTGCAAGTACAGGATCAACACAGCCCTACTCAACACCACCAGCAAACACAGACCAAGTACCCAGCTCTTTTTTGTTTATTTGTTGTTCATACTAAAACATCTCAGGTCACAGCAATACTAGCCCAGGCACCACTCAGACCAGGACCAGTTATCAAAGCCATTTATGTTGAACCAATATAGACAGCGTGATTTTAATGCTATATCTCAAGATATATCACATACTATACATATGCACAGAATACGGCACATGATAGATCCCTTGGAGCTGGAGCATATCTATATTTACTCTTAGGCTCCATACCTGATAAGTATAAATCATAACAGCTCTGAAAAAGCATGTGTGTCTTGCGATAAAGAAAATATTTGATCATCCAGAATTATAGCAAATGAATTTCTTGTCAAGATTCATTTGTTTTCAGATTCACAAACAGTAAATTATAAGTTCTGTGGGTCTTCTTATAAAATATAATAAAACTGCCTAAAACTAAGTAACACTGAAGTATTTCAATGGAGATACAGCATTTACAATTTTTATTGAATTTTTCCTGAAATTTAGCCATCTCTTCCTACCCAAAACAAATCATCAAATTGTAGAGGCACCAGCTGACGTGTCTTGAGAATAATAATCAGTACTCAGCTGTTCAGAAAATATATATAATTTTTTTTAGTTGGTTTTCTTATCAAATAAATTCAATACAACTAGCTGCCTCTAACCCATAACTAAGAAGTAAAGATAAAATGGTTTTATGTCGCTACAGCTGGTATTCACAATTTTTAATTTTTTCTCCTGAAATCTTTCTATCCCAAAACAAATCATCATGGACTTCTTGAAGCACCAACTGATGCGCCTGAAGAATAATAAATACATCGCAAGACCAACCCACCAGTTGACCATAAGAACTTCATGAGAATTTACACCACAAATCATTCATTTTGTAATGCTGAATACTGATTAATTTTGAAAACAAAAAAATTGAAAACAAATATTTTATATTTTGCCCTAAGACCAGTGCTTACTCTAAAAGAAATAGAAATTCCCGGGAGAACTTCTTGAAATGGGAATAACACAAAACGTCGGCTGACCGTCAAGCCGGCTGGCCAGTGGCAAAACAAGTATGGCCGCCAATGGTGGGGGTGTCCTATGCTCCTGGTCAGAATGGATAGTGGCAGGAGGAGATGAAAACGCTGGAAGTGGTCACTCGCAATGTTGACCAGCTGCTTATGCATTAACCCAAGTGTCAGCCTCCGGGGCATCCATTGCCCGCCGCAGAATTAAGCCTATGTAACAAGCCTGCCATGGTCAACACACTGTCTGCATAGGATTTAAGCCGCTTAGTAGCCCTGACCTAAGCCAACCAACGACTCGCATGTATTAGGAGCATCTATTATAGCCAGGTCTGCTGCATACCGCACATGAATCGAAGCCATCCAGTGGATGTCCAAGATAATGCTAAATGGATTAACCCATTCAAGCTTGAAGTACCCCTTGAAAATGTTGCGTGGATCTATGATGTATTAGGAAATATCTCAGGAGGGATCTATATCCTTATCAAATATGTGAAGGCAAAAACTTGTACGAAGGAAGTTCTAATTAACACAAAGTTCACCTTAAAATAGTTTTCCAAGCTATGTCTCTGTCAAAATACATGTTAAATAACAGGGCCTCCCATATCACCATGGAGGAGTGTATCTCATTGCCTTTTGTACATGGAAAATATATACAGTCTTCCATCAAAACACCAGCTAAATGAAATTCTTATGAACATTTTCAAAATTTCAAAATAATCAAATAGTTATTGTCAATTATACAAAAAAATTGTCACTCTTTAAATGTGTGAATTTCAATGGCATTTATGCAGTCATATATATGCAGGAATATGTTTTGAACATTTACACAAGTGTGTGTAGAAAATATCATGAACTAGTGTGTACACCTACTATTTAAAGCACTACATTAATGGAAGGATGCCCAAGATCCCTGTTGATGGCCTACAATATTTCTCCAGGATTCTCAAAAGATTTTCAGATCAATAACATTCTAGCAGGAACGGGGAGTTTGAGATCATCAAAGTGCCTGTGATTTTAACAGCTGGATCTCAGGAAAAATTGAGTAGGATAACTCCAGTTCTGAAAGAAACTGTAAGACCGCCATTGATTAATGGAGAAGGCATGTGGTGCGTTTGCATTAGAAAAATATTACAATTTGAATACACAGAAAAAACTGCAGCCTGCATCAGGAAGAGTCAATAATATCATTGACTGTTCATGCCTACATTCTTGAATGTCTAAAAAATATATATCTAGCATCGCTACATTAGGCATTTGTAACCTTTATCCTGCCTTGTTTTCCCCATTTTATCAGATTTCCACTAAGCCACTTGCATCCCTGTTTGCTATCAAAGGCGAGAAGTCCAGGCCAGCAGGTAACCCTCCCTGACTTTACAACAATAACCTAAGTGTACCAGCTCTGTTAGGTAAGCAAGTTCAAATCTTTACTTGCTTATCAGAATCTTTAACTGCCATACTGATCTTGCTACCTTTAATTTCACTTGAGTTGTACTTTCGGCTTGAAATGATAAATGGCATGTATACAGGGCAAGTACCATATATATTCACTTTTTATTGGCCTTAGAGAGATTTTTCCTGTTGAAGGCAGGTGGACGAGCAATGTCTAACTCTGCATTATAGAGACACCAGGAAAAGGTCAAGGCCCGATACTGCCCCTCCGCCCCCCCTACCCACTGAGACTATCTTTCCTCACAACCAAGCATCCAGGCGTATACAGGTAGAGATATGTGTACCTTGGAGGAGTACCAATATACCCTGCTACGGCAAACATGCCACAAATTACTAGTAAGTAGTCCTTCCTGCCAAAACAGGTGTGCACTACTACACAGTGCACAATACACTACAGTGAGCAGCCTAGCAGCCGTACACAATGGTTCTCCTGCTATTGGGAGTCTTTCACCTGTGTAGACACTGTTGAGGCCCTGTACACAATGTTTCTACTTGATCAGGTCTATCTGCAGATTGCACCCCGCTAACCCTTGTAATGTACTGCAGCGTGCTTCATACCTTGGCTTACTCGAGCGGCTGCGGTTTTAGTGGAAGTATTACATAGCAGACGCAGGTTTCCCTCCATTTCTGCTCAGCTTAGCACAGTGCTGTGGTATGTGAGAGCACAGACCACTTCAGTTGTACGGTAATATGTGGCATATGCGTATCAAGAGCTGTTGTTATTACAGGGAGATATTGGTACCACCATTTCTGCCTTGTTCTCGGTAAGCCCCAATGCAAATAGCAGTGCAATAAAAATACATCCAGTTGTGCAGTGATATTATTGCAAATATGAAATAGAACACAAACAGGTCCACCCCCCCCCCCCCCCCCTCACAATTCTTCCACAACTGCACAAAGCAGGACCTCAAATGTACAGCAGTACAATGCAAACACACTTAACTGTGCTATGTTGTTATTGCAAATAATACACAGAAGTAGAAATATGTCCCTGTCCAATTTTGCAAGTTCTAGCAAGGGACTGAAGCTCCAACTTGGTCAGTGCAGTATGCTACATACATGAAAAGATGGGACCATTAGTAGTATTAACTTATTAAGTAATGATAATACTTCATCTAATCAGACCCAAACTTTCCATACAATCCTTTCCCGCTTAACAGATAATTTAAGAATAACCCCCTTTAACATTACCGTAATTTCGCGTGTATAAGACGCACCCGTATATAAGACGCATCCCTTGTCCAGGCCTTTAAAATGATGTATAGGCCTTAGCTTTGTGTATAGTGCGCACCCCCTTTTCGGAATTATCGTAGGAAATCAACTCCTCATGAGTAACGCTAGAAAGCCAGTAAAACGCATATTGAGATGAGTGAAATGTGACATCACCGTGACATCAATGCGTATCACCCTGCATCGGTACTCACTACCCATTGTCCTAGGCATGTCACATGGATTGTAATCAGTAAATTCTAGCGGAGGGTGTTTCAGTAATTACAATTCATCAATGACGAGGCAAACATCGATGGGCATTGTTTTGGCCGCATTATAATTGTAATTGGCGATCTCCGAGTGGCCTGGTAACTCGATGTAAAACACCCTAGATTTCTAGCTTTGTGTATAAGACGCACCCCCGATTTGAGTGAATAAATTAGTGTAAAAAAGTGTGTCTTATACACGCGAAATTACGGTAAGCCTTATTCTGCAGTAATATCTAGCCTAGGTTTGCTATATAATTGGAAGTGTTATGTAAAAATCAGACACAAGGTACCCCTGAAATATTCAGCATGTTTTCCATGCATATCTAGATCAACTTGGTTATTACATGTGCCTTAAGGGCTTAGTATTATGCATACATATCTAACCCTGCATAGTTGCTATAATTGGAAATGTTACATAAGAGGGATGCAAGTTTCCCTCCCTTTCTGCAGATTGTACTGGTCAACTGGGTTAACCCCTAGTGTACACTGGTCAGTACTCGGGAATCATGCTAACTGTACAGTCTATGCTAGTACAAAGCTAGGGCCTTAGTCAGGGCTTTCGAAACTAGGTGGCCAAAATTAGCTATCTTCACATTTTTAGTCGTCCTATTTTTCAAGGGGAACCAAAATTTGGATAACAACCATAAACATATATTTTGTCCTTATCTCATGGAAATTATTCTGAGGTAAAAATAGATACCATTTTCTTGAAAACTAACCTTTGAGAAATTGGGTGTTCTGATGTTTGATTTTTTGAGTGTTTGGATGATGCATAGACACCCCGCTGCAGAGACTTTGCCAAATTGCCAGGACAGAAATTAATGTTTTTGAACAGGCATTTTTTAAATCCTGGCTAAGACCCTGCCCTGCTGGCTAAGTTCCTGCAAGTTCCCAGATGCCAGAGCCTGTGTCTTAAGCCATGCAGTAGTACAGAGCTGATCAATATTGGCGGCAATATAATTCTGATGTGTTTACCTGATGGTGTTATCACTGGAAATGTTATATAACAGGATTGCTGATTTCCCTCCATATCTTCCCGGCCCATGGTAGCTCAGAGCCCCCCTCCCCTCCCCTTTATCAGCAACCATAGTCTATATACACATATGGCACTCTTATCATCAGACCTGACCTTGGATGTATACTGTGCACTATGCACTATAGAGTTGGAAATAGCTTTACTATTGTAAGTATCACAAAAAGTAAACATAAGCTTCTCTCCTAACTTGAACACATATAAATGGAGTTAGCCATCCATGCTAAGAGTTCTCCTTGAATAGTGTTGCCTAGATGCTGTGATAATTTTCTGAATAATTTTATATGGCCTGAATAGGTGTATATGGCCTTGTGTTCAATGGTTGATTTACTTGATGCACATGGGCAGATGCTGGCCTGTTTCCTATAAGACTATATTATACATTGTTTCATGTGACTGTGTTGCAAATTGAGTTATGTGCAAGAGGAGTCCTGAAGAGTGAAAATTAGAAGAACATACAATAATTTACCAGCTCAAATTAATACCAGTTGCTGCAGGAACCAATATTCTGAATACCAAACGAAACACAATATAACTCGGATTGGACACCACAGCCCCAGAAAGAAGCCTGAACATGGTTGCATGACACAACTTAATTAAGGTTAGGAATGCCATAAATTTTCCAAACATTGGGACAAAATTTACCTTTACCTTAAGTATCCTTATGGTAACCTAACCGTCCTTACATACATAATTCGGGGAACCTTAGCCATAACTGTATGGAAACCTTATAAGATTATCCTAACCCTGGGATGTTTTATCGAACCTGACCCTGACCCTAGAGAATTATGGGCCCATTAACGAGAGGGACTGAGTCCCAGCCATCACTGGTTTCCTGCAATACCCTATCTACATGTAAAACACAGTGAGCAAGTGAGCCGGCGTCAGAGCAGACCCTGGATACATGTATAATACATGAGACCATCATTCTCATTTCCCCGCTAAGCTCTGCCTGCAATATTCATAGCATTGTTTGGGTGGAAATCAGTGGAGGAAGACAGTCTGAGCAGGCCAATGCTAATATTCACAACACCCGCGGTTGTACAATATAGGCTTCCAAGGAGATTATATTGCTTGTTTCAAGCTTCTATCATCCAAATGTCTGAGTACTAAAAACTGAAATATTTCTGCTATATTAGATGTGATATCAAGTTACATAGCTCATAGCCAACACAATGTCTGTGGCATTTTTTAGACATGCAAACGCTCAAATATCTCATACTAGGACACCTAAATTTGTTCTCAGGATTTTCTAAAAATGTCAATTCTTTGAGATGATTGAATATTTTCACCTGAATGTAACCTGAATAACCATACAATTGAGACAAAATGAGATGACCAAAATGTGTTACAGTCATTAAATTGGATTGTTGGCCTAGAGGCTGAAGAAACTATAAGGTTTCAGTACATGACCACCCCACCCCAGCATGTACAGGAAGAAGTCAGCGATGAGGGGGTAATGAATGAGAGGTGAGTGTGATAAAGGGCAGCCTCTTATCACTGGAGGGCAGCCCCTAACAAGGTACAGGAGAGAGAATGAGGGGCCCGCGACATTGTGGGCCAGAACACAGGTGTCAGGGAGAACACTGCCCAGGTATGCCAGCTCATTTACTGGGTATCACCGAGCGGCCCCGGGGTTAATAGGGGTGGGGCACAGACAATGGGCGCGCTCCAAAACATACCCAGAGGCCAGCTTCAGGGGTTTCTATAGCGCAACAGGTGGAGAAATGCCGCATCTACATAGCAGAAATAGGGTCATCTGTGACTAATATGTAAAATATTCTTAAAAGCTGATGAAGAACAAGGTCAACCTCTTTATGAGTGGTTTTAAACTGAAAAATAATTTTAGGTAGAATACTTTCAAGAACATTCAAACTAAAATAGAGATGAATTGAAAAGAGCAGCTCGTCTGATTGTCAAATATATCAACAAGATTGTTAATGCTTTTTTGACATAAAAATGATGGTAAATAACACACAACACACATTGTTGTTTTTATGCCATGTTATGCTGCACCAACACTGTGACCCACACAATGACACTCATATTTGCTGTCTGCATCTTTAATAATTCAACAACAACTTGAGCAATACAATTATTTTTAGAAATATCCAAAAGGAAATTGTTGGATATATGAACAGTTCTCCTTCAAATATTTTCCCAGCTCTATTTTTGCCTGAAAGACGTCACCAAACTTGTCATACTGTGTCCGGCGGCTCTGGCCACAGTAAGAATTAATAGGATAACACCAACTCATCTGCAGCATCACAGTATATAGATACACAGCCCTATACGCTATAATGTTGGACTAACGGTTTGCTTTGTGTATGGCAGAAGTAGTGGCACGCCGTGTTGTCACATCTTGTTTTAATTTCCCCTCACGTCTGAATGCACTGAGAAGTGAGAACTGTGGCCCCGGCAGCAAGAGGATGATGATGGCGATGAGGAGGAGGAGGGGTAGGAACTAGGAAAGCTGGTATTTTGATCGCAGACAACCTTGAACCGAGGGAGGGAGGGTTGTGCCTGCTGCTGCTGTGTTGTAGCGGCACTGTGAGGAGCTGACAGGGAGCAGGGTGGATAGTGAGAGAGGCTCTAGGCGGCATGGCTCGGCAGCACAGGGCAGGCGCAAGACAGCTGCTACCCCGGATACCATTACTACCCCTACTCCTCTGTAATACTAAACAAGACCAAATAGGAGACATCCCTTTTTCATATCTCATATTCCCTTTAAACCCACTCCAGGATACCATTACCCCTACTCCTCCCTAATACTAAATAGGAACCAAATAGGAGACATCCATTTTTCATATCTCATATTCCCTTCAAACCCACTCCACGATACCATTACCCCTACTCCTTCGCAATACTAAATTGGAACCAAATAGGAGACATCCATTTTTCATATCTCATATTCCCTTTAAACCCACTCCACAATACTATTACCCCTACTCCTTCGCAATACTAAATTGGAACCAACTTAGAGAGGTCCATTTTTTATAATCATATTTCATATTGTTACCCATACTCCCTCTAAATACTAAATAGGAACCAACTAGGAGAGATCCATTTTTTATATTCATATTTCATATCGTTACCCATACTCCCTCTAAATACTAAATAGGAACCAACTAGGAGAGATACATTCTTTATATTCATATTTCATATCGTTACCCATACTACCTCTAAATACTAAATACGAACCAACTAGGAGAGATACATTTTTTATATTCATATTTCATACCGTTACCCATACTCCATCTAAATACTAAATACGAACCAACTAGGAGAGATACATTTTTCACATCTCACATTTCCTTCTTACCTGTTAAGGGGGCCCATAAAAAATTCAAAATGCCTTTATGCATGTCTCCATAATGTGAGTATAATTTGTAAGCTATGGTCTCTATCATGGTAATTTTGAAAATAACTTGAGAATACAGCAAGAATTTACAAAAAGATTTCTTAAGGGAGTGGATTGTTGGGTTTTCATCAAAGCGTCATCATTTGATAAATATTTGAAAGAGGGATTAAAAATTGAAACAGAACCACTGTTTTATTGTTGTTTTTAAATCAAATCCTAGACATCCTTTACCAATACTGACTCATTGTGGAATGCTTTATAACAAATTCTTTCAAAATGTGTCAGATTCAACCTGAACCAATAGTTCGACATAAATGTGTTATACCAGACAACTTCTTACAAACTGTTTACTGTCTTAGAACTATTCATGTGATATATGCATTCCCTAAGAATATTATTGGCATGCTCACAATTGATATTAAAAGAGGATGTACAGCGCACAAATATTGGCCAGTTTCCCATGTTATTCCTGGCCTGTCAATATATGCTCAAGAACCTAGAAAGTGAAATAACCTGTGGAGAGTTCTAACACTCAGAGCTCATAAAAGGAAGTGTGAGTTGGCCATTCCATTGCAGATTCTAAGGACCTACCCAAGTGTCTCTGCAGTGAGGAGATTGATAAGAGATGTCGGCATGAAGGGTCCCCTAGAATGCTTGAAAAGCACATTAGAATATCTCTCTGAACTTAACAGCTTTCTTATGATTTAACCCATTCACACTCATAGTCTGCATGTGTGGTTTAACACAGAAGAAAGGAACTCAGCTTTGAAAGCAATTTTCTCAAAGATATGAAGATGGACTGCTACAGGGTTACCTTAAGGTATTTGTATGTGCCCTAAGCATGGATGGGTTAAAGGGCACAGCTGTGAAAAACAGCCTCACAATTTAGTTGTAATCTTTCAGATTAAATCATAGTTGGGGAAATGGTTGAGCCTTTGAGAGAAAAATATTGCAATTCAGAAAACTACCACCAACTGTCCCTCAAATATTTTGTAAAATAATCAAATTTTCGAGTTATTGTCCTATGAAGTATCTAAGATACATGTGACAATTTCAAGAGTTTGAGCTGAGCATTATCAGGTTAAGTTCTATTGGTGGCTGCACAGCGTGCTGATCAGAGCCATCTTCTCGCCCACAATAACATGATGAGCTCTGCGAACAATACCCAACAAAATGCCAGGGCCGTCCTGTAGCGCAGATTGATTAGGGAGCTGCCTCCGCCTTTGTCGGGAGGGAAACCTCCATGCAAAACCCACACAAACATCACAAGTTGACGACTGCACGCTCCCCTGCGTCTAGGTCAGAGCTTTAAATTGTCGAGCAGCTTACTACTCCACTTGCAGGGAGCATAATAGTTGTCAGTGAAGGAATTAAGGCGCCTGGAAATCCCCGGCCTGCCTACCCGGCTGGCACTCGGCCAAGTCTGAAATAAACATTGCCTATTCAGGTTTGAGATAAGAGCCATACAAAACAGGCAAACAGCTCGCATATCAGAGGGTCTTGCCTTGAGGACAGCGGCCCAGTGGTGGTGGCAGATTGGAGGTACTGAGGCATTCCGAATCTTGTCCGGGGCGAAGTCTCCTCCTTTAAAGCTCCACTATCACCAGCACGACTGAAATCAAGCAGTTTTCAGGATGGCTGCTTGATTAAGAAATCCAAACAATCGGCTGCTTAGCAGGACGCTCTATTTCAATTCACCACCCTTTGATGGAGTGCAAATGAAAAAGCGCATTTTTACCAATCGTTTGTGTATTAACTGCTTGCATTGATTCATTTCTAGGCCTGTTAGATATGCCAGCCATGTTCCCAATACATCAAAGGCTTGCTAGTAATCAATAGGGAAACAGCCTGTACCAGCGACAGGCAACCGCTCAGAGCAGGGACAACACAATGTGGTATGAGGCAGCAAGCCACTACCCTGCACTATACATTTATAAGTTACCATCGACCTGTGGGTGCCTGCGTGAAAAAAATACTTGAGGGAAAATAATGTCACAACGACATTGAATCCTTTCATCGAAGTAACTCAATACAAGTAAACCAGTCAGCAAACCAGTCAGCAGAAAAAAATTCTCCTGTCCATACTGAGCCATCACACATTGGTAAAATAATCAAATGCGAAATGCAACTGCAAAGTTCTACAAGTCAACCTCCAATGATAAAATAATCTAATCATTCAGAGAGAAAGAGAAATTATTAGTACCAACTATCTGAGACTTTGAACAGTGTTGTTGCTTCTGATTTGTCTCACCATGGGCCGTACATATTGCACAAATCTAACGAAATAGTACCCTCCGTAACCATTAATACATGTTTTCAGTTCATCATCATTCTGATCATATAACTAAAAACTTCACCACATATAAATCAACTAGCCTCAACAAATGGACAAAGTTAATAAATGATCAAAACTATTAGTTCAACATTGTCTCCTAAACGCCTTACATGATATTCCAATGTTGAAGGCCATACTTATTAACTGATAATCCTAACAAAACAGCAGATCTATGTAGGAGAAACTCTGATCGACACATACACAAGATGATTGAAGAAAACAATCTATTTCAAGTCTCCTTTCAGAGAATCTTGTTTAAAACTCTACCTATGAGACAAAGCTTTTTTTTTGTTCACGACGGATATGGTGAAACTATCCGGCCTTCAATACTTATTTACATATCAACGAAATCCTTCAAACCATGAACATCTTCATGATTCTTTTAGGACAGACAAGGCGGTAAATTAAGTTGTGATTCCATGACCCCCTTAACTCTTTCCTCATTAACCCTAGACCATAATATTTCCTTTGCAACCTCACAGAAACCTATCTAAGTTTCAACAGCAGAGCTATTTGTGTTTCTTCTATAATTGCACGGTTCTTTGAGATACTATACAATGACCAGCTTCCAAATCACACCCTTTTCAGCAGTGCTAACGGTCACCCCAGGCAAGATGACAGTGTTATGTAATTTGGTCAATTTCCTTTGGTCAGCTGTTGGGGCTAATGAGCATCAGTGGATATATATAGGCCTGTTAGTCTAAACTAGAAATAACTTCACATAACATGGATTGCACTTAACATGTCTATTCCTACCTAAGGAAGGATCCAAGAAGTCTAGGGAAGAGTATGCTATCACAATTCATTTGCAATATTTGTGAGGGTTTTTAGAAAAAATCTGAAAACATTAAAATATTGGTATTTAAAATACCTTAAATAACTTTATCTGTATTTGAGCTTCATAGTTATGATTTTGGACTAGAGAAATTGGCTGATATTTACAAGGTAGAAAAATGAATAAAGCATCTTGTTTCTAAAGATGTCCCCCAGTCAGATTAATTACCCAGTCAGGCCAGTTATACTTTCAGTATCTAGAGAAATATTTGCGACGAGAACTTAGCCAGCAGGGTTACAAGGCAAAATTTGGACACCAATATGTACAGTTTGGTCAAAAATTTCTAGACATTTAAAACAATTTGGTTCATTTAGATGTATATGCTATTATGCTACCTGACATAATTTAAAGATACCATTCAATTCACTTTTCTAAAAGAAGATGCAAGGTATCTGTAGAGAAAAATCTCCATTGGTAAATATGACTGACACCCAGAAAGTTATGACTGACCATTTTAGAAAATTATCAAAATTCTGTATTTGAAAAAAGTTGATTTAAAAAGACATAGTGTTTTACAATCTTAATTATCAAGTACAGTGCTCAGGTCTTTTTAATTTCAAAAAATATACATTCCTGATTTATAAGTCAAATATGATAGGAAAAAATGTTGTCTTTAGTCAATGGTTTTAAATGAAACCAGACAAAATTATTGAAGACAACGCCTTGAATTGTTCAATATTCAAAAATGTTCATAATGAATGATAGGGATCTGTACATAGCATTCATTATAGAAAACCATATTCATAAACATGGTGTCCTAACTACAGACTGTGAATATCTGAATTGGACAGAATATATTAATTGTGAGGGCCCCAGGCTGAAAATTCATATGTGGTTTTACGAGAAACCTTGAACTTCAGGTGACCTGCTCCTCAAGTGAACGGGATGGATTATCAAATGCTGATAGCACAAAACGCACACACAAAGCCACTTAGGGTTAGCCAGCTGGCAAAATCATTTACTCCAAAAAATTACCAATTTCTGCAAATGAGGAGCCTCCTTAAATCAGATCTCTTTAAAACATTGTGCTCAATTATATTTTGAACCTGAAGTCCTGAACCATAGAATCCATATCTTCATAACAAAATATGTATGCCATTTTAGTTGCTTCAACAATACCTTGCAAAATTCATATATTTAGTAGAGGTTTACTATCAATTGATTTTCCTGCCAGTCTCAACACATGGGCTGCTTCCCGATTCTGCAGGTCCCACCACCCT
Organism: Maea johnstoni; assembly: GCA_963942565.1. Lineage (NCBI taxonomy): Eukaryota > Metazoa > Annelida > Polychaeta > Spionida > Magelonidae > Maea > Maea johnstoni. The sequence continues at coordinate 35,358,746 of OZ012694.1, read as the reverse complement.
TTTGCCAGTCCTGCTACTCTGACCACTTGATGGCCCCAAGAAGAGGGTGTGAAGTACTTAAAGCCCTGCCAGTCCCTCGAAGGGCTAATATCAAGATGTGTCCTTCCGTGGCAAAATTTCACCAGTCTGTACTGACGGACTGACTGGAAAGTAGACCTCTGCTTTAGACTTGTGCATCTTTGAACATGCCAAGCCTCAAAAACTATACTCATGATTCTTAACATGTTTTTAGTTGAGTCAAAATACCTTCTGAAAATGAACGATGAACACAAATATGAGGTGAAATAATAAATAACTCAATTGCTTGCTTACACATCACTTGCACTAAGAAAAGAGAGGGAAACTTGTTGTTCTAAGATAAGTATATGCCAGCATATAGCGTACAAATGCAGTGACCTACATTCTCGGCAACTGCTCCCCTAAAGATGGACTCCACATCTTTCCTTATGGTGCCGTGCCACAGCTGGCGAAGCCCGAAAGCCTTAGGAGGAAAAGTGACCGTTGGGTTATCTGATCTCCGCCTCTGGCAGAGGAAATTGGGTAGGGAGCAAGGTTCTACCATTACCAATACCTCGCTAACTTATCAGTCAGACAGCGCTAAGACGCGGAGAGGCAATCCCTGATGCCAATCAACTGAGGTTCCGTACAGTACAACCTTGTTTCATATTACATTAGTGAGGAAATACACCACCAGGTACACAGTCAATTCTGCAAGATATTCAAAAGAATCTGTCCAAGTTATCAAAACCTAGATTTATACAAGAAAAGGCTCATGGCAAAAACGAAGTATTTAATTGGTGAAGACATCAAGTGATTCAACCAAGTCAAATATAAATATATGTACACCAAGATAGCGGCAAGAGTGTTGGTAGTTGTAACAAACATAGCAGGAATCGAGGGTATTTAAAATGTTTTTATCATTCATTGGTTTTGAATAATTTAAATACCTGCAAAAAGTAAATAACCATACATAAAGATATTTTAAGGTATGGCGATGATTGCCAATTAACTGCAAAACTGGGTAACTTCATATTCATTCGCCAGTTCGACCACAAAATCACCTTCATTTTTTAATTAATTTTTTAACAAAATAAATTCAGATTGATTAATTATCCTAAATAGTGTCTCTGCCAGCTAAATAAGTAGTTTAATGACAAAAAATTCTATTCATATGAAATTAGCATAAGATATAAAGAGGAATATGTTAATTGGTGTTTCACAGGGATACCAATAAGACTGTTCTGTCTGTCTACTTAACTTAAAGGACTACAACAAAAACCTTTGATCAGCTTCTTATTCTAGGTATTGCAATTGGAATAAATACCATTGTTAACCCTACACAATTGCTGCATGTAATAAAACACAAGGACCTCCTCTTGGATCTTTCAACATTAAAATAAGACCTTGCTCTAGACATTCATATATAATAAGAGATAGTTTACTGTCACCACTCTATATTTGAATAATAATACACTTCCCATATTCTCATCACAACTTTCTAACCATTTATACATTTTGGTTTAAAATCAGGATTAGGATTTAAAACAGAAAGAATAAGAAAATGAGAAGGACATCTACCATTTGATTTTTTTTTGTTTGTTTTTAGGGGAAAGTAATATGCTCACGAAAATCATACATCCAGATTTAGGCACAAATTGCATAAATATAAGAAACAACTAGTTGGGACTGGCAAGTGCATTTCAGACAGAGGACCTGTATTTTTGTCACACATGTATTTGCGCCAGGGTCGGTCTGTCTTCTACACCTACTGAGCATTGAACACAAACTATGTGATAATTACATACTGGCAGTCAAGGACACATTCCTCTGGCAAGCGCCTTCCCGCTCCCGCTCCTCCTCGTAGGGTGACTACATCATCCACACACGCAGGCAAGTCAAAACCACTACTCCCATATACACATAAACAAAGGAAATCTTTAACGGCAGATTTAGGATCAGGACCCACAGTTGAAAAGAGGGTTTTGGTAGTCTGAGTCTTTTAAAGGAAAGTTTCTAGCCTATATCTGTTCACGGAAGCACACTATATGTAGGAAATGGCCTGCCATATTGAAGTAAGTATAAGAAAACAGGTCTCCATGCTTTTGCAACTAAAAGGCACTTGGCACTAAGACTACTTTTAGCAATAGCACAGCATTACCTTTATAGCACAAACCTACTTTCATTAAATCAAAACCAGACTGAACATTGTGGTGAAGTACAATTCATATGTACAACATATCTAGTGGTTGATAATATTATATATATATATATATATATATATATATATATATATATATATATATATATATGTGTGTATTTATATATATCATCCCCAATATCTTGTCTCAATCTAGCAAAATAATTAAATAGGCGTTGAAGAGTCCTTTCTACCTTAATTTAATTAATTTCAATTTTCATGATTTAAAAATATCATTGAAGTTTGTTTTTTTATTACTAAACGCCCTTAACAAAACCAACATGTATCTGAAAACTAATTCACTTAATGAGATCATACACGGTTATCAAACCACAGTTAAAAGAATAATATTTAACCATATGTTAAATACTATCTTCAACCTCTGGTTTGTATAACCAGTTTAGGTTTTCTAAGGTCAGGTCAAAGAGTTCAGAAAGATTTCCAAAGCTATACATAGGAAATCATTTCTTTCATTCACTTTAAAAATGTGTTCCTTTTGGTGAAAAATTTAATTTTGGCCAAGTTGTTGCACCTTAAAGCCATTTCTATAAATGGTATACTGTACACATATAGAATTTTATGAGATTTGCAGAGGAATTATGAAAAAAAAATCTGGAAATGTTTTTACCATGCCAACATCATTTCTAAAGAAAGAAACTTTGATAGTTTTTCAGGAACTTACATAGAAAGGAATGGCACTTGCATCATCCCTATTATGGAAAGTTGATTCTTTTGAGAGGTGGAGTAACTAGACTTAAATAGTTGCTAAATCATGAACTTTTAAAATTGCTATCATCAATCTGTTATTGGAAATCAAGAAGTCGTTTTCAAATAGAAAATAAATTTTCCTTATAGAATAATCACATTTGATATCCATCATATCTCTAAACCCTGAAACTATACACAACCCAGTCCTTTTCATTTTGACAGTCTCGACTTTTTCAAGTTGACCAATCTTTCATCAACTTTCCACTACTATAGTTCCCCATAAGTAAAATTTATATATGCGGGTAGTGCAGTTAATTGCCAATATGTCATCAAAAAGGGGTAAACTGTAAAGATCGAACTAGCAAGGGTATGTCTAATTCATAAGTTCCACCAAGTGAGTGTGTGAGTAAACTGTATAAAGTGTATATGCCACTGACACTGAGAACATAGGCGACATACACGCAGTGGTATGGTACGGTAAATTAGAATTTCAGGGCTCAGCAAACTACTGATGTCCATTCCGCAATGAAACCACTTCAACAACATTGCAATTAGTGCAGCAAATAGATAAGTAGTACACAGTGTGTGTGTTAGCAATCGGAAGTTGACGGGAGAAGCGCGACCACGGCCAAAGAGTGCGATTCAATAACACTGAGGTCTCACTGTGGAGGACACAACCACACGTAAATTGACAAGTTGTACTCGCGTTCCGGGAGGGGATACCCCCAAAACAATGTGTGATTTTGGCCTCTTTCTATGATGCAATGTGCATAATTCGAAGTCACACGCATAGAGGACATATCTGATCACGTATGAGAAGTAAAATGATACACTTCCGTGCCACTGAAGTAAAGAAAAAGAGAAAATTCTTACCGTTAAATCCTTATTTGCGGTGTCTTTGTGAGTAACTGCACGGACCACTCCTGCCCGCCATTCCCACTCGGAAATCTTGTTCAACTTCAATTTCCCGGGGCTTCTGACAGACAGAAACCGCTTTCCTACGATCTCTTCCCTAAACTTAAACGCCATGACACGCATCAGGTATCCATCTTGCGAATTTTCGCGAAATTTTCATCAAAACTGGGACAAAATTCTAAGGAATGTTTCTCCCAAATGGCTTGCGCCGTGGATGAATACACTTGTACGAGCTTGTACCGATGAGGTTAAAAGGTCAAAAAGTTATAACAATGTCCTTCCGCGTGGTAAAGAAAATAGTGCTAACGAAATTGCAGCTTGGTCGTACATTTCTTGTCTTTTATCTGCAAGATAAGAGCTTTTTTCACCGTATATGTATTTAAAGAAAAATGTTGCGTTTATATGTGTAAAATTAGTAAAGAATCATATTTTGTTTGGTGTCCGGAGCAGGTGCGCGTCAAGATTTCGTCCTCTTATCTTCTATTTTGGTTCTTCAAATATGGTGTACATGAGTTTGCATCATCCAAAACATGAATCTTTGCAATGTCCTATATCTTTTTTATATATTTTCCCCATTTTTCTCAAATACGATGAAGTTTTGTTTCGGTCATGTGACCTAGATCATTGGTCATGTGACATCATATTTTGGAAGTGACGTCATTATTCAAAATGGCTGCCGAGTAACGTACTTCCTCACTTGGTGGAATTTTCATTTTCATTTACTTGATCATCAGCTCAGAAAGAAGTCGTCTACATTCGGCTGTTACAATGGTTTCAGCAATAATTTCGAGAGTTGTGATGTAAGTACCTTTACTGGTTATAGATCTCCTAGGTTAAGGAGGAATTGGATATGGAATTTCTAAATGAAAATGGTTTCCATCGAGCTGTTTCAGAATTCAGTCAGTTTCTATTCGGTTTGTGGTTTTTTTTACAAAAAAGAGCATTGCAGAAACTCGGAGCAGTGTTTAAATGCCTTTGTCCGCCCTTGAAAGAACAGATCCCATATTTCGATTATTTGCTAAGGTTTGGTTTAATACTCGATTCTGATGACTCAAAATGTTTGTGTGAAGCCATCTGTATTGTTTTGATCTCTGCATTCAGACCCAACAGGTGGGTTTTGCTCATAAGGGATGTTTTTACACGAAATTTAACCGCTTTGATCTTTTTGGCTGGACAGTTACATAGACGATAAGCTATAACATTATATAATGCTGGCTTGAATTATAATCATTGCTATTCTGCTGACACAGTCAGATTTGCCCACAGTGCTTTACGTTTCATCCATCTCTTCATTATGATGGTCATCATTGTCCCTTTTATTTACTTATTCACTTGATTTTTAAACATTTTAAATCATATTCTTCTTCTCCTTCCGCTATACTTGTCAACCCAATTTAATATCGGGTTCTCTGACTTCTTGATATGTTTGAAAGATCACCAACCCAAATTGTTTAAAGAATAAATGGAAAAAAAGGTGACTTTTTCTGTCATCCCTAAAAAAGCAGACAGCGCATATACTAAGGGAGCTCACTTAATGTTAAAGTAGCATAGGCTGTACACTTATTTCACCTTTCTCTCATGTTATGGTACTGTTTGCTCCACAAACATGGTTTAGCCAAGTTCTAGCTACTCACGCTAGCTCAGCCTGCTCAGGATGCTGAAATAGAAAATGGAAGTGGCGCTGGTCACAGTTACATAAGACATAGTGTCAACCTAGACATTCCTGTATCATTCATTTGAGTCTAAAAACATAAGCCAGAATTGAGACTTATTAAGATAACCAATTAACCATACATGCAACACAAATTAAAATCCTTACCTCCCCTCTATTAATTTAATACTGAGCTAGGATTTAGATTTGTTATATTATATATTATATTAATATATTATTATATATTAGAACAGGGGCTAACAGATCTTGTACCTCTGGTGGGTATATATATCTAGGCGACATTTGACTGTTCAGTCAAATACGTTCAAGCCCATGGGTGTGGTAGAGCGAAGTCTATGGATCCATAGTTGCTCTAGTTCGAGACGGACCCTGAGAGACTCTTTGGAGTCTGGGTCATTCCTACCAAATTGTAGGACATGGAGGCAGACATCTCTCAGGCCTGAGTGATCATCTGTGTTGTAGTGTCGGCCGACACTGTGTGTAGAGTTGTGTTGTGTGATATAGCGAAAGTGCTCACACATCCGTTCACCAAGTGTTCGCTTGGTGTGGCCAATGTATTGTTTGTAGCAGATTGTGCAAGTGATGCAATAAATGATATTATTGGTCTTGCAATCGCAGTTCCGTATAGTGTTATACTCTCTGCCTGTAATAGGACTGATGATGGAACCAGTCTTGTTGAGTTTGATGCAGTACCTGCAGGATGCTTTGGAGCATCTCTTGCGTGTAATGTTATTAGTATTAGTGGTTTTAGGCTGTGAAGGATCCTCCACCCTAGCCTTCACTAGTATATCCCTAATGTTTTTAGGTCGTCGGAAACCTTGGGTGGTTTTCCAGTTCAGAATTTCTCGGGTGCTTGACGACTTGTCTAGCATATCCCAGTTTTGTTTCACAACATCACCCAGGATTCTATCTCCTGGGTGGTAAGTGGTGATGAGAAAGATGTTTGTAGTGTCCTCCTCTGTTTCCCTTGGTGGAGGGTTGAGGAGGATAGCTCTATCTTTGTGATAGGCTCTGGAGAATGCCTCTTGAACTATTATGGCAGGATAGTCTGCTCTCAGCAAATGGTGTCCCATTTCTCTGGAGTGTTTGATGAAGTCAGTGTCAGAGCTACATATCCTACGTACACGTAAGAACTGGCTGTATGGTATAGCTGATTTGCAGTTCTTAGGATGACACGACTTGAAGCTCAGATAGTTGTGAGCATCAGTCGGTTTGGTGTAGAGAGATGTGGATAAGAAGCCGTCTGTCAGTGTGACAGTGACATCCAGGAAGTGTACTTCCTGAAGAGATGTCTCGGTTTCAAATTTTATGGATGGGACACAACCATTGAGGTGGTTCTCAAAGTTTTTGAGGGCCTCTTGGCTGTGTGTCCAGATGAGGAATATATCATCTATGAACCTGACCCATAACAATGGTTGTAGTTCATAGGTGTAAACAAATTCTGCCTCAAACCAACCCATAAATGTGTTGGCGAAGGATGGAGCAACTTTTGTTCCCATGGCAGTACCTCCTACCTGTAGGAAGTGTTTTCCTGCGAAGTCAAAATTATTCATGCTTAGTACTTTGCTAAGCAGGGTAATAAGACTGTCTGTCTTAGGTAGTTGTGAAGTGGGTCTAGATCTGACAAGTGCCTGTCTAGCCGCTAAAAGTCCCTGTTGATTAGGGATGTTTGTGTAAAGACTGGCTACATCCATAGTAGCCAGTATAGTGTCTGGTGGTAGATTTTGGATGTTTTGAAGTTTCTGGAGGAAATGGGTGGTATCCTTTATGTATGAAGGAAGTTCCTTCACAGTGGGTTGAAGAAAGAAATCCACAAATTGTGAGATTCTTTCTGTGGGGCAACCATTACCTGAGACAATAGGTCTACCAGGTGGGTTGACTAATCTTTTGTGTATCTTTGGGAGCATGTAGAAGAGCGACGATTTAGATTTGTGTCGACACAAATTAAAATCCTTACCACTCCTCTATTAATACTGAGCTAGGATTTAGATCCGTGTCGACACAAATTAAAATCCTTACCACCCCTTTATTAATACTGAGCTCGGATTTAGATCTGTGTCGACACAAATTAAAATCCTTACTTCCCTTCATAGGTAGGATTTAGATTTGTGTCAACACAAATTAAAATCCTTGCTTCCCTTCATAGCTAGGATTTAGATCTGTGTCGACACAATTTAAAATTGGGTGGTAACAAATCAAAATTCTAATCTGTGTCAGCTAAAACCTGGTAACAAATTGAAATCGCGATTTGTGTCGACACAAATTAGAATTCTAATCTGTGTCGACACAATTTAAAATCCTTACCAATTTCAATCTGTGTCATGACATATATATAGACAAAAACAAGACATGCAAAATGCTTAACTTCTGGCGATGGCATTCAAAGTGAAAATGATTCATTTTACATATGATTCACTACGAATAAAAGAGTTAGGTTACCGAGATCTTAAGAGATTTCTATGTCCAAGTTATTGTCTACTGGAGTGTGTCAGTTGTTCAATTAAATTCCCTCTTAATTGCAATTTCTGAAATTGCTTCAAGTTCATGAACACCTGGTACGTGAGTTTCAGGCACAATGATTTCTATTATGGCCTTCAACAATGGGTACCCAATTATGCCAATTGCTGTCCTACTTCAGCTCAAGGTTTTGGATTGGTTCTTAAATAGTCGAGGCTGGCTCTGCTATATATGTAAGCAGCAAGTCTCAGTGCAAACTTTAAAACCTGCTCAAATGTAAACAAATTGATCCTTTTATCCAGTTGGCTTGTCATAGAGTATATTCACCTGGTCTGCAAAAAGGCCTATTTTAAGTAGCATGCTAGCATCTTACAAATTTAACGTGTGTCCTAGGTTAGTAATACTTCTATAGCTTGTCTGTAACTGGTCAGGAGTAGTGACCGGTGGAAGCGTTATGAGGTTTGGCCAATTTGATGCATTGATGTGATGCTTAAAAATGTCAGTCTTTCACCCTCTCCCTCTCTCAACACACCAATCCATAGAGTGATCCTGGTAATGTAGTCCACAAGTGAATTGCTAGCCTCGATACCAGGCTGAATACATTTGTAATTCTGTATATTGCTTAATGCTTAATAACTTCACTGTGCTTGCTGAGTCCAGTTTAGTTCTTAATTTTCACACCAGATGTCTGTTCTTGGTATTCAACCACAAGAGAATTCAGCAGTGCTGCCATCTGGCGAATCTAAAAGGTACTATAATGACTTGACTAGTGACAAAATAATGACTAGTTAATGAAGAATAAGCCAGCACTAGTAAGCTAGGCTAGTGAATTGCCAGCATCAGTGCACATTGATAATTAATCTGGTTCTGGACATAACAATTAGAAGAGTGCATGGAATGGACTAAATGTCTTCCTGCCATTGTGTATTCCCCAGTCAGGCGTTGATGTATTGGATCATTATTTCTATGCAGGTTTCTATAATGTTATATTATTCTATTATATTATATTTTTATGCGGATAAACCTTTTGGTTCAATATGATATAGAATATATTTTATTCAAACCTTACAACTTACAAAATTGATTATTTCTCTTTTTATTTTTTTTGAAAAGATCTGTGTAGGACAAGGCATTAAATATCAAAATCAAAACGAAATGGACATGAGAAATTATTGTTGAATGGTTTAAATGAAAATGCTCATGACCCTTCCATCACCAGTGACCAGTGCTCTAATACCATTGGGCCAGTGAACCAAAAGATTCGGTTGATATTGATTCTTGTAGCTGTTCTTTTGTTGACCTAGCCATAGGCCTACTCTTTCTACACTTGTATTTCATTTTAAACCAACTTAAAACCTATTCCACCCTTGAATTAGTTCTGCACAGATACACCAAATGGCTAAAGAAATAGCTTTCCTATTCCTTGGTTCTGGCTTAAACTTGTTAACCTCCCTTGGTACCATGGTCTTAGCCAGCAGGGCGTCTGGGTGTCTTTTTGGACACCCAAACCCTTAAAAAGGTTGAAATCTGAATTTATTGTGGTCCCCCTTAAACATTTGGACGCCCAAAAATTTTACAATGGCCAATTTTAGGCACCCAGTTCCTTATTCCTGGATAAGACCCTGCTTGGTACCATCTATGACTAGCCAAAGATTCTAACACATACATATTAGGAAAAAATAAAGATCAGTTCAGAGAATAACCTGTTGACCATAGTATGATTTTGTTTCTTATTGCAATTGCTATTATTTGCGGGAATACAATAGCATGTGTCAGTAAAGGTAGTGAAATAGATGGTTTCACTCTCACAGACTTTCCTGACTGTTACATATTAGATGATGCATTATGTAATATGCCAGGTATAGCAGAGTTGTGTTAGTGAAGAAGGAGACTCAGGTTGTTCAACTATTCCCTTTGATCGGAGTTTGATTTTGTAATTAACCCTTCCAATGCTGAGGCAACGTTCGTCCAAAAGTACAAGGATGCAAAATATTTTGAAAGCCATCAAAACTCAGTCATGTTCGTAACTTGGTATTCATAACTCTCGCTGGGTACTAGAGGAGTTACCCATGTGTCAGGGTTTCAATCATTTTTCAGGTATTTTGCATCGTTTTGTATCGGCTAAATTATCCACCAGCAGCAAAGAGTTTAATATATTTTATAAAAAAGTGCCCCTTGTGTTGTCTTGATGATGAAATATGTAGTTGCCAGAGTAGCTGCCTCTAGTGTAAGTGTAGGAGGACAGTAACTCAGGTTGTCAACTCTTCTTTTTGGTGTTACATAACATAATGATATTGCAGTAAATGAATTAATATGGAGCAGAGTAGCTGTTGTCTAGACTCCACTCTCTGTAGCAGGCCTGCAGTGAATCTACATGTCAGTCCTGCTTATTCTCCAGCTCCGCACAGTGCAGTAGCATCTGCATTCACATCCTGCTTCTGGAAAGCCAGGAGAACAAACACCCACTCACACACACCTGGAATATTCCACCATACACAATTCATGAGCAGTTCAAATTACCAGTCTGGGTCTTAGCTAGGATTTAGAAACTGGGTGTCCAAAATTACCAATTGACAAAAAAAAAACGTTCAGGGGAGACCGCAATATATTCAGATGATTAGTTTTAATACCAAAGACATTTAATTGCCAGTGACTGTTTAAGTGATGGTTTTTACAGAAAACTCCTGTTTCCTCTGGACAACATTCACAACTAGCTTGTCAGGATTGAGCCTTTACATGACAGAAAAAGTGACAATGAACTAGTTTCCAAATTCAAATACTGCTCTGTATCAGCTCTGTTGAGAAATGTGTTTTGAAGGCTGCATAGCAGACAGGAAGAAGTTATGACGTGATAAAACTAGAGTGGAAGCACAGCTGACGCAAGTGGTGGTAGTTTGTAATCAAAATTACCACATAATTCACGCTTCCAAAGCCTGTGATAAAAGGAGCATTATTCTAGCCGGGGCAATAACCAAGAGATTGCATATATTATAGAATCATGTAGTCTTAGCCATCTGGGCCTTGTTTGGACACCCAGACCCTCAAAAATAACTCTTCAGCACAACAAAATAAATGATGATTAATTTCTTAAAATTTCAATTTCAAGTATATAAATAAAAAAGAATATTCACCTAAATGTAATTTTTGCATGACATTGTTTAAGGAGTAAATACTTGTATGTTTATGGTTGTAATCTGTGTATATATGGTGGTTTTCCATGAAAAATTGGATGCCTAAAAAAATTTCATTTGTCAATTTTTTGCGTCCAGTTTCTAAATCCTGGCTAAGACTCTGGATAGAATCATATATTCTATAAAGTTCTCATAGAACTCATTATTTCAAAATATTTGAAGGAGAAATCTTGATCAGGGGCCAATAAGCAACTTTAAATGTTGTTGTTGTTTTTGGGGGTTAATTCCAGAGTTGTTTTGAATGGGTTAACACTGTGAAAACATATAGAGTTCTTGAACTGGTGGAGTTTGTGTGCTTGTCATAGCCTAAGCCAGAAGGGCGTATGGGCATCTTTTGGACACCCAAGTGACCCAACCCCCTTAAAAGCACCCCTCTGGACGCCCACTTTCTTGTGAGGAATCTCTTAAAATGTCCATATAAAGCATATATAATTGAATTTTTTCACATCCATATAATTCCCATGACATTTTATATGGATATTTATGCCTTTATGTTTACTTTGATAAATGTACATACACGTTTATGGTTGATATCTGAGTATATTGTTGTCCCCCTTAAAAATTTGGATGTCCTAAAATTTTACAATTGCCAATTTGGGGCACCCAGTTTCTCAATCCTGGCTAAAATCCTGGTGGAGTTTGTATGCTGGTCTGCCTGTTTTCCTGGTATACATTGGGTTTAGTGCTGATGAGACCGCAGGAAAATTAATCGCCCTGACTTGATGTGGAGGCTCTATGGTGAGACACCATTTAGTCGTCACCAGGGATGCTCGATAAATTCTGGGAAATCCAGGGAGGCTTCGGGCAGGTAGAATAGGGTTGTCATGGAAACACAAACGGTTCCATGCAGAAGAAATGTCTGGTGGACCTGATAGGTTGCTTTACCATGGGCAGCTCTTGCCTGCATCGTAAGGGCTCCAGACCAGCACAGAGTCATACATTGATTCTAATTACCTTTCTCTTAATTAATTAGAACCATAATTAACTTAATTAGAACCATTCATTCAGAATACTTTTATTTGCTTTAATAGATAGTGGGTTTCAACCATCTGACGGTTCGTACCTAACGTCTTTCTCTTCAAATATTAGTCTTTGGGAGTTTGACCATTAAAACTTTTGACATTATCGTCGCTAAATATTGCTCTTTTTAGCATGGCTAGTAAACACTGGTTGGCATCACCTTTTACATTCTCAAATTTACTTTTATATATCATCCAGTTCTTTTTTGACGTATACTTGTTGGTGACTCTGAGCTGTTGAACTTTTAGAAATTGTGGAGCACAGAAATAATTTGGATATTGTAGTCATACTTAGTTTGAGCATGCTAGGGTTTTGGATCCCATTGCTTTCTTGTGGCAATGGTAGTCTGTAGTCAGTCCTCAAGCATTAATAAAAAAAACTCAAAATGTGTCTGAAATCACAATGTCCCAGCATGGGATTTGTCTTTAATTTGCGGCATGTAATTAAATGTGTGTGCAGTAAGCCTCAACATCTTAGCTGATTTATTCAAAGAAAATAGGATTACAATATTCAGCTATTCATAATTGTACTTGAATAGTGCAGGCTAAGTAAGAAGTGCTGCCTTTTGAAAAAATGCAGGACCAACAAAGATGTAATGTTCTAACAAACTATATTATAACATTAAACTGATTTGGTAGGATAGATTTTTTCTAGAATAATCTGAAATGCTACATAAGAAAACATGCCTTTAGTTTAGATGCAGCAGGTACCAGTTCACTTCTTTAGTAAATATATCATATTAAACTGTCTGGGGCTGTGTACCTTTCGTTATACATTATAGCAGCTGGTCTGCGCTGTGGTTTCTGAATCCCTGACTAGAGGTCATTCTAGACATGGAGATGAAGGAGGACTGACCTTGACCTTGGCTCATGAATCTTGCATGGTTATTGCCAAGGGGATGGATGGATTGCCTGTCCTCCTGCTATACAATATGTAGGTAGCCTATTCATCAAGTGCTACCTAGGATACAGGCAGAGCCATGACATATTCACCTTGCCATCTTGCCTCCCTCCCACCCCACCGTGCCAGGGAATACATATGAGTCTAGAATTCAGGCTATAGTCAGGGCAGTTACACCAAAGTTATTGTTGATCCCTGCTACTGCAGGGTCTTAGCCAGGATTTTGAAACTGGGTGCCCAAAATTGACAATTGTAAACTTTTGGGGTCCTATTTTTCATGGAAGACTGTAGTGCTCGAACTTGGCCGATTTTTTGCTATCGATATATATCGTCCCATATGACGATAGATTATCGATAAAGAACATTATTTTAGTAACATTGAGGTGGCACGGAACTTACCCACATTCCGCTCCTGATGGCTTGTTATACCGGAGATAATTTCCGGTAAACAACATCCGCCATTTTGAAATTGACCAAAATCACGTTTGTGACAGGATCATCAGCGTGATTTTGATGTCCAAAATGGTGGTTTATTTACCGAAAGGCACGCCAGTACATCAAAATAGTAGAAGTAGCGTTGTGGTGAGTAGTTAGCTTGCATTTTTTTTAATTTCATATCATTACTTGTGCTTTTATTTTGGATGAGAATTATCGTTCATTATCGATAATTCCTTGAGTTATCGATAGCGCTACTATCGTGGTGAAACAATCAGTAAGGCACTATTTCGATTTCTCGTCCGAGCACTAGAAGACCGAGTATACTCAGATTACAGACATAAACATGTACTTATTGAAATAAGGCATACCCTCCTTATATAATTTCATGGGAATGATATTGAGTTGAGAAATATTCGGTTTTATGCTTGAAACTGACATTTTACTCAATACAATTTGAGTGTCCTGAGTCCTGAAAGATGATTTTTGAGGGTTTGGGGTGACCAATAGACGCCCAGACTGGCTAAGACTCAATGCCTGCAAGGGTTTCTCACTGTTCCTGTAAACCAAACAAGTTATTATTATGTAGGTCGATTTTAACACTTCATTTGAAGAGCTCAAATGGGTGCATGTAATTATTTCAAGTATGATACAATATGCCAATTACATCAATTTGGGCTTATAGATTTAGTTGTTTTCACCCCCTGTGGTATCAAAGCCTAAACGCCAAGTATGTAATCATTTGCAATTATTGTGAGCATGGTCTTAGCCAGCAGGGCGTCTGGGTGTCTGTCTGGACACCCAAACCCTTAAAAAGCACCCATCAGGACACCCAATTCTTTTTTGTAAGAATTTTTTTTAAATGTCAATCTCTGGCATATAATTGAATTTTTCCATCTCCATATAATCCCCATGACATTGTATAAGGATATCATGCCTTATTTTGATAAATTTATAAATGTTTATTGTTGAAATATGAATATATTGTGGTCCCCCCTATACATTTGGACACCCAAAATTTTTACAATTGCCAATTTTGGCCATCCAGTTTCTAAATCCTGATTGTGAGTATGATGTAATATGACAATTACATCAGTTTTGGTATATAGATTTAGTTGCCTTCACTCACTATGGTACCCAAGCCTAAATGCCCGGTATATAATTGATCTTATTGATTGATATTGCGTAGTTAATGGCTGCACATTTATTTCTGCTTGTTCATCATTTCAATCCAGCAGTCAAAACTAGTGCTTTTTACGTAGTTATGTTTGGTAGCTCAGAAGCTGGGGCATTGTGATTTGTTATCATGCATTCCTGGTTTGACACATCAGTCTACAACGTAGTGCGTACGTTTCTGAATAGCCAGCTGGAATACCAGCAGAGCGATAAACAATAATGGCTCTGTGTGGCAAGGAGAGCAGGCTTGAAATGAAAATATGCCATTACTCATCCATACTGATAGTCGGGAAATTAATACACATTATGGATGTCAGACTGAGGCTTGTAAATAAGAGAGATCTATGAAAAAGGTGTGAGTCACATTTATATACTAGTATATAGGGTATTAACAGGATGATACTGCACAGTGCTCTGTACATGATACCAAATGCCAGTATATTGCTATATCATTCGAGATCAGTTTTAAATATCATTGCAGCAGACTGCAAGCAGTTAATCTACCAAGCCACCTTAAAATCTTACAACTTACAAGGATCTGAAGACTTTTAAAAATCATCTAAAGCCTGTCATGTTTGTATTCATTAGATGGCTTTTGGTATGTACTGTCAGGTGAGTAACCATATGCAAAGGTTCTCGTCATTTTTCAGGTTCTTTGCATCATTTTGTATTGGCCAAATCAGCCACCACCAGCATTTATATATAAGGGTTAATGAAATGATTTCCCCTTACTTTGCCATGAAGGCATCAACTAAAGCATTTTTTTCAACTGCATTCTTTGGATGCATATTTTAAGCTAGACTTGCTCCTAGTCTATGATTTAGTTTTATAATGCGTTTTTCTTTTTCTTTTTTTTGGTATTAGACAAAATATTTTTAGATCATCATTTTCATACCACAGTGTACTGGTAGCTAAATAGAAAGTCTTGCCCCTTTTGAAAAAAAGGGTTTTCGGGGAAGTACATCTTAGTTTGCACTTGCCCAAAAGGTCAAGCTGATTTTCTGAGCACTACAGATTTATATGTAAAAATCGCAAAAATACCCAGAAATATGCTAACAGTGCAACAAAATTTAAAAGAAAATGGTTTTAAAGTCATTAAATCCATGAGAAATAATGTATGCTATTCTAGCATATGTTATAACTTATTTCCGGCAAGCCAAAGATTTTGTCAGGCAAGTAAAAATCATGAACTACTTGCCCGGCATGTTAAGTTAGTTCTGAAACTTAAGTTGCTGCCTGTGAATATATTGCAGCCTCCTTTGTTAATTAGCTTGCCCAAAAGTTTGCCAGTTTTGGGCTCCCTGAGGGCTTGTTTCTAGTTCCTGACTATGACCCTGGTTCACTGTCCTGCAAGGGTTAAATGATGAAAGCTTTGAGTGTTTGTCAGGTGTGTGTATTTGTGCGTTAGGGGTCTCCCTTTTATGTGCGTCCCAGGGTAGTTCCCTCCATGCAGGGAGTTGTTTTCCAGGGATCTGAAGCCAGAGGCTGGCAATGAAAGCTACAGGTTTTCCATTGATCTCACTCTGCATGCTTTGAAAGATTGAGAATGCTTTTAAGCCATGCATTCTAATGAATGGCAATGGCAATAGGGTCTAGGCTTTCATGTAAATTTGAGAACTTTTTTCCATCACCATTTGCAGGTAAGTTTAATTTCTTACTTATATGGCTGAACAACTTATTTTGATAGAATAAAGGTCAGATACATTTTTCCTATTAAAGTAAGCTGTTCAGCTAAATAAGAAACTAAACTAACCCGCAGTGAAATATTTTAGGGCATGTGAGAATTGTTTCAGATACCAATAGAGAGGGGGGTTTTATGGGGTTCAACAAACCTAATTCTGGTTTGTTAATTTGTACATAATCCTACCAATGCTGTGACTACTTTAGTCTAAAGCACAAGAACACAAAGATTTCTGAAAAACTTCTAAACCCTGTCATGTTGGTATTCATTGGAAAGCTCTCGCTGAGTACTCTCAGGTGAGTACCCATTTGCCAGGGTTTCAGTCATTTTTCAGGGTTTCTTCATCATTTTGTATTGGCTAAATTAGCCACCAGCAGCATAAGGGTTAAGTACATTATCCATTGGAGATTAGTGTTATGTAATCTTATCAAATCAAATCAAGCTGGTATTTTGGGCTTTAAATCCACATGCTTAAACAGTTATTGGGTTATTTTGAGCTCTGCCTATAAACTAATCGGTCACATTTCCACCCTACTTAAAGCATATGATCATTACATTCAACACAGTCTTAAGCTTAGCTTAGCAGTCATTTTAAAACTGGGTTTCCTGAGTGAATAGCCAAACATGAGACTGGGTTACAGATCGTTTAATTTTGTATTTTATTTCATCATTTATCTATTTATTTATTATTTTCTTATTTTTATATATATTGGAGGGGGAGACTTCTATATTTAGATAATATTAAATGCACATATATTTTAATATTTATCTTCATAAAGACTAGTTGCATCTTTAAAGCACAAGGATGCAAATATTTTTGAAAACCATCGAAACCCAGTCATGTTGGTATTCATTGGATAGCTCCCTGTGAGTACTCTCAGATGGGTACCCATGTGCCAGTGTTTCAGTCATCAAAATTGTTTGCATCATTTTTTTATTGGCCGAATTAGCCACCATCAGTGATCTCCCTGAGGGATAATATCTCCTATGTATGATAGCATGACTGTTCTCTGGTCAAGACGGGGTTAATGCATTGTGGAATGGAAGCTTCTGGGCTAATGAAGAGGATGAGTTGGGGGTGAAAGGGTCATTGCTGATCAGCAGTATCAAGGCCTAGCTACCTACAGGATGGCTGCTCGCCAGAATACTCCCCATACAAATTGCTTGCAAAACAGGATACTATGTATCTGCTTATCGCGGCTGTTTGTTCGCTGCCATTCTGATAAGTGTTGATTCATATTATAATGGGCCAGGGGATTTCCAGGCTGGTGTGTTATGTTTGTATGTATCAAGTGGAAATAAGTGCTGCCAAATTATTCCCCTTAGCAGGCCCACTTTTTGGCAGGGGAGACCAGCACAGCTGATATTATTTATATTTATATATATATATATATATATATATATATATATATATATATATATATATATATATATATATATATATATATATATATATATTTCATATACTGTATAACTGGTTAATTTGGCGTGTACATAAGTTGGCGTTTCTTTCAAAAAAATATTTTCCCTATATTTATTTTGGCGTCTGCATCACTCAGAACAACGCCATCTATATGTAGATATGGAGACCAATGACCACTGCCATTTTGTTAGGGAGCGTTCAATAGCTCCATAACTTGGTAGGAGTTTCCCAATAACTGGACAGGTAAGTATACAAATCATAATATGATATCTTGGTAACTTATTCATAAGTTACCCATGTACCCTATTATAATGATTTTCGGAAGTTATTGCATGTATTTTCTTCGTTTCAGGCTCGTACCAGACCTGTCAACTCCACACAATATTGCCGTTTACAGTTAACCAACTGCAAATTGAATTGATTCAATTTGAGGTGCATTAATTTTTCAAAATATTTATCATTCTGATAACTATCAACGTACACATATATGTATGTTGATAATTGATCAAATATTTACATCGGAACAGCCGTCTCCCTTTCTAATGTAAGATGGCGATATAATCAGTTGGCTGCCATCTTGATTTTTGCTGATATGATCAACGACTCCATAACTTGGCTGGGGTGTACTCAAAATTTGACTGGTAAGTATGCTAATTATAATATGATATCTTGGTAACTTATTCATAAGTTACCAATGTATCATATAATAATGGTTTTGTGAAGTTATTGCATCGATTTTTCTATGTTTCAGCCGCGACCGCCAAGAGGTGAAATTCATGCTACGCTACCCACTATAGCTCCCCCAGCAGCCATAAAAGACTTTAAAACTGTGATTTTATGCGATCTTTTATTTGGCGTTAATGGGCATTCGCCAAAAAACGCCAAATTAAAGACCACGCCAAATTAACCAGTTATACAGTATATATATACAGGTGAACTTGGATATGACAGACCACTGTACGACAGATTTTTGCATATGACGGACGATATGCTTGGTCCCAGTCCCATGCATATCAAACATTCGTCATATGTATACGACGGACATTGCATATGACGGACCAATTTTCCTCATATATATATATATATATATATATATATATATATATATATATATATATATATATATATATATATATATATATATATTTATACATAGGGAGAGAGAGAGAAAGAAGAGAGATAGATAGATAGATGTATATCTATAGTATATAATATTTTTTATAGATATTCAAGATACAACTGGGCTAAGTGAAAGAAAAGTGTTTAGCTGCTTGATATGTCAGTAACAAGGCGTGTGCATTACCTAGATAAGGGTGCTAGCTAGTGTTTCTGTAATCATTATGTCTATCCCCTTGTGAGGGCAGACATTGAACAGTATTTGGAATAGTTCCAGTCTACATTGGAATACATATGCACATCCTGCACAAGCTTTTCTGCATGAAATATCCATATGATCTGGTCAAATTTTGGTTACTTTTGATTCATTGGTCTGTGAGATGTCTCACGAACAGCTTAGGGATATATCTTATGGTATTTCACTCATTTGTTTAGCAATTCGAATATGGTAACCTTTAGGCCATTTCAGAGTCATTTAGGGATTTCTAACATTGAGAATTTGAGATAGTGTGGATTAGGTAGCAGACACCTTGCCATGAGCATCTGCCCAAGGAAATGTTTCCATATGTTCATGGACACTTTCTATAAAAACATTGCAGCTTTTATGTCCTTGCAGGCATTTTCTTTAGGGTAGGTAAAATTAGAAATATTGGAAAAATCTAGCTCAATTGTCCTTCCAGACATTGTCTTTAGGGTAGGTAAAAATTAGAAATAATGGAAATATCTAGCTCAATTGACCTTCCAGACATTGTCTTTGGGGGGGGGGGGGGGGGGGGGGGGGTAAAAATTAGAAATACTGGAAATATCTAGCTCAATTGTCTTTCCAGACATTGTCTTTAGGGTAGGTAAAAATTAGAAATACTGGAAATATCTAGCTCAATTGACCTTCCAGACATTGTCTTTAGGGTAGGTAAAAATTAGAAATACTGGAAATATCTAGCTCAATTGTCCTTCCAGACATATTCTTCAGGGTAGATAAAAAATTAAGATACTCAAAATATCTAGCTAGACATTTTTTTAGGGTAGGTAAAAATTAGAAATACTAGAAATATCTAGCTTACCTGTCTTACCGGACAGGTTTAATTTTTTTTTAGCTGAAATTGAGTTCTGATTAACACTATTTATAAGCTGGTAATGTATGCCTTGTGTCATCAGCGTGATTATTCTGGCCATTAATACCTGTCATCGTGGCCACTTGTATCTGCAATAGACGTATCAGTCCCCATTCATTCCTCCATCAATCATGCCTTTCTCCTCCCGCTATCGCGCGCTGCCGAGATATCCTCATAAAACTATTGCCTTCTTCCCGCAGCTTCAGCTGAAGAATCGGGCTTAATTGATGCTTTTTTTTCAGCAGACATCTCATCAATCAAGCGATTAACTTTCGTGACGGGTAGATTGATTATAGCGACTGGATGAAGGATTGTTGTGGGGCATCAAGTGATCTAATAGTGTGTTTTTTATTACTAGCAATTTTTTATTTTTTGTATTGTTTTTCTGTATTTTAAATTAAAATGATTTTTTTCAAAGGCTTCTGCTTATTTTCAATCATGCTGTCAGATTCTGCTGATCAGCATTCTAATCAGGTGCTTCGAGCATACCCAGTTATCATATTTTAGTTCTCTTGTCTATGCCTAGGTGGCAGCACCATCCAGTAATGCACAGCACACTCACAGTCCCATATGCTACATGGTCACAGACCTTACTACTTACTAGGCCTAGACTATTCAGACCAGTGAAGAAAAATATCATCTCAGACTACATAATTCTACGACCACAATCATACATATTATCTTAATGAAGATGATCTGAAAATTCCAACCGCACAGGTATGAGTCACTTGAGTATGGCTACCATAGGAACTTCATGTATGTACTAGATCACATTAACTTTTTGGTTATCGTCATACGTTGCCTTTTGCCTTATCTGATTTTGATTTTGAGATGAAATACACTGTGTCATCTAGCTGCAGGCATCTTTGTGTATCCATTCTTTTATAGCTTGACCACAGTCTTAAACTATCATATTACTAAGAACAATATTCATGCTCAACCTTAGTCCTAGAAAAGGATGCCTGATTTCTCTATGAGAGGAAGTAGAGATCTGCTCTTGTAGCAAAATATTTCTAAAGAGGACTGCTGATTGTTTGATTAAATTCTCCCATTTCCCCAGCTTCACTTCAAGATATTTCATAAAGAATTCTTCTATCTGAAAGATATCTCCAAAATAGTGCTGTCTTAGGCTTTGTTATGTCATCTTATATTTTGCCCTAGGTTTTAGGTCAGGGGTTCCTTCATTGCATAGACTACATAGTACATATCACAAACATTAAGATGTTGCCATTTGTTCGGCAGCAGGAAATTGAATAGAATGGCATGTCGAAGCCCCTGATGGTACAGATGTGTTTTGATGACAACATTACCAGGGATTCACTCAGTTTCCATGGCGATCTACTGTCGCCCAGTCCTACTTAGAAGCTTATTGGGTAATTCAATTTCGTCCAATACAAAGTCAAGTTTGGATAGTAGGCTAGTGGTCAAACTAAAATAGTGGTAAGATTCAGTTGAGTTGATAAAGATTGACAATATGTTCTTTTTATTTTTAAAGAAAAAAATAATACATTTGTTAATGATGTGCAGTTGTAAATATATTACTTCTATAGCATATCTTTTTACAAAATACTTTTTCATCATTTAAGAAGTCAATATTTGTGACATTTTTAGTGAGTTCTTTGCGTAGGAATATGTCCTTAAGGATACGACTCAGGATGGGTTTCAATCCGTTACTGGTTGACCCATTCATACCTCCTTGATAAGTGACATTCTGAACCTGTCATACCTTTGAAAGGTAACTTCTGAAATTGGCTTATATTTGAAAAAGAGTTGAAGGGAGTGTTCTGATGAACAACTCCCTTTCAAAATTAAAAAAAAAAGCCTTTAACAGAGGGATATCACCAAAACAGTCTGGCGGTTATGGTCGCTACAGGCATGCATGAGTTAATGAATGGGGTAGGTCTGAAAATACTCTCTAACTTGAAAGTTTTCTTTCAGGCCATAATTAAATTAGTACATTTCAAAGATCATCCAAAGGCAGTAATTATCATAATGGTCAACAACATCATAGCACAGTTCATAAGGATTGTCTAAGAAGTTTTGATGTGATATATCAATACAATCCAGTTCAATGACAAAATAAAATAAAAAATCACTTCATATTTTATGTTAGGACATAATTCAAGAGTGATATACATTTTACTAATAAGTTGGTATATGCTTATTGTTATAATGTGAAGATATGACCTCCCTTCAGATTTTAGATGCCCACACCAATCATATTGCCCCATTTTAGGCACCCACTTTCGAAATCTTGACATTATAGGGTAAGACCCTGGTTAAGGTTCTCTGTGTGCTGTAAGCTTAGGCCTGCTAGTTTCTGTGTAGGAGGATGAGATGAGTCTGTTGTAGAAAAAGTACACAACATTCCTATGTTGCCCATCACTTCTTCCGTCTACTGAGGCACGAAGTGACATTTGAAATAAATACTGTAAAGTATAGATATTCTTAGTATGTATCATAGCACGTTCAACCCTCGATCCTGGTCCTGGCAAAATACAAGCAATCTTTCCCTATGGATATTAGAAAAAGGCAGCATGTTTACTTGCGAGGTTGAAGGTCAAGGTCAGAAGGCAAGGTCAGAGGTCAGTAACTGACTTATTTCAAGTAAGTAGGTTTATCAAGACGTTACGCATAACTTGGATAATCATAAGTAAGTGAGGAACTGCCATTACAGATTAGAAAGATTTAGCTAGAGAAAAGCTTCCGAACTGCCACAGCAGCTATGGCGATGTAGAAACAGACAGACTCTTCAAGGATGCTTTGGTGGATGAGAAACCCGGTTTCCATGACAACAGCAAGATTTTTGTATCTCTGGTGAAATTTTCTGCAGCATCTTGGAACCACTCTCCAGGAGGCTTCGTGTCTCAGGATAGTGCGTCCAAATTTAGCATCGCTAACGGAGATGACGAGGGTTGTCCCTCTCGCTTAGCGACAAGTGACTATTTTCTGCAGGAGACAGAGAGGCACGGAGGCCAGACACTACCACATACATTGTCATGGAAACCTGACAAACTTAGGAAAAAAATAGCTTTTATGCACTCTGCACTGATGTATCGTCGTGACAGACTTGTTTAGAAATATAGCATGCAGGATGTAGGTTTTTACACCCAGTCGTCGTCACTGCTCTCAGAAACTTTTGCTTCGCCGACATGCTCACATAGTGTTTGCTGGAACCCCTGCTTTATACTGGGACGCGCACACACACCTACAAATCCACATTGCTTAGCAAATATTCTCTTCACCAAAGCATCGAACACAGCACACTGGTGGTGCAGCTCCGCTCCTCAGCTGACCTTGGGGGAGATCACACACTCTCCAGGTTATCACCCAACACCATCTGCCGCTCCTGGCTGGCTCACTGTTTATTTTCTACCTCTCTTCACCTACAGTGTAAAGCCATTATATAGTGCTCAGCATACACCACTAGCAGCGTACATTACTGGCAGTATACAACATGAGCAGCATTAGTGACCAGTTTATTTCCTTATTCCCTTCACCTACAGTGTACACGACTAGCAGCATACACCACTAGCAATGTACATTACAAGCAGCGTACAACAGTAGCAGCATTAGTGACCATTGGCATTGCTGTCTGCACTTCAGCTCATGCTTCAAATCTCCACAGAACTTGGATATAACATACAATATCCACAGAACTTGGATATAACATACACCATTAGTGTACAGCATTAGCAGAGAGTACAACATTAGCAGCATTAGTGACCCTTGACATTGCTGTCTCCACTCGCTCTAACTCACACTGAAGTCCTCATATCAAGATAAGCACTTGGATATTGCTGACGTAGTAGAAATTACGGGAATACCCATCAGACACTACTGGGATAGTTGTATAGTTATGGTAACTGGAATCATCGGACGGTCTGAAATCTACATGATGTGAAATAGATTTCATTGTGTGGATAGTGCTACGTCATGTACTGTGTGATCTATGCGTACATGCACTATTATTCAGAGTCAGCTGGACGAGGGAAGGTACCCAGCCGTGAATTATGATTCACCGATGGTGAAAACCCACAAGTGACTTGTTGCGTCTTCAGTGCATCCCTGTGTTGTCGCCTCCTCAGAAAGTAGGTCTCCGGAAGTTTGGAGGCTGTGATCGGTGTTGTTTTTGATGACTGATCTGGTGTTTATTTGGTGGTGCATCATGGTTTACTGGTTGTATTGTGTTTTCAGACTCCTCTTCGGAACGCTCTACCCGGCGTACGCATCATACAAGGCGGTCAAGACGAAAAATGTTAAAGAATATGTAAGTACTTTTCATATTTATATATACTTATATATTTCAATGATACCTATACTTTCACACAGATAATGTCCACTACCAGTTTCTTTACAAGTCCAAATTCATGTTATACCTCATCACTGACTTCTCTGTTCCCCATTCTGAGAAATCTTAAAAGGTATGTTTTCCAAAGGTTGGTTCATATGGTATTAAGTCCTTCCACTACATAGCTGCCAAAATCTGGAACTCTTTGCTAGACGAAATCCAGACTACGTTAAGTAAATCTCTTTTTAAAGTGATATGCAAAAAACATTTCATGTCAGTCCTCTCTGAGTGGTCAGTCATAAAAAAGAAATTCATCAAAGATAGTCTGAACATTTTGGCTTTCTTTTAAAACAGTATTATACTATATGTTATTATTCTTATGTCAATCTTGAGCAGTGGAGTTGATTATTACATGTGATAGCATGCCATTGGACTCTGGGCAGACTGGGACCACTATGGAAACAAGTTTTTAACTTTTAGTGTATATACCCTGTATCTGGCTAGAATTCTATTGCATGGCAGTTGATGACTCTCCAGTAGTCACCTTTATATATGATTTTCATGTGCCAAATGCTGTGTAATATACATCTTACTAGATCGAATAAAATAAAATAAAATAAAATAAAAACCCTTATTGACCACAAGTATTAGACTAACTACGTACTTGTAAACAAAATTTCTGCATTAGGGGCATTCCACAGTATTTCGGTCCTGACTACTCATTTTGTCATCCTTTGAAACTAAAGTTCATTTTACATGTATCTGAAGGGGAACTTTCCAAAGTTTTCAGAACTGGTTTTGGTTTTTCCCTATGATGGCCCAAACTTAAGTTATTGACTTTGAAATTGGAATTTGTAGGGAAAATTGTGTCTATCACGGGACATGACATATTGCTCATTTTCTTAAGGTTCCAAATTTGTTGTTTAAATATCAAAGTGGAAATGAGCCCTAATCGTTCATTTTTACATAGCCCATATTAAAGTTTTTGACATTTTTGAGAGAAAATGTGCAGTTTAGCATGATTTCTTTTGCTGCTGTCCCGTGATGGACAGTCAAACATCCAAAAGTTTTATTATCTCTTATTTGCACAAACATAGAATGCTGCCTTTACATATTCTCCTCCTATGAGTTAAAATGAATAGTGTGATGCAGTTTTCCTATAGAAAATCTCTCAGAATCAAGAATAAATGACAATTAAAATCTGTCCCGTGATAGACACTGAATGTCTATCACGGGACATCCCTGACATCACACTCAATTTTTCTTAGTAACTCCAGAATATTTTACCATCTAAAATATATCATGTAGAAGCTAAGTATTTTTGCAATGGATTACACTAAGCATGAATGCCATAGTGCATGTATTTGAGGAGAATTTTGCAAGAGAAAAATGTTTTGAAAAATCCACTTCCATTTTGTGTCCTGTGATAGATAGTCCAGTCAATCTACGCTGAAAATGGCCTAACCTAGAACAAATTGCTACAGAAGGTTTTTTTGCTTTGACTGGTTAATTGGACCTAGCTGAACATTATATCAAAAGTTTCCCGAAAGTTACCCCCCCTAAGGACCCTAATTTGCATATTTTCACCTAAAAATGGCCAAAATCATATGATTTTGGGGATTTCTTCAGCATTTTTTTGTTTTTGAGAGTTGAACCTCCAATGTTGGCATGTATGTACTACAGATGTTGTTTGACATTGCTATGAAAAAATATTTTCCGAAAATGTATCCTAGTGGTCAAATTTGGGACAAAAATGTTTAGAAAGTGCTAAAAACGGACATTTTTTGCAACGTTGCTGACGAAAGAAGCCACCCTCCAGACTCAAAAAAGATTTTAACACCAAGGTTTAAGATTAGAAAACTGCCCTAGATTGTACTAAGCCCCAAAAAACTAATATCGGTATAACTTGGTACCACTTTGGGGTACCACCAATAACCCTTATACTTTGAAAGCCCTTGAACCCCTTTTTATGCCAAATTGGACAATTCACTGATTTCAGGGCCTTGTATTTCCTGAACTAACCATCATATAGCAGTGATATCATTAGGTCTCAATGAGTATGTTACATAGATGCTGCAGAAAGAAATGTTTATTTTAATATTGACCCGTTGGTCAAACAAAGTCATTTGAAAATGGCCATTTGACCTTCGCTAGGGAGAGTTTTGGTTATTCACATCACATATTTCAGGGCCTTGTATTTTCTGGACTAACAAGCATATAGCAACTGAATCTTCAGGTCTGAATCAGTATGTTACATAAATGCTGTAAAAAGAAAATATAATTGTGATATTGACCCTTTGGTCAAAAAAGGTCATTTGAAAATGGCCATTTGACTTTTGATAAGGAGCGTTTTGGTATTTTGCATCAGTTGGGGGGAGGGATTGCGTAAATTGGTACCAGTTGGGGGTACTGCAAATTACCCTTATATTTTGATAGCCCATGAACCCCTCAAGTACCTGCTTGATGGACATCTGCAGCTGGTAGCTGTGTTGAGATATTGAGCTCCCAAGGTACTAGTATCGGGTATGTCCCTTTTTATGCCAAGTAGGACAATTCCCAGATTTCAGGGCCTTGTATTTCCTGAACTAACAGGCATATAGTTGCTAAATCCTTGGGTCTGAAGATGTATGTTACATAGATGCTGCAGAAAGAAAATACAATTTTACTATTGACCCTTTGGTCAAATAACGTCATTTAAAATGACCATTTGACCTTTGCTAAAGGGAGTTTTGGTTATTCACATCACAGATTTTAGGACCTTGTATTTTCCGACGTAATCAATAATCATACAGCATCCTCAGGTCTGAACAAGTTTGTTACATTGATGTCATAAAAAGACAATATGATTTAAATATTGACCCTTTGGTCAAATACGGTCATTTGAATTTGGTCTTTTTACCTTAGAGAAAGAGCTAATTGCTCTAAATGTACCGTGCCAACATTTAATTCCTGCATTAAATGCATGGGCAGCCTGTGCACAACACAATACACAACTGTACCCCTGATTGCCACCCACTTTCCTGGGCATGGATGACCTCACAACTGAAAGTAGCTTTGAATCACAAGCTACGTTGGTCAATGATGTCCTTGGCTTACTTTTTGACATGTTATCCATGGGTGTTTGTACAACCAGGCACTTGCAGACATCCGCTTGATTGTTGCAGGAATTAAATGTCTGCGGTACTTAACCCTAGATAAACAATATTTTCAGGGCAATGCAAGTATACAATAGGCATAATGTATAGGGGTAGTCAAAAAGGGTTATTTGAAAGTACCTGTTTAATCATAAAAAGATACATTTTGGCTATTCTCTCAGTTTATGCAGATCAACATCTTACAACTTACTATAGCAGTTTTTTGAGGGCTATATCTAAAAGCATGCTGTATAATGAAGTATGTTTTTTTCTGGTCATTCTTCTTATCAAAAATAAAATTTGAAAGTGACTCTATGGGCTGGATCCAAATTTTTGACCAATTGGTCGCATTCAGCGAGTCTGCAAATGAACCTATTTTGGAAGCACTTGATCATCATTTCAATTTTTGGACAAAGTAGTTTGGTATCAGAACTTTTAACAGGTACCATGAAACATTATGTGAGGGTATAAACAGTATAAAATATATAATACATCTAAGACATATTGATCTGCAAAAACTGATAAAATCAACCGAAACATATTTATCATGGTGAAACAGGTACTTTCAGATGGCCCTATTTGACTAAAAATTGTCATGAAAGGGCCATCTCCCCTGGCAGTATCCCTACTCTATACTTGCATAGCTCTGAAATAGATTAAGTACATTTTGAGAAATTGGCCATTGAAAATTGAAAAAATACTAGTACCGTATTACCCCGCGTACGACCCGCACCCCCTAGATAATACGCACCCCGTCACCAAGTCCCTCTCCTTATGTAAAATACAATTCCCCATTTATAATACGCAGGGGGAGTTGGCCGGCCATTAAGTGCAGAGAGCTATAGGTCTGCCCTGGTCTTTCAGCTGAGAGGAGCGAGTCTAGGACAAATAAACAGGACACAATTACAATTTGATAAGGGTTTGTGATGGTAAATTGTAATTGATACTGATTTGTGCCCATTTGTTGACATCACTCGTCAAAAGAGCAGACAACAGCTCGTGCCAAATCTGCTCCCCTGGTTTATCCGTATCAATTTCAATTCACCCTCCCGAGGCCCTTTTATCCCCTAATTATTACGTAATCAAAATCCAAATATGGATGGATATGCCATACTTTCCTCCCTGGGTTCTGGTTTATGTACCAGTTGATAACACACACCCCCTCCTTGACATAGGTGCTGCACTGTATAAAAGTGTGGGGTGTACGCGGGATAATACGGTAACCAAAATGCGCCATATCTAAGGTCAAATGGCCATTTTTAATTGACCTTGTTTGACCAAAGGGTCAATATTATAATTATATTTTATGTTTACAGCATCCTTTTAACATACTGATTCAGACCTGAGGATTTAATTGCTATATGCTTGTTAGTTCAGAAAATACAAGGCCCTGAAATCTGTGATGTGAACAATCGAAACTCTCCTTAGCGAAGGTCAAATGACCATTTTCAAATGACCTTGTTTGACCAACGGGCCAATATTAAAATAAATATTTCTTTCTGCAGCATCTATGTAACATACTCATTGAGACCTAATTCTATCACTGCTATATGATGGTAAGTTCAGGAAATACAAGCCCCTGAAATCAGTGAATTGTCCAATTTGGCATAAAAAAGGGACATTACATGAACCTTGGGTGGTCAATATCTCAAAACAGCTACCAGATGCAGATGTCCATCATGCAGGGACCTGCAGAGGTGTTCCAGGGCTTTCAAAATATAAGGGTTATTGGTGGTCCCCCCAAATGGCACCAAGTTATGCGGTCCCCCAAACTGGTACCAAATAACCAAAACACTCCTTATCTAAGGTCATATGGCCATTTTCAAATGACCTTATTTGATCAAAGGGTCAATATTAAAATTATATTTTCTTTTTACAGCATCTATATAACATACGTTTTCAGATCTGAGGATTTAACTCCTGGGTGATTGTTATGTCAGGAAATACAAGGTCCTAAAATCATTGATGTGAATAACCAAACGGTTCTGATTGGAGGTCAGATGGCCATTTTCAAATGACCATATTTGACCAAACGGTCAATATTACAATTATATTTTCTGTTTACAGCATCTATATAACATACTTATTCAGACCTGTAAATTCAACTGATGTGTGATTGTTAGTTGATTGAAATACAAGGCCCTGAAATCTGTGAATTGTCCAATTTGGCATATTGGCCATTTTGAATTTATGCAAATTAGGGCCCTTAGAGGGGGTAACTTTCGGGAAACTTTTGATATGATGTTCAGTTAGGTCCAATGAACCAGTCAAAGCAAAAAAACTTTCTGTAGCAATTTGTTCTAGGTATTTCATAATTTGACTGGACTAAGACGGCTCTATTCGTTTGATTATCTTCTTCAATTATGAAGGAATTTTTGAACAAGGAGTTCAAATGATACACCTTAATCCCAGTATATATTATATAGCAAAACTGTCTAAAGCAATGAAGTGGTTAAAGATTAAATTGCCTTTGAGTTGTCAAATTTGTCCCGTGATAGACAGACATAATTTCATAAAAAGCTGTTTTTCTGCTGACATATTAGTTTTAAGTTGTTCTAAGTTATTCTAAATTATCACACAAATGCTTATAAGTACGATGGTATTGTGCATGTAGTGATAGCCTTTTTAGAAAAATATATAATTTAGAAATTAAAATTATTTTCATTATACGCCAATGAAATGCCTCACAAACACTATAAATTAGAATTAAAATGAAATTATGAATGCATCATCACTTAGAAATGCATATATTCTACTTGTACACAAGTTTCTAGAAGGTTAGGAGTGCTGACACTCTTATGAGATACCCTAAAACTGTTGTGGAATTTTTGTCCCGTGATAGACTGTCCTGCGATGGGCAGCCCTTGTTTCATAAAAGCTCAATTTTCTTGGTAACTACAGAATATTTTACCATCTAAAGTATGTCATGTAGAAGCTAAGTATTTTTGCAATGGATAATACTAAGAATGAATGCCATAGTGTGTGTATTTGAGGAGAATTTTGCAAGAGAAAAATATTTTGAAAAATCCACTTCCATTTTGTGTCCTGTGATAGACGGCTCTATTCGTTTGATTATCTTCTTCAATTATGAAGGAATTTTTGAACAAGGAGTTCAAATGATACACCTTAATCCCAGTATATATTATATAGCAAAACTGTCTAAAGCAATGAAGTGGTTAAAGATTAAATTGCCTTTGAGTTGTCAAATTTGTCCCGTGATAGACAGACATAATTTCATATAAAGTTGTTTTTCTGCTAACATAGTAGTTTTTAGTTGTTCTAAGTTATTCTAAGTTATTACACAAATGCTTATAAGTACAATGGAATTTTGCATGGAGTGATAGCCATTTTAGAAAAATATATATTTAAGAAATAAAAAGTCTTTCATTTTATGCCAATGAAATGCCTCACAAACACTATAAATTAGAATTAAAATGAAATTGTAAATGCATCATCACTTAGAAATACATCTATTCTACTTGTACACAAGTTTCTAGAAGGTTAGGAGTGCTGACACTCTTACCAGATACCCTAAAGCTGTTGTGGAATTTTTGTCCCGTGATAGACTGTCCCGTGATAGACGGACCTTGTTTCACAAAAGCTCAATTTTCTTTGTAACTACAAAATATTTTAACATCTAAAATATATCATGTAGAAGCCAAGTATTTCGGTATTGGATTGTATTAAGCATGAATGCCACAGTGCATGTATTTGAGGAGAATTTTGCAAGAGAAAAATGTTTTGAAAAATCCACTTCCATTTTGTGTCCCGTGATAGACGGCTGTATTTGCTTAATTATCTCCTTCAATTATGAAGGATTTTTTCACACAAACAGTTCAAATGATACCCCTTACTGCCAGGTTGTATTATATAGCGAAATTGTCTAAAGCAATTAAGTGGTTAAAGATTAAATTGCCTTTGAGTTGTCAGATTTGTCCCGTGATAGACGGTGGGCTTACTGTGGAATGCCCCATTAGCAGTATTCCGGGAACAAATGGTTCTTGTGCTGGCAAATATTCAGGGTATTGTTATTTGTCAATATCTGATATGTTGGTGGTTTTCTTTGTTTGTCACTTCAGCACTATCTGTGTGAATGTATGGTATGTGTACTTGCTGTTTAAAGTTACATGTACTGTTTTATCCTGTCATCATTAGTCACTCTGGTTTCAAATATTAACAACTTGGTATTCTATAATACGCAGGTAAGAAGGTCAAGTCTGTACTTGGCACAGCACTCAACCTACAGTAGACACCTGTAACTTATTAACCCAGTAATGCTAAAGAGTACCTAAAAAAATTGTTTGGATCTATGATACTTTTGGCCATACTTTTAAAATTATGAAAGATTTTTCAACATATTTGAAGGAGTGTTATCGGTAATGTTCTAAATAATGTTCCTTCTTCAAATATTTTCCCAACTTTACTTTTGCCTGCAAAATTCAGTCAAAACAGTCTACCTGCTTTTGCTTGCTGTGATAAGTTCATTCTTGGAGCTCTCCTTGGCAAGAATTGTGTGCATCAATTGTCGATTTGGTAATGGGTTATTATAATTTCCCTCTCAAATATGTTCTTAAAAATGCCCATTTAATAAATCTTTTACTAATGTCATCAGACTGTTTCATATTTGATATATTATGTAGTCAGTCAAGAAAGGAAAAATAGGAACTATTTAACAATGACATTAAGATATCTTTCTTTAAGATACTGGTGGCTATAATATTCTTGCATATAACTTCTTTCTTACAAAACAAGGCTTCCTAAACCAAACCCTCACGTTTTGTGTAGCATGACTTATCTAAACTAGATTCACACTTCAGTGTTCATCAATAGAATGACTACAAAGAAGTAAGGAATTGGCATGTGACCTGTCTGGTAGTCATACAATTCAAAGGTTAACAGAGAGGTCATTTGAGGCGTGCCTAATTTAGACTGGACATATTACCTGCAGAAAAACTTCACCAGTTAACTCTCTGAGTACTTGTGATAAATAATCTTTTAGGGAGATTTCTTACCAAAAGAGAGTTGCGTGTGAGAGAGAGAGAGAGAGAGAGAGAGAGAGAGAGAGAGAGAGAGAGAGAGAGAGAGAGAGAGAGAGAGAGAGAGAGAGAGAGAGAGAGAGAGGGGGGGGGGGGGAGCGAGACAGACAGAGTAAGGGGGTGGAAGAAGAAAGAGGGGAGGGAAAAGAATGAGAGAGAGGGAGGGTAGGGAAAAGAAAGGGAGGGGGAGGGAGAAAGAGGGGAGGGAATAGAATGAGAGAGAGGGGGAGGGAGAGAGAGAGGGCGCAAAGAAGTGGAAGTGAGGCACTTATGGTCACCTGTGGGGAAGACAATGTTGACCAGTTAACCCTCTTGTTTGTCTTGTATTTAGTAAGATAAAGGACTGGTGCTCTGCTCTTTGGCCTTCTTGAACACGATTCTAGAATAAAGTTCAAAAACTCCTCACCTGATATCAGTCCTGTCCAGGTGCACCTGCTGCTGTTTGAGACAACTCCCACAGTCTGTAGTGGTACTTTGATCATAGATCTGTAAACATAAATCCTTTTATGGCAAGATTAACCACTGGGTCTAGAATACAAATAATCAACCCATAAAAGTGACTTGTGAGAAAATATTTTTGATTAATTTATGCAAAAACATCACAGAAATATGCCATTATACTGGAAAAAATGAAAATAGAGCTTTTTCATAAAAGTATGATTAGGTTGATATATATGTGTGTGTGTGTAAAGAAAGGTATCCTTATAAGGTTAGAAGGTTTATACTGAAAGTGGAAAAAAATCTGCTGCGTAAAAGCTTAATTTAGCATCAGCCATATCATGTCAACTTATTGGCATTGCCAAACTACTGTTGATGTTTCTAGTTCAACGAGTTTCTGTTTATTTCCCCCTGGATGGAGAATGGACATCGGTAATTGACAGGCTCACTGTTTGTGTATTTGTGCAGTGTCTATGATATACTGTATACCATTATTATTATTATTGTGGATAAGTGTTTATTTTCAATGCTCTCCTGTTCTAAATTCAAATTATTTCTGCTCTAAACACAGGCTTCACATTTTGTAAGAAAATTACTAGATCCTATTGACTATAGGTGAAAAGTTAATCTGTGTGCAAATAAACACTTAGAGATAAATTTGTGTCCTTCCCATTCCTCTTTTTGGTAACTGATTGCGCAGGGCTACAGGACTTATATAAACACGGGTTGGTCTTGATCCTATTCAACAAAAGCATATAGGTGCTTTTTTGTCCCTCCCCATCCCATTTTGTTGGAACTTCAATGCCCCTAACCCTTCCAATGCAGAAGCTACGTTCGTCCAAAACACAAGAATGCAAAGAGTTCGGGAACCTTCTAAACCTTGTCATGTTGGTATTCATTAGATGGCTCTCACAGGAGTACTCTCAGCTGAGTACCAATGTGCCAGGGTTTCAATCATTTTTCAGTTGTTTATTTTGCATCATTTTGTATTGGCCTAATTAGCCACCAGTAGCATTTAGGGCTGAAATAGCCTTGTGGTGAGCCTTGCACTGGATAACATCCTGATGTTACTCAGAAATTTATGTAACCACTTCACATCTGGCGCATGGTCTGGTTTATTTGGGAATATCTTCACATATAAACAATATTTTCAGGAATGTTTGACAAAGTTTTTGCTTCTTATGAGTGAAACAATCCCTCTTCAAATATTTTTGAAATGTTTCACCATTTTGTTAGCTATGTTCAAATCTAACAGATCATGGGCACTAGAGATCAATTGGTTAACCCTTTTACAGCTGGTCACTAATTTGGTCAAAACAAAATGATGCTCAAAAGCTGAAATATTACTAAAAACCCTGGTACATTTGTACTTATCTGATAGTGCTCAGCAAGACCTTTCTAATGAATACCAATATGGTTATAGCTTGTTTTCAAACATTTGTGCAGTTTTGTGCTGTGGACAAAAGTAATGCATCATAGAAAGTGTTAAAACTATGTATATATTACTGCTCCCGCCTTTACTGCCTCAAGACACCAACTGAGAGCAAAACCAGCCCTTTTCTTCACCTACTTCTACTCCGAATACCAACACCATCAGCATAAGGGTTAAAGCTATGTATATATTCCTGCTCACTGCCTCAAGACACCAACTGAGAGCAAAACCCGCCTCTCTTCACCTACTTCTACTCCTAATACCAACAGCTGCATAATGGAAGAACTAGGCGTCTCAAACAATTCCTCACAAGATGTTCTTGTTCTTTTTATTGGGTTTGCGAACTTTCTCTTGGTGTTTTGGCATTCAGGCTGTGGCTGTCTGTGTCAGCAAACAGAAGCCTGATAGTGCTGGAGCGCACGGGAAGCCTCTCCTACCAGTTGGACGCTTTCATGCCTGGAGATCTCTTGACAATATCCGTCTGGAGCTTTGATGCTTATGAAAATAACTTTGGAGTTAAACATAAATTCACAAAATATTTGAAGGAGAGTTGTGGGTTTGAGTTCAATCACCTTTTCTCCTTCAAATGTTTTCTGAAAATTCCTTTTGTTAGAGAGATACTACCAAAATAGTCCAGCGTTTTTTGCCCTGCAGGCGTGAATTGGTTAACACTTTTAAGCCTGGAGCAGCTAAAGTAAGCAGCCTGACAACTTTGGTGAAATCTTTCAGGCAAGTGCATGATTAGGAAAGTATTTGATGGAGAAATGTCAATTAGGACATTACCAACAACTCTCCTTTGAATACCTTGTAAAATCATTCTCAATTCAATTGTTATTGCTAAAAGTATCATAGATTCAGACAATTTCTAAACCACAGCCTTACCCAAAGTCACTGGCAATTTTCTCTCATGCCCCGCCGGGATTCTTACCTAGGCAGTGGTGAGAGACAGCTAGCAATCAGTGGCAATGCCTTAGACCATTTGGCTTACAGGTCAGGGCATTTCATTGAGTTTTGAGAAGAATGAGTAAAACATCTCATGGGCCAGTTTTAAGTAGAGAGATGCTTAGGATGTGTTTACTGGTAGCAGGGTTTGGATCCTGGTGTGATGTGTGCTACATCTGCTCTCAAAAACAGAACTAACAGACTCCGCAAGAAGGCCAGACTTGCCTAGAGAGCCATGACGAGATATATTCCCACTGGAGCTAATTTGTAACTCTTGGAGTTTCTCCCTAGAGCGTTTCCTATCAGAGCTAATTTGTAACTCCATGATATGTTTGAGATTTAAATTCAAACCACCAGCATTATTGCCAGACATATTCAGTGGTAAATGGTCTTGAAGGCACTGGATATAAATGTCTAGCGTCTTTTCTTCTAGACACTGACCAATCCAAAACCCTCTTGACCTGTCAACATTTTGCAGATCCTTCGAGTGATTAATTTAACTATGATAGTCTAAATCATTATCTTAGCCAGCAAGGTATTTGGAATCAACCCTTCAAAAATAATCCCTCAGGACATCGCCCAAAACTTTTTTTGAGCTCAGTACATGTAGTTGATTTTTTTTTCACCTCAATTTAATTGCTATGACATTGTTTAAGTATGTTATGTCTTATTTCAACAAGTGAATACTTGTTTATGGTTGTAATCTGAGTATACTGTGGCCTTCCATGCAAATATTTGATGTCCAGACAGTATTACACCATTTTTTTTCTTCAAATCTATGTCACTAGCATCAACCCGCAAAAGACGATAGTGGCGACGTCTAAGCTGAGATGTCGCTACGCGTACCAGTGATGTGGATGCAGTGACACCGTGTAGGCCACCTTTTAGGGCAAAGTTCCCTCTTCAGGGTCTCGAAACCCAGAAACGTATTCTTAGGTGTCACCTAGTTCTCTCGTACTGGGCCCAGGATCAGCTGCCTGACCAGACAATCTCCATGACAACCACATTTATGACGGTCCTTGCCCCAGGGTGTCAGTGACTCTGGGTATTTCTAGCTGTGAACTTGCCTGACAGTACAGCTGGCTAATGTGTGACTTCTCTTAACCCTTCCAATGCTGAGGCTACTTTCGTCCAAAGAACAGGGATGGAAAGATTTTTGAAAACCATCTAAACCCTGTCATGTTGGTCTTCATTGGATAGCACTTGCTGAGGACTTCCCTATGAGTACCCATGTGCCAGGGTTTCATTTTTCAGGATTTTTACATCATTTTGTATTGCTCAAATTAGCCACCAGCAGCATAATGGTTAAGATGCTGTTTGAGTAATTTTATCTTTATATGTAAAAACGGGAACAGGACCTCTGAACTGTCAACTTTCTCAAATTATCTGTGAAATCAATCCCATGCCGGTTAAATTTGCTTCAGCTCTCATCTATCTGGTGATCTATTTCAAAAAGATCAATAAGAAACAGAATACTTAAGCACATCTGGTGTGAAAAATCCAATATGTGATTTCCAGGTGGTATAAATAATCAACAAATAATCAATAAATAATTCCTTTTTGCAATCTGCAAAGGTCAGCATATTCTAGCTACTATTCTTTGCTGTGGTTTACCCTATTTATGATATACAATATAGGATCACACCTACATAGAGCAGGCAGTTTTCTATATAGTTCTTACTATTGCCACCTGAGGGGATTGTCAATAGGGGTCGTACAAGTAGATTCTGAACTGCCCACTCATCAGCATGTGAGAAAGTTGCCAGTGACTGAGGATTTAGTTAATGGTTTTGCAGGGTTCCCCATGCCGTTTCCTCCCCTTCTTTTTTCCTCACCTCTTCTGAAGGGTTCGACCTTGGTAGTTCTATGGAAATCAGTATACAATTAGTTTATCAATAAGAACTTCTTTTTTGGCTATTGGAAATTTTACTGAGATACATGACTGGACATGTTTGCCATGTTTTGTGTCATCTTGAGTCAACTTATTTTATTTGTTGGTCGCCTAAATGATATTGGTTATCTATGGTAAATAAATATTTGTCAGAGTTGAAAAAAAATAGAAATAGATGAATATTCATGGTCATCTAATTTCTACTGTGGAAATACTAGTGCTGAACTCCTGTTACCCAGCTCCTCCCAGAGGCAGAGCTCAGGTAATGTTTACCTTCCTCTAGTCTGTCCCGGGGTGACTGGAGAAGACAAGGACACTATAAGGATTACATGATAACTGTTTTTCTCAGGTACTCCAATTTCCTCCACCATTATCAATTGGCTGGTCATCATTTATACTTAGTATGGCAGAAAAGTGATGTTCGACGAACTTCCAATTCAGACTTTCTCACACCTGCCAAAGGCACTGGGTTCAGATCCTAGTGGTGGCATGCAAGGTAGTTGTCACTGACTTAGAGTTAGTAGGGGATCCTCTCTGGGTATTCTGGTTTACTATGTACTCCATTATCAATTTCCTAGTCACAGACTAGAATGGCAGAAAGAGTTATGAAAAAAAAAAAATTCCAAACCCAAATTCATTGATCAGTGCAAGCAGTTTTTTCTCGCCATCTAATTTCTACTATGGAAATTCCCGTGCTGAACTCCTGTTGCCGTGCTCAGAGACATCTGTCTAGCTCAGGTAATGTTTACTCTCCTCTAGTCTGCCGCCGGTGGTGAGTGGAGAATCTGACAAGGACACTGTAAGGATTACTGTCACTTGTCAGATTCATGTTCTGAGCCCAGAGCCAGGGTCTGAGTCATCAGGGTCTCTAGGGCAGTCTGGGCGTCATTGGAACACCCAAACCTTCAAAACTCACAGACTTCTATGACCGAAGCACATGGATGCAAAGATTTTTGAAAGCAATCTAAACCCTGTCATGTTGGTATTCATGGGATAGCACTCGCTGATTACTCTCAGATGAGTACCCATATGCCAGGGTTTCAGTGATTTTTCAGGTTTTATGCAACATTTTGTATAGACAAAATCAGCCCCCATCAGCATATGGGTTAAGGGTTCAGTTGCTGTAAGACAATACTATGACATATCTATCAGTAGCACACCTTAAGTAAAGAAGAGGCAGGTGAGAAAGTTGCCAGTGACCTGGGGTAGGGTGATGATTTTTGCCATGAACTCCCCCTTCCTGAATCACCTTCAACGGGTTAGCCTAAATATGGCAGAAAAAGTGATGATAATCATAATTTCCAAATTCCAAGACGCTGCGGTTGGTCAATTTTAATTGTCAGGAAAGCAGAAAAAGCACAGACAGATGTGTGTGAAACATATAGCAGCAGAGCTGTGTATACGTGAGACAGCTCACCTTCTAAGGACAGAGAGAGTTATTGCCAAAGATAGTAAGAGGAGGAGAGGAGTAGGTGCCTTGGAACTAACCCAGGTTCCTGGGAATCCTGGCACTCGCATACTGAGAATGTGTGCGTCTGTCTGTGTGCATGGACTGTCTACTTGAGGCTAGGAATGGAAAAATATTTTCTTCTACTCCAATGATTTTGTAATTCAACTATGAATATCTGTTGGTCTTTCTGAGATTGGCATGGCACTCTTGGAATCGAGCCTGGTATCTTGCTCTAGTCACGGGAGGGTGCGTGTGCCAGACTGTTATATAAGGCCTCCAGATTAATCACCTGGCTCAAGTGAATCAAGATGCCAGAGAGGTATGCCACAGCGCCACCTGGCCTGTCTGCCCATTAACTAATCTAGTTGATTAACATTGACCCCTTATGTCCCAAGGCTCTCGCCATCTGAGGGGGGTGGGGGGGGGGGAGGATAGGTAATTATAACTACTACCTCTGCTACTGCTACTGGAGTTGATTATTACATGTGATGCCATTGGACTCTGGGCAGACTGGGACTACTATGGAAATAAGTTACTAACTTTTAGTGTATATATCCTGTGTCTGCTTAGAATTCTATTGCATAGACATGTACCACCACTAATACTTATGGAGGGGGGAGGGGACAGGTTATGTAATCCAAAATCCGTGTGTTTGGGGAGGAGGTGAGAGTGTTGTGGTTGGGAAGATAAGCAAGTAGAGGATGATGTAAAGATTATGAGTTATAAGACCTGCTTTCTGCAGCTCTAACGTCAGAGAAGAAATAATCAGTTTGATTCCTTTCCTGCTGACAAGAAATGTACTTAGGCGTCATTTCTCAAGCTATTTAGACGGGTCCCTCAGCTTTTACTAGAGCATGGCGTGGGTTAGGAGTCACACAGATAAAGTAGTCAAGTGCTGGCACTGATAGCTTAAACAGAACCAGCTGGGTGGTAGATGTTGTTGTGGTCTCAAGTATGTGATTTTAGGTCAAGTATCAGTAATTGTATCAGCCTCTTGGTAAAAAAAATACATATCTTACAGTATCCGGTAACCCAGTTTTCTAGTTTGTTTGTATACAAACCTTAGAATCCCCCAAAGGAAGTGAGAGAGAGAGAGAGAGAGAGAGAGAGAGAGAGAGAGAGAGAGAGAGAGAGAGAGAGAGAGAGAGAGAGAGAGAGAGAGAGAGAGAGAGAGAGACAGACAGACAGACAGACAGACAGACAGACAGAGTGAGAGAGGGTCTTTCAGGCGTGTTGCATTTATCAAGAAGATATGTGAAGAGGATCTTTGCTGGTTCCACTCCAGTTTATTCACATATATCAATGTGTACCAGGATCTCTTTCTTTCATCTGGAGGCTGTCACTTACTGATTCATTGCATAGTAATTCATCTCTCATCCCTGGACTAAGCTGGTATCACTCTGTTGGACCCCATGGAGGTTGCACTCTATTCCTATATAAATTGTTACCAGAATCCTCCCCCTCTAAGCCTTAGATGTTCAGATTGTTAACCTGTTTATGCCCATAATACCCCAAACAGCCTAACTGTTTCAGTGATGTCTCTCTGATTAAGGCATATTTAGGAAAACATACTTTGAAAACTTTCTTCCAAACTCCTACACTACCTCTAAGAATTTTTTCAAATTCAGGTTTTACTTTATAGTATGATAAATTCAGTTGACACTTCTATAAGGTAACTGCTGTTACACCATGTATGTTATATTTTGAATTGTTATTTTGTAGTCGGCCAAGAGCCCTGGCAGCTCGTGTTTACTATGTAAAAATTATTACCGACTTGAAATAAAGATTATCTATATCTATATCTATCTATACTGTGGGCATGAATGGCCTCCGTATTTCATCTTTGCTCTGATTGAGTGTCTGATGCTGGCCCCTCTACTGGGCCTCGTCTGATCTAATGAAACATGATCTCACTCACAGTATTGCACTTACGCTAACTTCCCAGCAGCAACAGATTATCTCGATAGATATGAGGGCCTGGTGTGTGAGTTACCTCATATCCTTCTAGTAGCAACAGATTATCTTGATAGATAGGAGGGCCACATATCCTTCCCAGTAGGAAATGCCACTGTGGAGATGAAAGGAAATTCATCTGGATAAAATTAAAGATGATGATGAGGATATTGATGATGATGGTGATAGTGATGACTACTATGATTACTACTACTACTACTACTACTACTACTACTACTACTACTACTACTACTACTACTACTACTACTACTACTAGTAATGATAACAAATAATATGATAGTAATGATGATGATATAATGATAATAATGACGATACTATTGATAATTATAATAATAATAATAATAATAATAATAATAATAATAATAATAATAATAATAATAATAATGATAATAATAATTATAATAATAAGAATAAGAATAAGAATAAGAATATTAGAGGAGGGCTGCAAAGTGTTCAGGAATGCATATGAAACCTGTATTATTGATTATAACCTGTTTAAGGCATTTGTTGGTTAAAACATTATTTTGGGATGCACCCAGCAATGATGTAAGGCGTAGTAAGGTTGTTTATGTGTCAGGTCACCTAACACTACACACCGTCAGGCTACACACAGGGCAGCAGATATGTATGAGCCTGGTACATGACCTCAGGCCTGTTACATGTTTCTTGTCCCATAAATACACCACCTATCTCACTCTCTGGCATCTAATTATACTTAAACATCACAGGTCATTTCCACAGCCTGGCCTGGGGACCAACCTGTGGGCTAAGAAGCCAGCCTTTATGACCCTGGTTTTTCTGACATAAAGAAGATCTTCTTTGTATCATGCAGACAGTTTGACAAAGCTATCCTAGCTAAAGGACAGACCCTAAATCTTATCTACGAAAAGAGTGTAACCACTGACTAAGTCATTGGTAATTTTTTCACGTCTCCAGGCTCAAACAGTGGTGAGAGAAAGGGAGTAGTTGGTGTACAGTGCCTCTACTTATAGAACACTCCAGTGAGTAAACTAGCCCCAAATGATTTCCCTGTCCTGGTCTAAATCTTTTTGCATTTATGTCTAGGTGTTAGTTCCTATGGCTGATCATAGATGGCGCCAATGGTGGTCACAATGATCAGCTAGAACCACAAATAACTGGAAAGATCTCAATGTGGCCACCTGGTGAGCAATTCTGGAACTAAATAAGGGTAGCATTAGTTTTGTGTTTTAATCATTTTCAGGTTAGATATAAAAAGTACAAACAAGCTTGACCTAGTTGGGCTAGACTTACAATTATTACACAGGGTATGTGTAATTGAGTGTTTGAGTTGGATATTCAAGTCTTTGTGCATGTGTTTTGAACAAGCAACTTCCTTCAGTAATGTGGCATACATCCATGCTAACAGTTGAATGTTTAAAGCAGATTTGTGAATTTTGGCATATGTTTAGTCTCTGTCAGTGTTATTGTATGAGTGATAAGCAACAGATTTGATGCCATGCCAACACCATGTTCCTATTGTTCTAGAATCCACACAAACACACCTTGGTCCAATAACATAACAATGCAATCTGCTATCTTGGCTGGTGAAAAAAGTGGACAGGGATCGTATGGATTTAACCCTTTCCTTGCCAGCAACATAACAACTCAACCTGCTATTGATAGGAACTTTATGGGTTAACCCTTTCCCTGTCAACAAGATAAAAATGCAATTGATTTAAAATTTTGGCTTGAGCATTTTTGATACAAATAGAATTGTTGACCAACACCCAACCAAAAAAATTACAAATGTATGCTTCAATTCTAGTTATTATTTTGAAAAATCTTTGTTGTCTGGATCTGTGATGTGTTTGATGATAAATCATGAATAAATGATAGATTCACAAACTATTTGATGAAGAGTTGTTGATTGAGTTCCAATGGACAGTTCTCCTTCAAATATTTTCCAAAAGATGCTTTTGTCAGAGAGCGATCACTAAAATAGTCAGGACTTTTGGGTGCTACAAATTTGAATGTGTTAAAGCATGTGCTGGGTCTCACTTTGCCTGTGTTTCTGTGTTCCTATCAGAGAGAGCTGAGAGAGGAGATGGGGAACAGGTGTTGTGTTATGATCTGTGACGATGGTTAGTTTGTTTTCAGTGTAAATAGACTTGTCCCTGTGGCTTATTATTGAGCTGGGGCGAGCCCCATGCCTGTGAAAACTTGCCATGCTGGATTAGATACATCTGGCAACAGGACTTGGACATGTCTGTTAATAGGCTATGGACTTAGATCCTGAAAATAAATTCAACCCTTCCCTCTGAGTTGACCAACCAGTGTAGTACCATTGATTGCCTATAGATGGCGCCATGTGTGTAATGGTGTTATACTTGCCCCACGCCTGTCTTGCAGTGTCCACTTTACCGGCATGTCCACTTCCTGAGGCTCCACTCATGTATTTCTATCTTAAGAAATTCATCCTGATATGATTATGTATTTATTCTAAGTTATCCTTCTCTTTCTTACAGGTAAAATGGATGATGTATTGGATAGTGTTTGCCTTGTTCATAACAGTAGAAACATTTGCAGATGTCTTTGTATCATGGTAAGTTGGCTCAAGAAATTTATATGCTACTCATTTTCCCTTTTTTGAACATCCCATGTAAGTTAATTGCTTTATATTTACTCTTGTTTTAAACATTCTTTTACAACATAAAACAAAACGCATTAGATTATTCATTTGTACAAATTTGAATCATGATATCTAGACTATCTTGAAAAAATAGCATACTTCTTGTGTCACTGGATGATCAAATTACATGTGTATGATTTGATAAGTACTTTAAAATACTGGTACTTTAAACACACTTATTGATATAGCAGGGATGCATTTCTAAGAAGCATTTTTATTTTCAGTACAAATACAAGCATTATGAGATCATAACAAGAATGAAATGAATATCATGTATTTAATTGTGGATCAAATTGGAAGTTTCTATCATTTCAATATATATTTGATATAGATCATCATTAATTGTTAAGTGTACATCAAGTCATTGACACTATATTTTAGTTCCAAAAAGGTCTTTTCTTTGCAAAGTGAAAGAAGTGATGAAAAAAACAATGATAAATGTCAATGCTTTTGTTTTCTATTCCAGGATTCCATTTTACTATGAGCTGAAGATATTATTTGTGCTATGGCTGTTGTCCCCGGCAACCAAGGGTTCCAGCATCCTCTACAGGAAGTTTGTTCACCCACAGCTGGCGAAGAGGGAAACAGTAAGTGAAGAGGGACAGAGAACAAATTGGAAAATAGGAAATATTCACATCCATTATTATTCATATTTATT
Source organism: Maea johnstoni (assembly GCA_963942565.1). Lineage (NCBI taxonomy): Eukaryota > Metazoa > Annelida > Polychaeta > Spionida > Magelonidae > Maea > Maea johnstoni. The sequence goes on along the minus strand of OZ012694.1, from coordinate 35,314,847 downwards.
CTTCAAAGTTAACTTTATATAGCTACAGTATATGAAATTGATATGTAGTTCCCACTAATCATAAAGAGAAGGGAATTTCTTCCTCGTTACAGGTTTCTATCTTGTTGCGATATGACCTAAGCTGTTGAAAGCAACATGAAAAACCAGTACCTTCCTTTCTTCCTTTGCATGATTTCCAATTAGTTATATTCAAGTGTCCAAGAGGAAATTGACTATTGCCATATTGCTTTTATGCAATTTAGCAAATGACCTATTTGTAATATTTTGCTAATGGATATTGTTACAAGCATTACCACTTTCTGATAATTCACCAGAGGAAATCAACTCATACTATGCCACGTAGTTACATTTTTCTACATAGGAAATATACACTTTGTTGTATTTCAATATAGGAAATTGACACATACCTGTATATTGACACTTTGTTGTATTTCACTATACAAAATTGACACTTTGTTGTATTTCAATATAGGAAATTGACACATACATTGACACTTTGTTGTATTTCAATATAGGAAATTGACACATACATTGACACTTTGTTGTATTTCAATATAGGAAATTGGCACATACATTGACACTTTGTTGTATTTCAATATAGGAAATTGACACATACATTGACACTTTGTTGTATTTCAATATAGGAAATTGACACATACATTGACACTTTGTTGTATTTCAATATAGGAAATTGACACATACATTGACACTTTGTTGTATTTCAATATAGAAAATTGATTCCTACATTTGACACTTTGTTTTATTTTAATATAGGAAATTGACGCGTGCATTGCCAAGGCCAGTGACCAAGGTTACACGGCCCTGCTCAACATTGGCAGTAAAGGAATCAACTATGCAACCAACGTTGTGCTGCAAACGGCTATCAAGGTAAACATAGGCACTGTTACTTTGTCAGAAATCCTAAAGGAAGGCTGATCCTCACTTTTTAAGCCAAGGTTAATGACTCTCAGAATAGTTTTTCTATCAATAATTTCCAAAGTGCTTGTGATTGGTAAATAAGTAGTACATTAATAATTTTATTATATTGTTTTTACTATTTTATTTTTTTTTGATCCCGACTGACCCAATGTATACTGCTGACTTGCATTTTCTTTTCATTTTTCATTACAAATGATGTTTAACAAAATAAAAATTAATCAAATATGATTAATTTCAGAATGTTTAAGGCACATGGAGTTTATTTTTTACCAAGCAATTCTGTGGTGTCTGCACATTTCAAATAAATATAAGAAGAATTAAATTATCACTTTCTACCCACCTTTTTTCGGGTACAGTTAAAAGAAGCAACCACTCATAGCTATTAGCTTGTCAAGGCAGGGTCTGACACTTAGATTTCAGGCTAGGAGCCCGAAAAGATCTTTTGCTAAAGAATAAGTGGTCAAAAACAGGATTTCTGGTTATTATTCATACTATTTTGCGCCCTTAGTCTGAAAAATCTAGGGGCTCTCAGCATAATCTAGGGGCATATTCCCCTTTAGCCCCTGGGAAAGTCGAACCCTGCAAGCTAATGTCACTAAATCAAGATCAGACTTATTTCCTGTCAAAGATTGTGAGGAAAGGGGGATGTCTAACTCCTAACCTGAAGATTTGATTAATTTACCCCCAAACTTTGCTACCTATAACTTATTTTGTTTTTGTAAAGTTCTTTACCTATGTTTGGTTCCTCGCTCGAATTAAACATCATTTTGTTTTGAATAATATATATTGTGGATGCACCAGTGATCTGTGTTTCCTATAAACTTCCTAGGATCCTGCACAGGGCTGCAATGGTTTGAACAAGTATAAGTTCTACGTCCGACCAAAAAAAATTCCTATCTATACTCTTGAATGATCTGAATGTATTTAACATATGCATTTGAACGAAGGAGATAAGTTTTGGTTGGTGCAATACTCACTGATATCTGCACATAGTTAGAGAAATAAAAATATTTTTTGTAAGTGTCTGAACAAATTTTTCGCCACAGTTTCCCCAAAATCTTCAAATTACTATAAAAAAACACCTTAGGCCACTCCAATTTATTTACTTGTCTTACGTGCTCAGGAGGTAGGAAATGAGCCATTTTGGAATAAAAAAAAAAGTTGAAAAATGTGACTTTTTTTATTTTTTTTATTTTTTTTAGAGTCTGACGACTAGGACTGGTAGCGATATGTTTCTACCAGCCTATTCTCAACTAAATAAAATCAATCAATCTATTAATCCCTGTAACCTGAAGGGTGGGAGGTATACCTCCTCAAGTCTGAGGCTCTACTAAAGCAATGATAGCTTCCTGTAGTTGATTGAATTCACACTTACAAAGAATATTCTTAAAACTTGCACTTTTTTTTTTTTTTTTTTGGAGTCTGACAGAAAATTTCAAAATCACTTTCGTCCGTAAGACACCAAAGATGACTTTTTTTTTCTTTTTTTTTGGAGTCTGACAGGATTTTTTTTCCAAAAAAAGCTCGTAAGACAAGTAATTAAATTGGAGTGGCCTTAGCTTTAAATAAAAGTTATCCTCAAATGTTAAACTTCACCTTGGCTCTCTGGCCATTCAACTGTTAAAAGTTTGGGTTCTTCATTATGATGCACCAAAGTACCCTTCCTACTTGATCATTGCAGCCCTGGAGTATGTATAAGTATACATGTAGCATATTCTGGGAACCTGGATAAGATATGGGTGTACTGGGGAGGAGATGAGTTGCGTCAAATGTCTGTGAGCACTCTCACCAAGCTCACATCTGACTTCTCACCCTTTGTAGACGTCTCACAAGTCTGTCTGTCTCTCATGCAAAATAGAATCTTCACCTATGTACTCTCACAAATGTTGGCCTAACATGGGGAAAAATTAAGATAATTTGATGGAAACACAGGAAGTATACCGTCCTTTTAAAATGTGATGGGAGCATTTTGTGACTACCATGTAAACTCTAGTTACTTAATACCTTAGTATGTTGAACCAGTTGCACAAACAAATCTTTCAAGTTATGTGACATACAATGGAAATTAGAAAAAAATATAACTTTCTTCCCTTGATTCGACTGATAAATGAATATTTAGTTATGTAACAGTGATCTGAAAATAAGTTGCCCTTTATTTGATTGCTCTTGGAGAAGCCTTATTAAAAATCATTCTATTTGTGAGACGTGAATTCTAAAAAAATGTTATTCTTCCCATGATAAATTAGCATTTAGTTATGTGACAGGAATTTTATTGTGATATTGAAAAAAAACTTCTTCTCGCCCTAATCTTGATTGATCTTGGGAGAATCCCCATAAATAAACATTTTAGTTGTGTGACAGAAACCTAATTCTGAATGCTAAAAAATGAGTTTCTTCCGTTGATTGATCTTGGGAAAAACTCTCATTGATTAATATAGAAGGTCTGTGACAGACATTCTGACCTTAAAAAAGCTGATTTTCTGCTCTTTTAATTTGCCGTGCCATGAAAGGCTGATTTTGGGAGAATCCCCATAAGTAAACATTTTAGTTGTGTGACAGCATGGTCTTAGCCAGCAGGGTGTCTGGGTGTCTTTTTGGACACCCAAACCCTTAAAAAGAACCCCTCTGGACACCCAAAAATTTTGTGAAGAATTTCTTAAAATGTCAATCTCAAGCATATAATTGAATTAATTTTTTCATCTGCATATAATTGTATAAGGATATCATGCCTTATTTGTATAGATTTATACATGTTTATGGTTGAAATATGAGTATATTGTGATCCCCCTTAAAATTTTGGACGCCCAAATATTTTACAATAGCCAATTTTAGGCACCCAGTTTCCTAAACCTGGCTAAGACCCTGTGTGACAGAAACTGAATTCTAAATCAGTTTCTTCCCTTGATTGATCTTGGGAAAACCCTCATTAATTAATATCATAGTTTTATGACAGGAATTCTGAACTTCCAAAAGCTGATTTTTTCTCTTATAATTTAGCCTGATGTGAAAGGCTGATCTTGGGAGAATCCCCATAAATAAACATTTTAGTTGTGTGACAGAAACTGAAATCTGAATGCTAAAAATGAGTTTCTTCCCTTGATTGATCTATGGAAAAACCCTCATTAATTAATATTATAGGTTTGTGACAGGAATTCTGAACTTCAAAAAGCTGATTTTCTTCTCTTGTAATTTGCCCCGCTGTGAAAGGCTGATCTGGGAGAATCCCTATAAATGAACGTTTAAGTTGTGTGACAGAAACTGAATTCTGAATGCTAAAAAAATGAGTTTCTTCCCTTGATTGATCTTGGTAAAAACCCTCATTAATTAATATCATAGTTTTATGACAGGAATTCTGAACTTCCAAAAGCTGATTTTCTTCTCTTGTAATTTGCCCCGCTGTGAAAGGCTGCCAATGATGGGGGGAGGACCCTTCTCACCAAGGCTTTGTTGGCTCGGGGTGTGAGTAACCAGTGCTGCCACCTAGTAGCCGCCATTTTAGAACGCTTCTCGACTCACCTATTAGAGACGTTCCTTTCTCACCGTGCTGTGTGTTTGATGTTAGACATGTGAGCCTAGTACAATGTGAATCTCGCCGCATATCTCGACCTAACTCCTCCATGCCTGGGCCCAGTTGCATAAAACATCTTAAACCATTATTTCTTGCAGTAGCCAAAAACAGCCTGACAATTTTGGTGAAATCTTTTTGGCAAAAGCAAAATTGGAAAAATATTCGATGGCGGAATGTTATTAAGAACGTGACTATCAACTCTCCTCCAAATCTTTTGTAAAATCTATCTTAACTTCCAAGTTATTGTCAAAATATTATTGATCCAGACAACCATTTCTTGAGGAACTCCTAAGCATTAATTGGTTCTCTTAGGGCCAAAGTATTCCTATGTTTTATCCCATAGGTTATCTTAAGTATACCTTAAGGATAAAATTCTCTTGGCATATCTCCTTCATGCCTAGGGCCAGGTTGCATAAAACATCTTAAGGTTATCAATCTCTTAAGGTTTCCTTAGGGATCAAAGTATTCCTTTATATTTTACCCCATAGGTTATCTTATGGAAAACAGAGATCCTATGCCTGGAAGAAAACCTAAAGGGATTTCTTTCCATAAAATGTTTTATGCAACCGTATCTTGATTATTTTTTTGAAACAATGTCTGGAACTTTGATACTTTTGACAATCACCTAGGAGTGAAGCATAGATTGCTAAATATTTGAGCAATAGTTGTTGGTTGTTTCTGATTGACTTTTCGTCCCAAATTTTTTTTGCAACTCAATCAGGGATAGACGTGATTCTCATTGTATTGGGAATCCTGTGGTAGTATGTGTAGTACTATATGTTCCTACCCGCACCGACTTGACCCTATCCAATACCCTCTACATGTGTCTCTCTCTCCTCTATCATACGTGTTGTTGTTATTTTTATTACATTAAAGGCAGGAAATAAAGCGGGTATGGGGTTCAATAGGGAAGAAACCATTTTATATTGATAATCATTGCTTTCTGGGCCTTGGAATCTACACATAGTATATATACATCTTAGGTAGGGTCTTCCCCACTACCCTCTTTACAGGAATAGCTTAAATAGTGTTCTCATAGCAAAGTGATGTTGAATAAAATTCAGTTTTTAAATAGGGCCCATGCACATTTATATATATATATATATATATATATATATATATATATATATATATATATATATATATATATATATATATATATATATATATATATATATATATATATATATATCATGATATTCCCAAATAAAAGCATGTTGCACAGTAGTTTCTTACTCAAGATTGGAAACTTTTAGATCACTCACTAATTTTGTCTTGCCCAACTGCCACAGGTAGTGAATTGTTACCCGCAGGTACTTTTTTAATTAACCACTGATGTTTTTTATTTCTCATTTTGTTTTTATTTCCTTGGTTTCTGTGCAGCTTCCGGTCAGTAGTTTGTACAGTTGTCAGTGTTGTGAGCACCGTTCTCTCTCTGAGTAGCCAACTCTTACTTTTAGCAGCCTCTATCAGACTAGGCGCCATCTTGTATGATTCCAGTTATTATGCATGCGGATGTTGTGGCGTGCTCTGATGCAGATTTTTTCTAAGTTCTTGAATATTATATACTTTTTTTGTAAAAATTTTAAGATTGACCTTGTATGACCTTGATGCTAAACCATATTTAAGTCAGTACTACCTTATCTTTAAATTTTGTACAATATCTGAAATACTTCTGTGGTAGATAGGCCCAGCGATATGTGTATTGTAGTGACCATGTTCAATCACCTGCAGCTAGACTCTTGCCATACTTGTCATATGATATCATCGTTTGACTGCCTTGAAATCATGCCCTTACGCCCCAGTGATGTGAAGGAAATTTGGGACCCTGCACTCTTTTGGAATGTTTTAGGGAAACTAGCTCTTATGAAATCATACCCTTTTACTCCTTTTCATTGATATATTGGACCAATGTCACCAATGGCTTACTGCTCGTAGATTGTCTGGCTCCCTTCTTTACTAGAGCAATTGATATTGCTTGAAATCAAATTGTCCTCAAGTTGATAAACACACCAACCATAAACTATTTTGAATCTATTTTCATGATTTTACCTAATCTTAAATGCCTCTATAAGATAATCTAGTAACAAAATTCATTGAGATTTTTAAATGGTTTTTAGCTTATTCTTGATGTAGATAGGGAACAGAAATCTGCCACTATTCATATTTGCTCTGACATGATGTGATAGATAAGCAACCTATCAGACATGCTTTTCCTTCAAATATTTTTGGCATTTGGAAATATGTCAATTTGTGCGATTGATATTAAAAGATCAATCTTCTTGGATATTGAAATAAACCATTGCTTATATGGTTAAGCTTCTGAGGGAACTCCTACCAAAACAGCTCTCATTCTTATATAGAGTTCAAAAAGAGATGAATTATCAGACATTTTTGGAATGATGTCTCTATGTTGATTTTGAGTGATCCTCCTTCCTTTGTCTTTCTTCCTATTGTCTATTGTTTCTGCATATACCTTGCATTGTTTGAACCCTTCTGAGTTGCTCATTATCACTTGACTATTGCAGTATAGTAAGGGTTATTTTGCCATGAGTGTTGAAAAATTTCTCCATTGGAAGCATTCATGCCAAAAATATTCTCGTAATTTGTAACATATTCAAATATTCATAAAGACTTTTAAATAATACTTGAATCAAAATTATTTTGATATTTTTTATGTACTCTTTTTTTTTTTGAAATATCCCATTATATTTTCTTCTAGGGAGAACAGTGGCAATGTTTCATACCAGTTTTGGCTTTTAGGGGATGAATTTGTTTAGGCACATTTGCCTAAATGTAAGCTTTGTTTAACTGATCAGGCCCTGCATCGTGTATGATCTCATCCTCTCTCCCCATTTCATCCTCAAGGTCAATCAAGGTCAGGGAGGATTTTCAATCTAGGAATGAATTAGTATGAAATTACAGTAATTGTTCCAAAGGGGCTAAAAGTAAATATTGTATTTATTGTTGTGTGCATTTTAAATACTATATGGACTGTCTTTGAGTGATCTAAATATATTGGTTGACCTTGACCTATTTCAAATATTGGCTGACCTTGACTTCTTTCAGGGTCAATCCAAGATTGCTGACCATCTCAGGAAGAGCTATAGCATGAATGATCTCTCTCAGCAGCCCCCAACGCGCGCCCAGCTCGAGTTCGACCAGCGACCCACCATTGAAGAGAGTGAGGAAGAACTTGGTAAGATATGAAACCACAGCCATATACACATGTATGTTAAAGCACTGTGACTGGGTATATGAAGGCGCCACCTTTTGGTGTAATGTTGTACTACACACTTGGCCTTTCTTTGCTGAAATTGTAGGCGCCTCCTTTTGGTATATTGTTGTACTACACACTTGATCTTTCTTTGCTTAACTTGTAGGCGCCACCTTTTGGTGTATTTTTGTATCGCACAATTTACCCTTCTTCACTGAACTTGAAGGCGCCTCCTATTGGTGTGTTGTTGTACTACACTCATGGCCCTTCTTCACCCTAACTTGTGTCTACTGCTCTTGTAAATGTTAGTTCCTCACATCATTCTATACAGACTCTATCAACTAAGTTTTAGGATCATTCTGAAATTATTTATCAGAAATATTTAGTAGAACTCAAATAACATATCTCCTTCAAATATTTTGAGATTTGATAACTCATTCGCAAGTTATTTCCAAAAGTATCTTAGATCCAGACGACACTTGTCATGAAGATCTTCAGGCCTGTAAGGGTTAAGCAACAGGTCGCGGTGACATGTGGTAGTCAGCTGATGTTCAGTAGAGACCATATGTTGGCAGTTAGAGTGAGTTGCGTGTGCTATTAGGAGAACGGGGCGACGTTTATATTCATAGCTGTACTGTGTTCTCTCATCTTCTTAAGAACTTTCTAAACCTATTATGCCTGTGGCGTACAAAACCGCCTGACTATGTCGGTGATGTATCTCTAACAAAAGCAATTTTTAGAAAATATTCAAAGGAGAAATGTAAATCAGAAGCTATCTAACAACACCTTTTCAAAGTTTCTCCAATTTATATTTGTTTTCAAAGTTATTTTTAAAGGCATTACAGGTCCAGTTGTTAATTTTCACAGTAAATCTTAAGCATGAATTGGTGAACCCATTCACAATTGGAGCATAAACGTGTTCTGACAACTTAAGTTATAACTCATTGAATAGGGTATTAATTGAAAAATATTTCAAAAGGGTCTGTTTAACTCAGTAAGAACTACAACTTATGGTCAAATAGTTTTCAAGATATTTTTTTGTTGTCTAAGTATTTTCATCAGATGTCAGATGGAGTGAATGTTTCAGCTGTAAATTCATCCTCTACTACTTGTGTCTTTAACCCTATCATGACTAGAGCTCTTTAAAAGAGTTCTCTGGATGGATGCTACTTTTTAAACAAATTTGGTAGGAATTGATAAATGGTAGTAAGTCTGGGATTATTTGAAATAAAGGTTGAGTTTAGGTTAGAATTTTCTAGAAACTGATTTTGTGAGAAATATATCACCAAGATTGATAGGATGATTTTGGCATGAATTGATTAAGTTTATGTATCTAACCCTTTTGACCTTCACTTACTGCATGAGGATACTGATTATCTGCCGCTCAGGACACCTTACTTATAGTTCTTTTGTGTACATGTATCTTATTCTGACTCTTGCATCAACTCCTGACTCAAGTCGTCTGGACCTATGACACATTTGAAGATAACTTTAGAATCAATTAAAATTATTATAAATATCTAAAGGAGAGTTGTGGGTTAGGTTGATATCTATATTTCTCATTCAAATGTTTTCCTAAAATTGCCCTTGCCACAAAGATATCATTAGAATAGTCTGAACAGTTCTTGCTGTTTCGAGTATGAATGACTTAACCCTTTCATGTCGATAGTCTCCAGTTGCGAATGTCATATCAAATCTACAAGAATGATTTTTAAGAAATAAAAGTTTCAAAAAGATATTTGATTTATAGAGACTTTTTTTATAATCCAAATTGATAAAGATTTTAAAAGACATTTTTACTCAGGATAGGTGGGTGTTTACTGCACTCTTACATTCAAAACTGTTTTCTTTGCTCTGGGACTGCTTTAAGTGCTGAAGATAACTGTCTCTGACACTCACAGTGCTGACACTGCCAAATGTCAAAGAAAAAATTGGTAGCAAGAAACACGCCAAAGTATTTGTTTTCCATAAGAAACCAGTCGTATTGAGTCTACTTGAAGGCACATACATCATTTCCCTTCAAAACGACCGTCTCACTCCATAGTTCCCATAACATCATACTTCTTTCTTTCGGAGAGTTATGTTTTTCTTCTTTTTTGTTTGTCTTTTTCCAAGAGCTGACCTCTTGATCTTAGCCAGCAGGCATCTGGGCACAATTTGGACTCCCAAACCCTCAAAATCATCCTTCTGGATACCCAAAATTGCTTGTAAGGAATTTCTTAGAATGTCAATTTCAATCAATATAATTACCATGACATTGCATAAGAATATTATGTCTTATAAGTAAATAAATGTTTATGGTAGCAATTTGAGGATATTGTGGTCTCCCTTGAAAAAGAGGACGCCCAAATATTTGCCAATTGCCACTTTTTGGCACCCAGTTTAAAAATCCTGGCTAAGACTCGAATGGCTGACTTGAATCCTGCATGCCCCCCACACCCCTTCCCCCTTACTCTTTCTCCCAACCTTTCCCTTGAAATTGCAGACAATAGAATGATTGAAGAGTACCGACGTGAGAGGCGTGAGCGCTATGAGCGGGATGGGCGCACTCCATCGGAGGACGAAACCGATAGCGGTCGGGATATGCGCCAACCGAGACGTTCATATACCGATGCTTATGCATCAGGTTAGTCCGTAGCTTTAGGATATGTGTATTTTTCGTCATTCACCAAGAACTTTCCTGTTTTGGAGGAAGATTTTTGGCGATGATTATTTTACTGTTTTGTGTGTTTTGATTCCTACTTTTAGGTTAGTTGATGGCTGTGAAATTTCAGGAAATTTATTTGTCACAATTATGAAGTTTTCGCATCTGTATTTTAGAAACACTTTTTTCCATGCAAAATGTCTTGATGTCACTATTGTAGATCTCCTAATTTTTGAGGTTGTTGAGAGTTGTGTTGATAATGACAATGATGTCTCGTGCTGTCTTTGCCTTGTTTGCATTAAACATCTTAACCCTTATGCTGCTGTGGCTTATTTGACCAATACAAAATTATGCAAAAAAACTAGAAAATGACTGAAACCCTGGCATATGGGTACTCATCTGAGAGTTTCAGCGAGTGCTATCTTATGAATACCAACATGACAGGGTTTGGATGGTTTTAAAAAATCTTTTCGTCCTTGTGCATTGTACAAAAGTAGCCTCAGCATTGGAAGGGTTAAGTTTAGTAATCCCTGACAGTCCCTTTAGGGCCAAGGTTTTCCTTTGGGGCCAACGTTTCCTTTAATTTTAACCATAAGGCAAACTTATGGTAACCTTAGGGATAGAATCAAGGAAATTGTGGTCTGTTATGAAACATTTAGGGATTGCTAATCAAAATATGTTTTATGCAACAGGCCCCTTGTCTTTTTGTGGATTCTTGCCATTGTTGTCTTCACCCACCTGCCTTACCTTATTGTAATCACAACTACATATTTTTCTTAAAGATGTGTGTTTTTCTCTATTGTGTGAAGTTATGTCTTAGAATTTATTTTGATTGCAAAAGACTGATATTTTCAGTTCAGTTAGTCACTCAGTTTGTAGAAGGGGTAAATATTTATATTCCTAAATATGTATGTAGCCTTTATTCATTCCTTAGATGACATCCCTCTGCAATTTCATCTCCCCTCATTGTTTCTAGAGAAAGCTGACGAGCCTACAGCAAAAACACCTAAAATAACTAATGACACGCAAACCAAAGCTGTACCACAAAAGAGAAGTAAGAAAGCAACAAAATCCCCTTTATTTATCCTTTTATATTATACAATTTATGGACCTCTTTTGGTGAACTTATATCGTTGAGGATATTTATTTTTATGGACCCTTTTTTGGTGATCTTAAATCATTTAGGTTATTTATCTTTATTGACTCTCTTTTGGTCATTTTATATTATTGAGGATATTTGTTTTACAAATCCATGTTTTGAACTATAGATGACTGTTTGACTAACAGGAAGCCTGTTAAAGTGGGTAAGTGGCTATGGCTGGTACCTGTTTTATTAATCAAGATCTTCTTCCCTTCAGACTTCAAGCATCTATTTCTTTTATCCAAGTCTTCCGGGCAAAGATATCTTTTGGGGCTTTAATTGTTGCAAGTGCATTGTCACAACAAATCCTAAGGTTGCTGTTGCTGAAGTAATGCCTTCTAGCACCACTTTCTCTCCAAGTCTTAGCAAAGGTCTGTCTTCCGGGCTGTCATTGTCAAGTTCACTGACTGATAGGGAGTTGTTCACATATTCGCATCTCTTTCTAGCAAAGACCTTCTGGGCTGTTATTGGTGCAAGTACACTGTCACAATATATCATAGGTTTTTGCAGAAATATTAGCGTTCAGCATCACTTTCTAACCAAATCTTAGCAAAGATCTCTCTTTTTTCCTGTCATTGTCGCCACTGTACATGATGATCCTCTATTGCAGAAATATTAGATTTCAGCCTCATTTTCTATACAAAATTTATCAGGGACATTATATTGGCTGCAATAACACTAGTTATCTCGACATGGTGTACAATGTGTTTCAGAAATACTCCTTTCTGGCACCACTTTCTGTCTAATTTCCAGCAAAGACCTCTTCTGGTTTTAAGAAAGAGAGACACCATCTGTTTCGGAGAGAAATAACAACATTTTTATCATTTCATCAGTACCCTTCTAACTGGTGGTTAGGACATCTCCTTCAACAATACTAGATATCTACCAATTAACATTGTCCCAAACCCTACAACCCTCCCTATTCAATAGTTCTTTCATTTCTGTCAAATGTAGAAAAAAGTTTTGACTGGTATTAGTTTAATATGGAAAAGGTGATGAGAAATGAGTCGTTTTCTGTTAGTATGGAATTCTGTGGTATTGACCAGTTCTGATCAATTAGTGATCTTGTATTGATCTAGTAGTATTGATAACTGCAATTTGTCTCAGAAAGATCATTGGTATGAAATTACGTTGTATTGACTAGTTCTGATCACTTAGTGACCTAGTATTTATCTAGTAATACTGACTGATAACTGCAATGAGCCGTAGAAAAGATCTTGTGCACTAAAGCTTTGGCTTCTTTTTCACAGATTTTTACAGCACTTCGGAAGACGAAGCTCTTCAGAGGGAGTTTATGGACACCAGCGTGCGAAGCACCCCACGCGCCACGCCACTAACCACCCCTGACGTTACCCCTTCCTCCACCCCTCTCTCTAGCCCCCTGCCCTACCGACGCTGGAGAATGCCACCGCTGCAAGGTGAAGGTCAAATTAGCGTTTCCGGAATGCGCTGGTAGATTGGCCTGAAATAATAACGCTTGTTGATTTCTTTCTTTAGCAGATGGCTGTTGAAGTTTACGCTTTATTTAGGTTTTTGTGTTGAGCAGCAGATAGCATATGTTGAGGCTACAAGTTTGCGATTTGCATATTAACTAGTTGATATCTCAGCAATAGTTCACAAACGCTTTGACACATTCATGCTATGAGATCTCCTTGTCAAGTGCCATCATCTGAACCTTTGAGACATGATACATTTGAAAATGATTTAAAGCTTGATCTAACAAAATATTTGAAAGATAGTTGTGGTTTGGATTCTGATTAATATTTCTAGTATTTTTCTGGAAAATGGTTTGGCCATAAGCTTATATGCAATATAGCAGATTTTGGCTGATGGTGTTATCTTTTCGAGTTTGGTATTGTTTGAATATTTGAAGGAGTCATGTAGGTTGTACTCTGTAAACATTTTACAAATATATCAGGCTTCAAGATGTATTCAAAAATATCATGGATTCGGGTGACTGTTTCATAAGGACATCCTAGGCATGAATGGGTTACATAATCAGAACTAGGTATAAAAATAAAGTCAGTTTAGACCAGAATATGTAAAAAATTCCTTGTCATATGGTGCTAGGATTCTTCCTTTTTCTAAAGCACTCGATTGTTCTCCATAAAGAAAGTTTTTTAACATGTGCATCTGTACCTACAGATGTGGTCAAAGCTCACTCAAAAGGAGATGACTTGAGATTGTCAATATCTCATTTAGGACTCAAAAGAATAATTCAGGGAGCCCAATTGCATCTTCAAAAGCTACTGAAAGGTATTGTGTAAAGAAACAAGTACATGTTTGGGCTCCCTGCAGAATTTTGAGGGAGCTGCAGGAGAATTCAAGGGAGCCATGGACTTTTGAGCCCTCTTATTATGTATTTACATCTAGCTATGCATATCATGCTTTTAGAAAATACATATTAACTTATTTCCCTTTGCTTCTTTCCATTCCTCTGGTTCTGTTCTTGTTACTTTGTTTCAAAATCGCTATTGATTTTCCTCTTTCCTCCATCCTTCCGTTTTTCAGTCCTTCCCCTGTGTCCAATGTTTCCCACCTCTCTGTGTGTTGGGATGTGATTCAATACAGTTATGTATTTGTTGATGACAAAGGTGTTTCTACCTTCCATGTTCTTTTCGTTCCACTACTTTAGGATTTTCTTGGAAATGTTGTACCAGAAGAAACAATACAAATTTCATGGCTGTTTCATGTTGGACATTCCATTTAGATTTCCCACAATGAGGAGAAAGCCAAAATCTTCCCATATATATATATATATATATATATATATATATATATATATATATATATATATATATATATATATATATATATATATATATATATATATATATATATATATATATATATATATATTTAAACATTTGTGGTTTTATTTTGGGTTTTCTTCAAAATAATCACTGTTTCTTCTGGTAACTGAAATCAAGATAGAAAGCCTGCAAGTGACATTTACTTTTCTCGCCTGAATTTTTCTTGACCTTTTTTCCTCACTCTTTTCTTCAGCTAGACATTCTAGTATTGATGAGGACTCTGAATTTGAGCGAAACTTGAACGAGATAGACCCAGTGCGCACGCCCAAGCCTACTCCACCAGTTAGCCCTATGATACGGCGTAGACTAGGTTTCCAGTCTTTCCTATTGAAATTAGTGTGGTTGATTGAGTGTGATTGTTATAAGATAGAACTGTAAAACAGGAAAAGTCCACATGAGTCTATATTTTGTGAATCTGTGAAAAAGGCATGAACACTTCACTTCCATGCAATATAGTTTTATTGTATTTGTGTATTGCAAAATTGATTTGACGCCTATATTTGATAATCATTTTTGCAAAGATTTAATATGTGAATATTTCCTGTTTGACAGTAGAATTTCTTACTAATATTCAGGGATGTTTGCCAGGTCCTGCATTTACTCTGTCTACCTAATTTCAACACTTAAGTGTTGATGTTTTGAACACGGAGTGTTCATGACAGATAAGCATACATATAGTCACCTTAAACATGCGAAGTTATGTATTAAGAAGCTGGAATTCAACTGTGTTATAATCAAAAATGATTTTACCTGTTTGTGTACTTTTAAAAAATGTCCCTTGAGGTAAAAACTAAAGATTTCTAACATACTTCATAATGCAACCCTAACTTGCATTTTTTCATTTTGTTTAAAAGATTTTGGATTCAATATAAAATGTATTTGAAATGTGATATAATGTTGTATTTTAGCTTATAGAGTATCAACCCAGTGGCTGTGTCTGAATTGTGGGAATGGTTGTTTTGTTCTTTTATAAAACCATCCCACACTAGTGAAGTTCACCCCCTAGTGGACTGAAAAGGAACTACTACTTGAGACAGATGATGATGAAGATGTACTAATGATTTGCTATAGTTTGTTTATTTTGTAGGAGCATGTGTTCGGCGGCACTAGTCTGTGTTATTACTAGCATTGGTGATTTCACAACTACTAACATACACTGTGTCTGTGTCATAGAAAGCGTGGTTGCACGAACAGTTGTAGATAAAGTTTTAATGATCAAATCTCCTTCAGATATTTTCAAACCACTGCTTTTAGTAGATAGATATTGCCAAAAAATAATGCAGTTTTGGCTGCAACACTAGCATGAATAGGTTTATAATGGGGTCGCCTTTAGATAGGTACAATCAGTATACATGTGCACCAATTATATCCCTACCTTTTGGAGCTGAGGTACATGTTATCCGTTTTACTGAAATATGAAGAATG
Source organism: Maea johnstoni (assembly GCA_963942565.1). Classification (NCBI taxonomy): domain Eukaryota; kingdom Metazoa; phylum Annelida; class Polychaeta; order Spionida; family Magelonidae; genus Maea; species Maea johnstoni. The sequence continues at coordinate 35,299,100 of OZ012694.1, read as the reverse complement.
TTATCCTTTGTACTGGTATGGATAAAAAGCAAGTTAATATAGTTTTAGCAATTGCACTGAGGATATCATATCAAGTATAGGGTAGAGCGCTACATCTATTCCCTAACCCTTCAAATGCTGAGGCTACTTTCATCTTAAGCACAAGGACGCAAAGATTTTTGAAAAACATCTAATCTCTGTCATGTTTGTATTCATTTGAAAGCTCTCGCTGAGTTCTCTCAAATGAATACCTATTTGCCAGGATTTCAGTCATTTTCCAGTTTTTTGCATCGTTTTGTATTGGCCAAATTAGCCTCCAGCAGCATAAGGGTTAAAATGTACAGAATGATACGCTCACATTCCATCATCAACAAGCACTACATCTATTCCTTGAAATGTACCACAAATGATACACTCACATTCCATCACCAAAATGCACAACATCTATTCCTTGAAATGTACCACACATGATACACTCACATTCCATCACCAAAATGCACAACATCTATTCCTCAATATGTACAGAATGGTACACAAAATCAAAAAGCATGAAAGAATAGCTGAGTTTTATTCAACATTTTAAGTTTTATTCAACATTGAGACTGATCTACATTTTATGAAGCATCCAGTAGGTTTTTAGGGCTATCCTTGCACTTGAACACAAACCTTACACTAAAGAGAATGCATCGTCTGTTATTACAGCAAATTAGTTCTCTCTATATATATAGACACTTACTGTTAGTGAAAAAGTTAACCCTCTCATACCTAGAGCCATCCTTAAAAGTCCTTCAGGATCTATGCCACTTTTGAAAACAATTTATAGAAACGCATAGCCTTTTTAGACAAGTTTTAAGAGAGATCTAGATTGAGTGTTGATCAATATGTCACCTATAAATGTGATTTAGAAATTACTTATAAAATTGTTCCAATATTTCCTGAGAAATAAATTATATCTAGAGAAAATTGCCACCAAAATAGGCAGGCTGTATTTTGGCTGCTACATGCAATTCTGTTGAATTGAACAAGAATTTCCCTCCCATTATTAAAGAAAATCTGTCCTGTATTTAAAGTGAAGGAGTACTTAAAAGTAGACTAGTAACTGGATATTTTTCTCTCCTTTACCTGAATGGATCAACTGTTACTCTGCTTTGGTGAGTCTACTTCATCTGCAATGTTTCATCCCATACTAAGTAGGAACTAAAGAAAACCATATATTCAGCATAGTTTTTTAAGCGACTGTAGCTGATACTTCAGTACAATAGCACCAGACCTTTAAACATCACATCCAGACACAACAGTACAACTAGTAACACAAACCTTTTACTTAGCCCTTCTCCTGCTAAGGTTACTTTCGTCCAATGCACAAAAAAGCAAAAATAATGAAAATCATCTTAACCCTGTCATGTTGGTATTCATTGGAACGCTCTCACTTATTGCTATCAGATGAGTACCCATTTGCCATCATGGTTTCATTCATTTCTCAGCTTTTTGTCACCATTTTGTGTTGACCAAATTATCAACCAGCAGCGAAAGGGTTAAGAACTCTAGAAAACCAGCAGTATGATCAACAAGATAGCCTTGATATGAGGCAACTAGCCAATTGTAAAACCAGCACTAGGGACCTGTTACATAAAACATCTATGGTTTTGAATCCCTTAGTGATTCCTTATGTGGAAGGTTAACCTCAAGTTTATCCTAAACGTACCTTAAGGATGGAATTCTTGGGAAACTCTGCATTTAAGGAATCTTTAAGGGATTTCTGACCTTAAGGATACAATTAATGGGGAAACTTTGCCTCTAAGTAATCTTTAAGGGATTCCTGACCTTAAGCTGTTTTATGCAGCAATGCCAGACCTGTGAACAACAGAACCAGAGACACAACAGAACAACTAGTAACACAACCCTGCATACTCCCTATTCACTCATCTCTAAACATCTAGCCAAAATAACTGTTGCCATGGCAACTCTGAAGGTTACCAGGTGTAGCCCCTGCAGGTTACCATAGTAATTGTTGCTAAGCAACCCTATTCCTTGACCTTAGAAATTGACTTCATCTTCTCCATGTCTACAGGTTTTCAAGGACTTGGAGAAGTCTAAACACATTGTTGGCATGTATTCACCTATATATCTAGCATTATACATTATACACAATTTCTAAATCAACCCATTCATTACTTGATTTCTTGTTTGGTCTGAAATATTTATGTTATACAGGAAAATACCATAAAATATTTATAATTCAAAAACATGCTATTAAAGTTTATTTTATATTTATTTTTTTGCAAATTTTATCTTTAATTGCAACTTGTTTTCTTATTTGTACACCTTGAATAGTGGCTGTGAGTGAATGGGTTAATTTGCACTACTGAGTAGGGCATTATGTAACCATTTTAGAGTTCAGGTCTGTACCTGCATGATGTTGTTTGTAACAGTGAGCAGTGCCTCTACAGCATAACTCATTCATATCTATTGAATTTCCTTTTGAATTTGGAATTTCATTCCATATTTTATCATGTATGATTACGATTGTTAAGTTTGCATAGATTCATTGTTTCTTTCTTATTTCTGCTGCTGTCAACTTGAATTATTCCAATAACTTGGCAATTTTCCATTTGCATTGTGTTTTGGTGAAGGGAAGCTTATTGAATCTTCTCTGTTAACTCCAAATTTTCTATTCCTTTTTATTTCGGCAATGCCTATATTACATTTATCCTCTTTACATTGCTTTTCATTTTACATTTTAATGTTGGTCCAAATGCTTTACTTAATATCTAGTAAGCAAACCTTACTTATATCATTTCATACATATTTGCTAAACTTCAAAGCTATTCTAGTAAGTTATCTTTGTCAACAGGTGATACCATCTTTAAATGTGGCTGTTAAGCTCATCATGTGATTTCACTGAAAATATGTTTTTCTTGCAGTTATACGCTAACTTATATTTTCAATTTTTTCTTCTTTTTTTTTGGTCTTTTCAAATTGTAATGACTTAGTAAGAGATGGCTTTGGATTTTATTTTGTGCAGACATTTCTGCTGAATGAGAATTGATTTCTTTACTTTGTGGAATGGAAGCTGATTGGCTAAATCACTGTTTCAGCCAAGGGGTCAAAGGTCAGCAGCAAGGGGTCAAAGGGCAAGGAGAGCTCCTCCTCTTTGCCCCCTCTGAGAGAAAACTTGCAACTCAGCCATGCGGCGGGTGATAACAAAAACCCCGCTACTGCCCCCTCAAAGGGCAAGAAAGAAGGTAACTGCTGCATAAGGTGCACTGAGTTTGCCCCCTAATAGTCCCCCCAAACCATTTGTACCTAGAGGTCCCCTAAAAATCTTCATCTGAAAGGATGACACTTTTGAAAATAACTTTTTCATTAAGCATGATTTGAGAAGACATTTGAAGGAGAGATAGTTATTATTGACATTTTCCTTCATATCTTTCTTTGAAAGATGCTTTGTGAGAAAGCTATTATCAACATAGTCTGGTCTTTTTGGCACCACAGAAAACAATCCGTTAACCCTATATGTCCCCAATGCTTGGTCTTACTCACATGGATATATTCTAGAAATTGAGGTCAATTTTCTAAAACATTTTTGAATAAAAATTGTGAGTCACTGCTGAGGATTGGATATTCTTTAGTTATGATATATATTGCCTTGGCCTCAGCTGCCTCTAAATTGATAACCTTTTAAAGGGCAAATGCACCATCATGATGATTTAGGTTCAAAATGTGCCTATACGTGTCACCTTTCAAATAAGACCACCCGCAAGTCTGTCCTCCTCTGCACTCCTCAGATATGGCTTATGAAAGTTAGTAAAAAACTTGCCTGAGTCTGGGCATGGAGGCTGACATTGCAGGCCAATTAAGCACAATCAGTGGTATGAAGTGACTGCCTGTCCTGCTTCTGATTGGTTGAGAGATATCAGTGGCTGGAAGTGACTGCAACTGATATCTCTCAACCAATCAGAAGCAGGGCTGGCAGTCACTTCATTAGCACCACTTCTGATAATGTCAGCCTCTATACCCAGACTCAGGCTAGTTTTTTTACTAACTTTCATAAGCCATATCTAAGGAGTGCTGAGGAGGACAGACTTGCGGGTGGTCTTATTTGAAAGGTGACACATATAGGCACATTTTGAACCTAAATCATCATGATGGTGCATTTGCCCTTTAAGCTTTCTGTTTATTTTGGGAAGAATTGTGTTTAACCATTCATTATCATGGGCCCTTGAAGCTCTGTTGACATGCAAATATTTTTCGATGAGATTTAATGAAAAATACTTTGTATACGCGTTTGATATTGACTAAAGAAAATATCAGACATCATTTCCTAGATAAGGTTTTGTTCGCCTAATCTTAGGTTATATGTAAGGCCTCCATAAAATTTTTTGGACCGATTTGTTTTTTGGACCGATTGGGTTAATTCTGTTGCCTCTTTCCCAAAAACAACCCTATGTTCACACTAACAGTTTGAGGAATGGGTTTTCCTTGATTTTCTTTTTGGTATTTTGGGAGTAGGCTATTTGATTCTTTCAATTCTTTTGTTTAATTGTTTCCTTTTCGGCTAGATGTACAGTTTTCTTTCCTAGAAAATAGTATTTATTGATAGGTGTTATGCTCTTTTCAATTAGCCATTTTAAAGCTTTTGGGTTTTGAGGTATTTTTCGATTAGTGCTGCAATGGAATTTTTCTTTTGCATTCTGCATTTTTGTTTATCTTTTCTGTAACAAGAAAGCAAAGTAATGACTTGAAAATGACTTTCAAAAAAGGCATATAATCAAATATGTTTATCTTTGTTTAGCATTTCAACCCAATTGTAACTTTGATCATGAAAAATGGTTCCAAAACTCTGATTAAATACCAATCCCAGTTTTGCATTAAAAAAGCACTGCATCCAATTACTGTTTGGTATGGAAATAAATATATCTCCCCAATTCTTTTTTTGTATGAAAAACAAACATTCCCCCATGAAGTTAAGTCCAGCCAATCCCTGGTTTGTGTGAAAAAAAAAATTATCTCCTGAATGTCCGTTTTGTATGGAAGAATAACTTTTTCCACAATCGTGGTTTTGTATTGAAAAACCCCATGCCCCCTCCACACTCTGTTATATGGTAATGTCACCTTGCACTGCAGTTCCCTTCTGCCCTTTTATTTTTTCAACACTCCTTGGTTTATATTTTCTATGACCTAAAAATATGGTTTTGAGGTTATAGTGTACATTAAAGGCTTTGTCTACCATTTCTAATCGATTAGTCAAAGTTTAGCTGTCAATATTGCATATAAGTGAAAATGAATGCCATTCTAAAGACCGTTCCACATGCAGGTTAAGTCATGAGGGGAAAAAGGAAATGACCAGCTGTCAAACACCACAACCTGAACCATGGCTGAAACCTCAACTTTTTCATCATAAGTTCAATTTCAGAAACTGATCTTTCTATACTAGAACTTGATATACATACAGTTATTGCTTCGTTGGTGGATGCATTTTTTCATGTAGATCTTTTGTTGTGAAGAGCAGCTCACATTTCGGTTGGAGCTATAATAGTTTAATCAACAACCAGTAGATGTCACCTATTTCTGTATTAGGGTTTATCTGATAGTAGTATTGACAAACTTATGATAGTTCACATGTTAACCTGTAGATGTTACTTTTCTTTTTCTTTTATCTTCTTCACAAGGAGAGTTCTCTGAGTTCTGCATCTTGGTGTGTTCTCATTCTTTTATTTTATTTTTGAAATACAGTTCATTCATTATTGACTGCATGGACTTTTCACCTGTATTAATTAAATGCATGAACATTTCAGTTTTATAAATAGGCGACTGTAGGTGCTACAAGAAATATAAATCATACATTGTGACATATTTTTGAAGTTTTATTTAGGTTTATTTAAAGAAACTGTCTTTTCATTTATATATATATATATATATATATATATATATATATATATATATATATATATATATATATATATTTATATAACATAGTTATATTTGTAAGATCTTTGAGTTTCACAGTTTGTTTTTAGTACCATATTGTACAAGTTACAGAACTCACATTGGCTTTCTCAGCTAATGTATAGTAGTGTAGGCGATTTTTCATAGACTTGATACAGCTTAGAGCTGATTACAGGTGTAGTAGAATCTGCTTTCAATTTATTCATGCTACTTATATAGTATACCTATAGCTCAAGTTGATTTCAGATAGGTCGTTATTCTCATAGCCACCTAGTGGCCAGGACAGGTACTACAGATGGTGTTAATGAATGAATACTTGGTATGATAGGGATGGGCTTAAGAATATATCATCTTCATTACTAGTGATTAATTCATAACATTGATCCTGGGTTTTTTTCTACCATGCTTAAATAGTAGACATTTCACATTACATTGTTCTTGCATTCTGTTGACTTGATGCCTTTCTCATCTGTTGATTCTATCTGTTCATCTTTATCCTTATGTGATTTCCAGAAACTTTCGAGAGAACAACTGATGACATTAACATAGAGAGCAGTCCTAAGACACGCAAGTCCTACACGCATAAGGAGGTGAGAATTTAACTCTTCTTCAGGATTTACTCTGGAAAAACTTGTATATGTATACGTGTATTGTCTTTAAGGTAACTGGTAATGTCTTATGTAGTTTGTCATGTAAACGTGTTTCTTGACCTAAAAGTATCGTGATCTCTCTTTGCTGTACTGTCTTGGGCCTTAATAACATATGAAGTTCTATATTTGCCGTAATTTGCAATAGCAAAATATTAAAGTTCTCTTTTACATTTGACATACCAAATGGTTCAATATCACCCACATTTTAAGTTCTGCCTGGCCCAAAAGGTCACCTTAAAGACACAGAATTGGGCCATGTTTTACTATATCTAAAGGTTTTAATGCAAACTGTAATTCCATAATGACCAATTTCTTTTACATAAGCAATTTATAATGGTCCAAAATGGTTTGCTGCAAGTTTCAGTATTGCGCGACACAATTACCTTTTAAGAATTAAAACAACTGAATTTTGAAGATTTAGAATGGCCAAATATAACTAAAACATATTGTAGGAAAAATTAAAATGGCCCAATATTGCTACAGTCTGACCACTTAAGATTTAAGCAGCCCAAAATTACTACATGTTGAACTTAAGGGGCTTGATGTAACATTTTTGCGATATTTTCCCCCTTATTGGCTCTAGATGTTTGCAGTGTTCTCCTCCGTATGTGATAGTTCTGTCCCTTTTCTCTATGATTTCTTCCTTTTCCTTTTGAGTTTGGTGTCTACTGTCCCTATCTCTTCAACCTTTTCCTCCTTAATGCCCTGATCATCTGGCACATTTTATAAGATTTCAAATGAAAAGCAAAAAGAGAGAAGAAGAAAAGTGTTTGATATGACATAATTCCTAAACTTTTTATCAGGAACATCTGTCATTCACATTTACTTTATTAGTTTTCATCCGAATAACAGATACTGAACATATCAAAGTTTTGCCTCATGCAAAATTTGACAAAATTAATTTTGTCAACATAACTTCTGAACACTAGTATTACCTTATAAAGTGAACAAATACTAGTAGATCGTGATGCATAACTATGTTGGTAGTGTAGACATCCTTTTTCACTGTAAGTATCTTCTGGTCATCAATCTACTAAGGAGTTATAGGTGAATTAGATTTGAGCAGAGTTAAAAAATAAATAAGTATTACAAAATAGTATTATTGAAACAATAAGATTGCTGTGCAGTATTTTCATTTGAAAGGATGGACTAAAAGGAATATGTATAATGCACAGGATTTTAATGTTATAGACCGTATCTGCTAGGAGAACGTAATTTTCCTTGGTGTCAGATCATAAGGGTAGTGCGGGAATGAAAGGGTCAAGTTATCTATGTTATTGTTGTTGTCGTTGCCTCTCTATGTATGTGTGCATACCTCAGCTCTCAGCTCTAGTGAAGCGATGTTGTTTGTGTTGTTTACCCCTGTCTGTGTGTTGCTAGGCGACGGGGAGCTCTAAGATCTCCGAGCCAGTCTGGACGACGAGTCTGATCAGGAAAAATGTTGCCATTACCGTGAATAACGAAAACGAACAGACGGTTAGCAGATATTCCTAAGCCCCTAGCTACTCCCTCTGTGCCCTACCTCCAGTCTTCAGTGAAACACACACTCCTGCCAATGCCTTTGAATTATGTATATATATATATATATAAATGTCAAAATATTTGAGATGAGAACAATTAATTACCAGGGCAAAAGTGTTCACATAAGAAGGTGTTCACATCTCAAGAGTTCCTTTCTCAATTCATTAGGAACAAATGCGACTTTGAAATAGTGTTCCCAAATGGTGTTCTCATCTTAGAGGTGTTCACAGAAGCAGGTTTCACTATATACTTAAACTATACACAAACCCCTTAATAAATCACCTATTCTTAATTAACCCATTTATGTGTAGAGTTCCGTGGTTAATTGTTTTCTGGATGTAATAGGGGTGTCCAAATATTTTAGTCCTGGAGCACAACAATTTTTAGTTACTGTGGTTCGATAATAGCCATGAATATTGTCACCTGGTAGCACTACTATATTAATGCAACAGTTGGACACCCCTGTGTAATAACTCTTTGAAATAACTTCGGAAATAATCATTGATATATTTTGTGACCTCATGCTTCATTTTAAAGTTTTAAGGATCCAGATGGCATAATGAGAGCTCTAGGTATGAATGGGTTAATAGGCACTATGACAAGATAACAACTAGGCTTAAATATAACCCAATCCAGCTTCACATTTTTATCCTATCTATTTTGTTATCAATTTTTTTATTTCACTTAATTCATTATTTAGCACTAATAATTTAAGCTGTTACTTTTTAACTGGTCAGCTTTCAAGGATTGTATGCTCTTTGATGATATTAACAAATAGTCTCCATGATATATAACTCTGTGGGTAAAATAGTTCATTCAGAATCACTCTCTGACCCATATCCAAACAATTTCCCTGTGAAAATTACTTGTGAGCATTTGTTCAAACTCTAGTGTAATCTAGCTTTCTTGCTTGTCTATGTTCGATTTGGTCATGTTTATGATTTCATACCGAGTACTATGTGTGTGATGTGTCCCGTGATATTAATGAGCCACTGCCATTTTTCTCCCGCTCTTCTTAGAGGCTTTATAATGAGGGGCATGCAATGTAGCTGGTCGGCAGGTAACGTAGCCAAGGTGGTGTTTGGGTAATTAATTAGTTACCTGTTCGTCTTACACCTGTCCTCCTCATCATCATCCTTATCCTCTTCCTCCACCTCCTCCTCCTCCTCATTTTCCTACACTTCTGTCTATTTTCTAAGTAGTCCACTGTGTGAAAAAGGAAAAGGTAACGACCATATAAGGAGGGACAAGGTCTCTGGCCTTTTACTTGTGTGAGTCTTAAGTGAGCGCTGCCATATCAGTATATGAGAACGTTACCAGTGGCTTGGATTTTGGTGGTGTTTTTTGCTAGGTACTCCGGTTTCCTCCATCACTAAAAAACAGCTATAGTCACAACCTAGCTTCAATATGGCAGAAAAAAGTGATGACAAACAAATCGTTATATCAACATGTATAATATTTCCCAGGATTTATGAAATAAATGGCGTATACACCTCCATAAGCATGTCAATAATCTCATGAAATTTGAAAAAGAATTTTGTGGCAAGTGAAAGTTGTCTGTGATACCACAGATGTGTTTCATTATGTGAACCAAAAACTGGGTTTATTGTAGGAGAGTGAAATTGTTCCTGCCAAAATTTAGACAGGTGATATCATTTTTATTCCTGCTATAACCCTTTTGTGTGTGTGTGCAGCACCTAATAAGTCATTTTGAAATCCAACTATCTTGACCACATAATGAATTTGAAGAAAAGTTTTTTATTCAAAAAGAATGACTTTTGAAGCCATGCCTTTATTCTTGACAATATGATGAATTTGCAGAAATAAATTTGAATTCCATAGAAAACAGTGAATGCTTCTTCTCTTAAAATCTTTTGAAGCCAAGGCTTTATTCTTGACTTATAAAGCCGTGACTATATACTTGAGATTATCTCAATGAGACTTATACTTTAGACTTTCTTAAAATTTACAGATGACCCGGGTGCTGTAGACATGAACGGATTAAGCATGATGATGTGGGAAATTGAATCTGCTCAGTGCATACAATGTGTGAATGGGAAACGGGGAAGGATGAGATATCATGCTGAATGTGTGTTTAGACTCACACCTGTAAAAGTTGTTGATGACTGGCTACCCGAGGCTGCGTCCGACGCTGCTGCTGCTGCTGCTGAGATTGAATATTATCATTCTGTGGTCTGCTTCCTCACTTGTATCTGCCTCAAAGCTATGCGGGAACCTGAGATTTGATGTTATTATTCTGTGGTCTGCTTCCTCACTTGTTTCTGCCTCAAAGCTATGCAGGAACCTCAGATTGAATTGTATAATTCTCTGGTCTGCCTCTATACATGTTTCTGCCTCAAAGCTATGCCGGAACCTGAGTTTGATTGTATAATTCTCTGGTCTTCCTCTACACTGCCTCTCAACGCTGTGCATTGTTCCTGCAGGCTTATCGACGTGGGACGCCTTCTCCGCTTCTTCGCCAAAATACCTGGAGCGGGCCCTTCTCTCCGGCCAAGAGCACCCACGGAAAATAGGCTGTGTATGCTCTATGCCCCCCTTTAGCATGTGATTTCTTATGATTAGCAACAAAACAATGAATTATTGAATGGCTTTGTTGAATTGATACTTGTATTCTCTCCCTGGCTTTGCTGAATTGATACTTGTATTGTACCCGGCCTTGTTCCCAGTTCGTTGAGAGTGATTGCGTACGTTATTGCCCTACTAGATGATGCTAGTCAGTGTAGGGTGACTGTGTTATGATGCTTTTACTATATATCCAGGTGCACGATCATGTGACTGACTGGTTTGGCTTGAGTTCAGTACAGTTTCTTCCTATAAATTTAATTTAATACATTCAAAATGCAAATTTCAAGTTTGTCAGCAGACTACCCACGAAGCTCAAAATTAAATTGATGGATTTTTATTGTCCCTTATCCTGTATGTCTTTATTCAATAACTGTGGGCAAAGTCAGTAACCATCCATATCACATGTCACATGTTTGTTCAGTTGGAAATGTAGGCGTGGTCCTGAATTTGTTACTGAAGACCCAGCTACTCCCTGGAAATAGACCTCTACCTACATACAACCCAGACGCACAGAGATCTGTATACATTGTTTTGCCCCTTTTGTATCTTGAGTGCATGAATGGTCTGACAACTTCAATCTTGTTCTCGTTTAACTCATTAATTTGTGTGATATTTGAAGATATTATTATTATTATTATTATTCTTTTTATAATTTTTATTATTTTTATCATTATATTTTTATTGTTATTATTATATAAAGAGTCATTTTCATATGTAACAAGAACAACAATTTTCAGTCAAATATTCCTTGAAATATTGATTTGTAATCAAGATATGTTTATATGTGTCAGACCATGAGTGTGCTCCAGATGTGACTGGGTTAATTTACAGCACTTTTCATTAGTATTTTTTCCTATGTTTGTTCATAGTGTTTTTTGATTAGAGCGGTACAGAAGGTAGTTTTGTTCTTACTAATATCACAATATAAACAAAAACTGTAAGTTTCAGTCCCTAAACTTCCTAAGGGACTTGTTCTATTCATAATGGGGCAGGGAATCTTGAATGTGAGTAAGAATTCAAGTTTTATCATATTAATCAACAGTTCTACTAAAATTTATTTGGGTTTATACTAACCAGGGGTGGGGTTCTAAGATGAGCCACATCTGTGCTTGTTCCTATTTGTAGCTTTTCCATTTGCATTGTGAATTTTACCTCAAAACAAGGGCTGCCCTGATAGCCTAGTGATTGTCTAATTGTTACCAAAGGTCCTGGGTTGAAATATGGCTATAGGCATATCCAAAAGTTGCCAGTGAACAGTTGTTAGTCAGGGGTTTCCAGGAATATTTCCATATCCTTCTTTCTTACCATGAATTAGCCTTAAAAGGGTTAATTAAATTCAATCTTTGGCAGCAAACGTTAGTAAAAATCGAAATCCTTAACCTCTAACAAATCATAAGGTCAATGGAATAGCTAAGGCAAAGATGACTCCGAATATGGTCAAGCTTTGGAATCCATTTCTAGCCTTTGTTTGACTGAACTATCCCTTTATTTCTTAAGGCCTTTTTATGGCCGTTTTTATCAAATTCATCTTTTTATTTATATCTAAATCCTGTGTGGCAGACTTACCAATTCGTGCTCAGTAAAATAAATCATAATAAATTACTTTTTCAAAATTTGGGGGAATATCTCGGAAAATTAGTTTCCATGCAATTGTGTTTCAGAACATAATTTTGAGCATGAATGGTTTAGCTATTTCTGCAGCATTATATGCTTTCCAGCACAAAATCAGCTTAATACCACAAATGTGTACATTTTAGAATCTGTTACTCTAGCACGCTTATTTTTTAAAGTTTTTATCATTCTTCATTTCTTCTCCTATTTTATTGTTTCAAGTTTTATTAAGTGCACATCCAACTTTAACAAGGAATCTATTTAAAAGATTTGAACTAATTTTAAAGATTTAAAGAGCAAAGTTGGTATATTTTCAGTAATACATTAATGGCAAACCACAGATCATCTGTAGGTATTCACATGCTTTCTATATGTGAATCTTAGTTATTGATGGTGATATCCTTGCAGTAGAAATTCAGAGCTACCATTGTGCTTGTGTTTCATTTTTTTTAGGTTCAAGGATGAAGTGTTTTTTTTCCTTTACTATATAAACCTCTGTAAGAAACTTGTAATATGTGCAAAAGATTAAATTAAGCAAATTCAATCGCTCTTTTATAATTTGTTGTATTTGTTTATTTCAGGTTTCTCACTACGGTACCCTTCCTCGCTCTAAAACAAGAACTACTCGGGCTTCCGTGAAAAAGACTATCTACTAAGACAGCAGCACTTGAATAACGGGTCTGGAATACTTCTGGATGGCTTTCTCTAAGTTTCCAGCATTTGTGTACCCGTTTTCTGAGGGAAAAAGAGACAAGCGCCTGCCTTATGGTCTATGCAAAGAAGCAAGGCTCGTTTTTCTCAGGAAATGTAGTGCAGGCTGAAAAACATAGAGTGGGGAAAACTCTCCTTGCAGTGCTTCTCCTGTACTTTGGGAGAAACTCTCTTTGCATCAATGCCTCATTGAGAGATCCAAGGAGGAGGATGAGTTAACTCTCTCTACATTATTTATGGAAATCAATAGTGTAGGGAGATTTCCTATTTACATCAGTGCGCAACAGCATAGTAAAATCAAGCCAAAAATTTCATAATTTGTTGTTTTTAATGAAACCTTGTTTTTTAGGTGATGATAAGCATAATGGTCTTTCAATACTTCTAGTGATATATAACCAGTTTAAAATGTTTTCCAAGCATAAAAGGTTTTAATTTTTGTTTTGTAAACTGACCTTTTTTGAAGTACACTATTGATGCCTTATTTGAATATTCCCTTTAAAGATATTACGTTATCCATGTACAAATGTCCTATGAATTTTTGATGTTTAGATTCCTGTTCTGTTTGAGTCTGTTACTAGGATTGTCTAATCGGTTGTATATATGAAACGGAATGTATCATATGTCCGATATAAGCACAGTAATGGATCATTATTTGTATTGTTTTGATTTTCATTGAGCATTATAATCAATCAAACAATCTAACAAGCCAGGATATATTTTTTCAATTGTCCATGGGCGCAAACATCTAATATTCTTTGTTTATTTAACCAGGTTTTACACTCTTCTTCAGCTTCTTTTTGACAATCTTGTTGGCTTGAAAAGCGGCCATATTGATATATGCATATACTTACACAGAGATGTGGAAGGGAAGAGAATTTCAAGAAAGCTCAAAGTGGCGGCCATATTCTATTTGCCTTGAGAGTTTCCCTGATTCGATTAATCTTTACAGATGTGAATTAATTGACTTTTAACCCGTTCATGTTCTGAGAATCCCAGATGGCTGATACTGAAACAAATGTAGTGAAAACTGTGATGAAATAGAAGAAACATTTGATTAAAGTGGCTTCTCGTCTGAGAAACATGTATTGTAAATTCTATTTTTAAATATTTAGTTGTTTTTTTTCATTATTTTGAAATATTTTCCTCATTGGATCTTTTTCATTATCAGGCCACCATGGGGTACTGAGCGTAAAAGGGTTAAAGCAAGAGGTGAGAATATTAGTAAAGGGAAGTAGATCGCTTCTCCCTTAACTCATTCATACCTGAAGTTCTCCATGACAAGAGTCTTCTGGACTGACATATCTTTTGCAAATAACTTTGGAATCAAGCATAGATTCATTTAATATTTGAAGGAGATTTGCAGAATATGTTCTGAACAACATCTCTCATTTATTTTTTCTGGAAAAAATGCTCTGGTCACAAAGATATTACGAAAATAGTCCTGTCATTTTTTGGGGAACTAGAGGAATGAATGGTTTTAAGGCAGGATGTTTCATGGAGGTGTTCATAAGGGAAACGGAAATTAGAGGAATTCAAGGAATGTATAAAGGAAATGGAAGAATGAAAGGTGACGCATACCTCTCTTGGATGTGAAACTTGATATGTAAAGTGCAATACAATCTGTTGATTTGCTGCTAGGTATTTTGTATTCGGAAACTTTTCCCAAGTGTTGCCTGATTTATTCTCTCAGATATATGTATGTATATATATATATATATATATATATATATATATATATATATATATATATATATATATATATATATATATATATATATATATATATATATATATATATACTTACATATATATGAGAAATAGAGAGAGGGTTAGTAGTAGGGGCTAACATGAACAGTATTGTGTATATTATAGATAATACAAATGTTGTATATTGCGATAACAAACTGTGTCAAAAGCTGTATAGTATTCTATATCAAAACAGTGCAGGTTTAAGTGAAACTGGGTTGAGATTAAGCAAACAGGCATCATACCCTGCCATATCTTTGCACAACATGAAGAATATGTATTGTTTCCAGAAGATGAACTTCATAAAGATATTATGGTAATTCTAAGTTTTCATACCACTCGGTGGGAAGAAAACATTTTTAATTTTGATTTTCTATTTCAATTTCTTTTTTTCCTTTTTTTTTCTGCCAGAACTAAATATTTGTGTGATAGTAATTTTACGACCTGGTAAAATCTATTAAAGGAAGTGTTCTGGCAAATATTACCTGACCAAAGTCTATTATTTCTATTGGATCAAGTTAGAGCCAATCAGATAAGTTAGATTACCTACTTCCAATGCGTGAAACAGACATCACTGCCATCAGCCCACATTTAAGAAGTGGAGTGAATAGTTAGTATTCTTTTTATATGGAGGGATTTTGAAGTGTCTGTTTGCTAATTTTGACTTAAAACGATCACTTATACCTGTTGACGGTTTTGTCTGTTGAGCGAGTTAGTTAAAAACAAGCCAAATAGCTTCACCTATATATATTGCAGTACGATAACCAAGCCATGATACATGTAACCTGCTTTACCCTTATGCTGCTGGTTGCTACTTTGGCCAATGCAAAATGATGCAAAAATCCTGAAAAATGACTGAACCCCTGGCAAATGGGTACTCATCTGAGAGTATTCAGCAGGAGCTTTCCAATGAATACCAACATGACAGGGTTCAGATGTTTTTCAAAAGTATGTGCGTCCTTGTTCTGATGAAAGTAGCCTCAGCATTGGAAGGGTTATGCACAATGCTTTAACCCAATTACTCACCTACTATACAGGGTAAATGATGATATGACATGATACAACAAGAGAAGCCCTTCTTCAGGAAAGGAGGTCTATAACTATAACTTGAAATTGCATGATTCTCAGTATAAACAAGTCTATCCAAACAAATGTAACAGATAAGTGTATAATGGTGATTATAACTTTAATCAAAAGCTTTGCATGAGAAAAGAAGTGTAAACATAATGAGTTAAAGAAACCACAGAACTATTTTGTATAAACACCCTCTCTTTTAGCATCCACTCTTAAAGCAAAGCTCGCCACAAAGACTTACACTGCTAAGTGATGTGAAGTCTCACCTTGTTACTATGGTATTCTGACCTTTCACCTCTGAACTTTGACCCGCCGTCCTCCTGTCTCTCTGTTGTTGTTGTTGTTGTTACACTCACGTAATGTTATTTCAATCAGTTTCACAGTGGGGAGCTAGGCTGTTGCTTGTATCAGCTGTTGTCACAGTGAATGTTGACCTTTGACCCATTAATCTTCAGAATTTCAAATTCTCCCTTATGCCAATGAAGTATTGAGAAATTTTGGCTTTTTTTGTATTGTTAGTTTTTGGTTAGTTTCATATTTTGAAAGGCTAACGCCCTTTGCTTGAATACCTTTATTTTTGAGCAACTATTTGTTGACTTGAGCAATCCAGCAAAACTTTACTCTTTTTAGGTCACATAATGAATTAAATGTAAAATAGTTTGATTAATGAACTTCCCGTTACATTAGTTTATTCGCATTTCTCTGTTACACATGATCTGACACGTACAGATATATAATTTGATAACAAATGAAGATTTGAGAAGTATTTCTTAGATTTTCTTTCCCTGTCAATCTTCCTTCAAACATTTTCATTTATAACTTCAATGTATGATTTCTACTTAAGTTTTTAGACCTGATGTAATGGGTTGCTATTTACATTGATGGGGTATAAGGGATTCTGAGGACGATTGGGTCAATCCTGTTTTATTATTGTCATGTGCCACTGAGAAAAAAGACAAATCTAGTAGAAGTTGTATTTTCAATGTTGCTCAACAGCTTTTGACTAGGGATGTACATTTTTCAATGGATGAAGTTTTTTAATTGTCTGAATGAGATTAGAAAGGTGATGGGTGTATGTTTTTCATGATGTGATTGTGATTGTTACAATTTAATTATTTTTTGGGGTATGGATGGCATTTAACGGTGTGTATATTTCTCATGTTAATGTCTGTAAGTAACTCACATGGAATTGTGATCAGTTTCTTTACCTATGTTCTGCAGAGGACCTTTTGGGATGGAAGTGCAGGACTCTTTTAACCTTCTTATATTATAAATATTAGCTTACTTTATTGCATTTGGACCTTGGGACTTGATTGCTAACTCCCATTAAACTATGGAATTACCTGGGGTAGACCTATAAGTGTAGAGTATTCTTACAGTGTGATCAAAATGTGCAGATTCGTTTCTTTTAAGAGATAACCAATGAATACCTCATTGCTTAAGGTATTTGGTTAAACAAATCTGACGATGGCTTTCTTACTTAAAGGTCTACCTTGTATTTTCTATAAAATGTGTATTATGCAATGGGATCCGGGTATCATCCTTTGTCTTATTCTGAAATTCATGTCATGAAATACTTTCTATAACTGGAACATACAGCAGTGGAATGTCTCCAACATAAGCCAAGTATGATTTTCAAAACATTTGATGGGAACTTTCCATGCTTGAAAATCAATCAATTTAATCCTTAGGCCCTTGTATATCTAAATATATATACATATACTTGGGAATATGGGTTTGAAAACGTGTAAAAGTTGCCACTTGAAATATGCTTTGTACGATTATGATATTCAAGATCTCGGATATTTTTTTCTTAATGGGGAAAGGTGTCAGTGCTTTGCTTTATATCTAGGTTTATGTGTTACAAGAGAGTCTTCTGGATACTTCCTAGGGTCATTGCCGAAAATGGTACAAGATATTGATATTGAAAGAAAACTCTTTTGTAACATGCAATACCTTTTTGTACCAAATGGGCGTTCAAGGCATGAAGCAATCCCAGTGTGAGATGTCAGAACTGTATAGCTGATGCTTGTGGATGTATTGAGGTTATTTTGGAACAATAAAAAAGGTTTCTTTGCTAAAGTTATGTTTTGTTTTTCTTCTATTCGGCTAAGCCTTGTATTTCATTTCAGTATGGACTATATATGAATGAAGGGAGATTTCTATCCATGTAAATAAAACCTGAAATTATCATGAGGCCCTCTTATACTTAGAAATGTGGATATGCCACCCCTCAACGAGACACGGACAATCTCAACAGACACAAAATGTTGATGTCATAAATGTTTTGTAACCGGTTGAAATCTCATTCATCATCATATCAATAAAAAGAATTAGATGTTTATAATATCCTAGATTTAAAATTTGTGTTAATCATTTAATTTGGATTAAATTCTAAAACGTTCCACTGAAAAAAAAGTTTCTTTCTCTACATTGAACCTCACTGAAACACAGTCAATCCAAACACCTATTACTGGTATCAAATACCGACTGAAAGAAGGGGTGTTTATTAAGTGGAAAAAGTCAGCGTTTTTTATCAAAATAAGGGTGCTTTTTTGGCCAAAAATCAGTGCTTTAGGGGTATTTTTTAATTTTGATAACAAGTGTATGCGCCCCCTAAATACCCAATAGGTTTTTGTCACCTTTTCTGCCATGGTGTAGATAAATCGTTGGGTATGGCTGTTCTCTGTGGCTTATAACGGTGTTCCCCTTGATGGTTTTCACCGTATTACGTGGGTTTCGTAGTCCCTGGAATAAGTGAGGGAGGGGGGGGGGGGCATATTTATGACAAATGTATAATTGTAACTCACTACAAGTGACGCACACTTGAATTTGGAATTTAGGTTTTTGTCACCTTTTCTGCCATGTTGCAGATAAATCGTGACTAGTCAAGTGTAAGCATTGGAGGAAAACAGAGTACCCGTCGAAAATCACCGCCTAAACTCAAGTCACTGGTAACTTTCTAACTATTTGCATCACACATGTGCACTTGACTGAGATCATTCAAACCCTATTGCCTGATTATCGACAACACTAAATATATTCCCGGCAAAGTTTGTCATAAGTTTTGAAAATGGCAGCAATAATTCGCTTATTTACCCACCAAGGATACATGCAGCTATACTTTAAATATGGTCTTGTAATAATCCTTGACCCCAAGAAAATATGGGTAAAGAGCCTATTTAGGTTTAGCTATCTATAAAAATGGCTGAGACACGGTGAATAATTGAATTTTGGATAGTGGCGGCTTGCTATACACAAACAATTTACGTAAAATTTTGACAGCTTTTTAAAATAGCAAATCATTTTTTCTACACATTTTTCCCATAAAAAACACCCTTTACATGCGATTTCTGAGATTGCTCATTAACTCCGCATTTTGACTATTTTGTGTATTTTTTCAACCCTGGTAGTGTACATAACTGAAATGTTGACTGAATGAAGAACCAAAAGGAGGTTTTTCTTCAGCTTCGCACTATCATGAAATCGACCTGAGGTATAAACAATATAGTTGTTAAAGATATCCCTTTCAAAAATCCCTTTTGTTTTAGACTACTAAACACTTTTAGAAATCTGAGACTATCATCAATGCATTTATAAACAATTTACGTTCGGTCCACATTATATAGTTTATATTTTGATATAGTTGTGGTTGGCGCCACTTCATCTTAAGGTGATGAGTACCATTGCAAGCGAGTTAAAAGCCCCATCCCAAAACACACCTCACAGCAGCATAATCATATAACAAGGTGTATCTCCAGGTTCCTGAGTGTTATCAGGGAGAGAATATCATAGTCAGCCGTCTGTAGTCAACCCATATTCTAATTCATTTCAATATTTACAACTTTTCACTCAAATGACATATTCTCATTACTTACGTAGGTGCTGGTCACTACAGGTTCACAGTTACCTTAGGGATATCATTGACTATGCCCAATAAGAAGTAATTTTTTAATATTTTACTGCTAAAGATTTTTACAGGCCATAACATTGAACATTTTAGTGAGGTTTCTCGTGTGTGGAGGCATAGGAACCCCTTTGATAGTAGTGGACATACCTCGCTGATCACTTCTGAGCACTGGGAACAAAAGACAGTTTCACAAAGATACACCTCGACGATCTCAAGACAATGGCTTGTGGTCAGGATACTAAAAATACGTGCTGGCTATGAGCACGTGAGGTTACCAAGTGTAGTTGGTGTGGAGATTTCTAACTAGAATTTTCAACGTTATGGCCTGTAAAAATCTTCATCAGTAAAAAATCAAATAAATACTTTTTATTGGGCATAGTCAATGATATCCCTAAAGTAACTCTGAACCTGCAGTAACCATCACCTGCGTAATTAATGAGAATATGTCATTTGAAAGAAAAGTTGTAAATTTTGAAATAAAACAGAATATGGATTGAATAATGACAGGTGGCGATGATATTCTCTACCTGATAACACCCAGGAACCGGGAGATACACCTAGTTATAGGATTATGCTGCGTTAAGGTGTGTTTTGTGACAGGGCTTTTAACTGGCTTGCAATGGTACCCATCACCTTAATGTTAGCCTGCTAAACCCCTTTTTTCCTTAATATTGAAGAGGGAGTATCCAAGCAACCTTCCCTATGCAGACAAATGGTAGAGTCAGAAGTGAATGTGCGCCTTTGTCCTTAACAATGCGCAACAAACGTGATGACATTGTTCTGCGCGTTTGTTGAATAGGGTTGTTGTGGGCATTGTTGGTATGACTGCTTTTTGGCACAGTCAGTCACGTGATACGCGTTGACCAATCACAGTTCAGTTAGAAAACAATAAAGGATACGTACACCTTAGTGATTCCTTAGAGATTACATATCTGTATTCCATATTGGTTACACATCTGTATTACACAGCGATTACACATACTACTTAGCGTTCTTTAGGATTGCGAAGTTGCAGCGTATTTTAGGGATGAGAATAAATTCATCGATAAAAATGAGTAAGTATATTACATCCATTTATCAATATATAAATTGGTATTATTACACCAGTGCGATAGTGCATAAAAAGTGGGTCTTTCGGAAAAGTTGATTTTGCCACGTTTTCCGCCTTCCTCGCTCTAGTTGATCACACAACATGGTAAACGACCAATATGAGCTTATGAAAATCCTCTAAATTTTGATTTTAATTCAGGATTTATATCTTGCATTTTTTGTTCCCTTCACTTCATTTGCATCTCTGATAATTCTTGTCGCCCTCGGTCAAAAATAGTTATGCTAAAGGCACGTCAGAAGTTTTCTTGTGATTTTAGTGTTTTCGCTGCCTTTCCACGGATGTTCACGCTGTATTCAATTGCTTAGATTTCTAGGCGGTCATGCGTATTGTTTTCTTTCGTGATTTTCCTGTTACCAGGCAGTAAGTGGTCTAGGTGGCCATAGTGGCCAATTTAGTTTACCCTTATCTCACCAGTATTCAGTTTGAATATGACAAAACGCTCTTGAAATTGGATGACCAGGTGGTGTCATCTATCATGCCTGATACTACACCACACTGCTTGGTCAACATAGAAGGAAATGTCAACTCTTTAGGGACTAGGAGCCCAGTCTATATATTCAACTAATGGCCAGTCAAGATATAGCCTGCATTTGTTATGACGTTGACGAAATACATCTTTTAAAATGAATGCTTAGATGATAATTTTAAGGCGGCGGAGGACAAAGTTTTGCGCGTTTGGCAACTTTGAATGAAGACCAACAAATAAGATGAAGTTTTGATTTTTCAAAAAGAACGACCTCCAGTGTATTCTATTTGATTTTTTGTTGTTTTTATTCTTTTTTATGTCAACATATTTCCATGACCATGAGTGATTGATTAAAGAACGTGAGCTCTTCCCCATTCCAAGCCGTTTGGTTCAATACGGGGCAAATCGTATCATTTTTTCTAACTTTTTAATATCATATTTCTCTTGTATACATTACCCGCCCCTCTGAAATACTTATATCTTTAAAATGCCAAACATCACGCAATATCTGCTAACATTTGAGGGGATTAGGGGTATTGCTTAGGACAATGGCCCAGAGGGACGCAATTATTTTAAGAATACCGTGAGGAAAAAACGCCTTACGGTAGACAGGTAGATAGTGGGATTAATTCACTTGACTCAGCTTTTCCTCTACGCTGCTCTTATTTAACATTTCAGCCTATACAAGGTATAGGTCTTCTGAAAAGTCCTCAGATGAGGAAAAAACTAACAATCGCAAAAGTACCCTTCCAGCAGGGTGTATAGTTATTGGGTAAACAACAAAAAACGTTTATGTTTCCATGGAGGGCTCCTGTTCGCAATTATGGACCAGAGAATTTCAAAGTTCACAATGGTGGAAGAAAAGAAATATCAACACGGAGGAAATTCTCTATTTTTTTTAAATTCTATAAATATCATATTTCTCTTGAATATATTTTCTGCCCTTCGGGTATACTTATACCTTTAGAAATGCCAAATATCAGCAATGTTTAATACATTTGTGAGGGTTATGGGGCATTGCTTACGACAATGAACTAGAGGGACGATTTATCTTGAGAATAATCTGAGAAAAAACGTCTCACGGTAGCCTATGGGATGACATTTCAGCTTATACGGGTTATGAGTCTTCTGATGAGGAATATTTTAACAATAACAAAAAGTACCATTTCAGCAGGGTGTATACTTTTTGGGTAAGCAGCCCAAAAAAACGTGCATAATGGTTCAAACGGGGCTCCTATCAACAACTATGGACCATGAACTTCACAAAGTGGAGAAAATACCAATACGAAGGAAAGTGTCTTTTTTAATATCATACATCCTTAGAATATAGTATCCTCCCCTCAGAAACACCTGTAGCATTAGAAATCTCAAGCAAATCTAATATTATTTAACATTTGTCTAATTGCATGTTTGAAGCAACCATGTTTTGGTGATATCCGATATAAAGAAAAAAACACACTTTCATGCGTATGTGCAAGCCAATGTGAGCTTCGGAAAAACTAGTCTCTTACTCTGGTCAGGGATGACCTAGACATTCCCAGTTGATCTGATTGTGAGAAAAGGCTTTAAAGAATATAAAAATTCCAAAAATGACCCTTAATCCCCAAATTTACCCCATAAGCCAATCTAAGAGATTCAGAAATAATGCTTGGAATGATGTACTTTTAACAACTGTGCGAAATTTGATCTTACATTTCTAAGATTATAAATTCTTTTTATTTTCAGCAAAAGGCTATATACCAATTGACCTAGACATTCCATGGTCTTTGGGTAAGAGCGATGGATACCTGATCACCAAGTATGCCAACATGGCCACCATAGTCACCGCCATCCACACTGAATACCACCTGGCAACAGGGGAAAGACTGGCTGTCCTAGGGAACATTGATATCCTCAACAACTGGGAGACATCCCGACCAAGATATGCACACCCTGGTGCGCATGGCCCTGGCTCATGGAGCTTTGTCTTCCCCCTGCCTACAGACAAGATGGTTGAGCTCAAATGGTGCGTCGTTAGGGATAAGGAGGTGGTCCGCTGGGAGGATGGGTTCAACCACGTGTTAGCTGGACCCAACTTTGGCCTGCCAGCAAAGGCACCAAAGCTCACGGTAAGATCGCAATTAGAGCATAAACACTTTTACGTATGAAGTTCATTTTACCCACTAAATTCACTAATGCTTAGAACTTCCTCTTGAAATCTTCATATTGTCTTTTGATACTTTCGAAAATGATTTGGAAATTAAGAATGATTTTACAAACAATTTCTAGTAGTTGTTTGTATTTTTCTGATTATCATTTCTACTTTTTCCAATTTTTATTTTCACCTGAAAGATTTTGTGAAAATTGCCAGGTTGCTTTTTGCTGCATCAATGGGTTAAAGCAAGATATTGTTCATGACCTGTTAAACTTTATTTCCAATAGCCAGAAATCATATGTCCTACCAGTTTAGTCATCAGCACTTAAGGTAAAATCCATATTGAAATATAGGCACATGTTCCCTTGACCACTCGATAGTGAAACAATGATCGCTAGCTTGCAAGATGTTTGATTTAGTTAGTCATTGACTTAAAGCATAACTCTGCCTTCAAAATTAGCAAAGATATGTGTTATATCTTATTATTATACCTCACCTGAAGATTCTTGATTCTGGTTGGTCTAGGGCCTTAGATTAATTGTCATGTCATACTCACACCTTAGCGACATGCTGTGGTCCTTAACAGCCGGTGTTTTTCAATTAAATAACACACAGCAACAGCATGTGTTAATTGATTAACACACGGCAACTGCTTGTGTTAATTGATTACCACACGCTAGCCCGAATTCCCGCAAACACCCATGGAGTTTGCGGAGTGACCTACCATTGAAACTAGGTCAAAAAGGCAAACGACGAGTATTTATCTCTGGGGTTTGCCATTTTCCTTTTTTTGTGTTTTGGATTTTGTTTGGTATAATAAAACAAATATGACATCCCTGTGGGTAGTACAACAGGAATAACTCCCCCTGCAGAGGACTGTCACCCTTCGGCTACACCCCTGTCCGGCAATCCTCTCTCGGAGGATTTATTCCTGCTGTTCTACCCACAGGGATGTCATATTTGTATAATGTAACCTTTTTTAGGACACATTGATACAATTGTACAAATTGACGGAGATATTGAAATTTGCATCTTACAAAATACAGCAAATCCTACAGTTGTACACTTTGCTTTTGGTACCAGGAAGTTACAAAATAAGAATTGCATGTTTAGCAATCTCTGTTCATATGGAGAAGTCGTTTTTTGTTTACTAGGTTCAAACCGATCCACTTCTGGAAGCCCTGGAGCTGGGCATCAGTGAACTCTTTGCTGAGGAGGATGAGGATGAGGAACAGGAGAGATCTCATGATGACTTCTATGAACTCAAGGAACAACCAGAAACCCCTAAACAGCATGGACGCTGGTGCCGCCTAAAAAAGTTCTTCAGTAGAAATTTGCGGCGCATGAGAAGTTGTGTTTAAGGACTCTTAACCCTTGTGTTGCTGAATCTATTTTTTTGTCCAAGGTTCGGTACCACAAAAATATTTCAATATGGCCTAAACCCTGCCATGTTGGTATTCATTTGAAAGCTCTTGCTGAGCACTGTCAGGTGAGTACCATTGTGCCAGGGTCCCAGACGTCTTTCAAGTGTTTTTTTTCAACTTAGTTTGTTTTTTCCAAATTAGCCACCAGCAGTACAAGGGTTATATGATGTCAGTTATACAGTCAAACCTGCTGAGAAAGGCCACTGACCAGATAACAACATGGTCTT
Source organism: Maea johnstoni (assembly GCA_963942565.1). Taxonomy (NCBI): domain Eukaryota; kingdom Metazoa; phylum Annelida; class Polychaeta; order Spionida; family Magelonidae; genus Maea; species Maea johnstoni. Next base: position 35,274,001 of record OZ012694.1, on the reverse strand, counting down.
CATAGGCAGATGACCTCAACTAACATCTTGAGAATTCATGGGACGAGTCCAATATGAACTGGTGGACTTCTAAGCAGGTTTGTTGTATAAGAGTTTTATGGGTTAACTATGTATCCGGGGTATCTGAGGCTTTATGGAAAAGTGTTCTGAAAAGGGTGACTTTCATCCTTCTATGGACACTTCTGGATAAGCCAGGTCATCTATTTGTTTAGGAATTAACTCTTTAGTTGTCTGATGTGTTCTGCACATTTTCATCACTTCCCACATCTTAGGACATAACAAGGTGAGATGAAAAAATACAGAACCAAATCAGAATATATTCGAACACTAAATTTAAATGTTTCAGATCACCAGGGCACAAAAAAAGAAAAGTTCTAACAGCATAGAAAATTATGAAAAAATTCTGCAAAGGGAGATACTGAAAAAGAATTGAAAATAAAATTATATGAAAAAGATACTTCAAAGATTGATTTTACTGAGCGCAGGGATTCTTTTGGAGAAAAAGAGTGTATCTGAAATATGTATTGCTTGCTCTGTTTGTTACAACCTTGCCTCACTGTTGTTCGTGTGAATGATGCTTTGAAGTGCTATATATGAAAGTACCATAGAATGTGTATTGATAACTGTTTTATAATGTCATTATCACATAACATTTGTTTATGTAAATGTTACTGCGAAGTGCTGATTATGGGGCTATTGAAAGGATGATGAGAAGATTGATTGATTTTACAGAAATCTTAATTCTTTTGAATAGCTTGTATTTATCAGGAATGTGCATTGTTATTTGTGTTTATAGAAAATAATTATACCCAACTGTTGATCATTAGAATGCTATGGGAATTCAAGATTTGATTGATATTGTTATATTTTTTGAATACCTGACTGTTGTTTTGTGGATGTAAATGTGAAGCATTGAGTGTGGAGGTACAGGAGGCTGAAGGAATGGATGATGTATGAGATGTGGTAAAGATTGATTGTACTAAGAACTGTTATTTTGAAGGTATTATAATCATGCTTAAATGTCTATGTGAATGTTATGGGAGTATGAGTATTGATGGAGGTTCAGAAGATTAATTTTATTGTGAATGTAATTTTTTTGAATGAGAGTTGATTATTTAGAATATGTATTATATTTGTTGTTATTGTACATTATTGTTCATGCCTATGCTTCTGACAGTAATTGTGATATGTGAGCACCTTATAATCGCACAATCATGTACAAGCGGTTACCCATATTGTATTTAGAGAATGATATTGAAATGTATCTAAAATACCATTCTATATGTATTGTTTTCAATAAATACTTGATACTTAACATTTTGTGTTTCGTTTCATGGTAATTCCTGTAGAAGTTCAGATTAAATGAAAAATGATAAGAGTAGGTACATAAAAATTATTTGGGTAGGAAAGGAATAAATGTTTTACAGCTCCTTTCATTTTATATTGTACAAGCACTAGCCTGTTTAATAATGGAAGAAACCGGATAATTCATTTGATGATGAATCCATTTGACAGATTCTCTGCGCTGAACTAAAACATATAATGACAAAACAAAATCAACTCTATATATAAAACATTTATTGACATCAAAATACAAAATTCAGGTTACTACATCCACCTTTCAGTCATGAATGAAGCATCATAAGCATTGAATGACTAACAAACCACAATTTTTAAGTTTTAAAAAAATGAAATATATGATGGGATATTTATGGAAAGGTGTTCATATTTGACTGAAAGTGGATACTCCCATTATAAATAACACTGAGTGAAGACTGAAGAACCCATAGTTTCCAAATAAAGGAATGTCTTTGACTTGTTACAACTGAAATGCCTTAATCAATTAAAACTAGTTCCAATGTTTCAGAAGTAGCAGGCTGAGAAAACCATGATTGAGTCCATAACATAATTTGAATTGTAAATATTTTTCAGTTTGATATCATTGGTTTATGTACTCAATATTTTCAGTATGGAATGGCTGCAACATGGAAAATGTAGGGAAGGTTTTTTGATGGTAAGAGATACACTGTAATAGCAAAAGCCATTCCTTCCAGTCAGTCTTGACATTGCTGCCATATCCGGATGGCAATTTGATGCATGATTATTTCAAACGATCACCAGGTCATTGAAGAAGTGTCTTGTAATCTCACACCAAAGAGGTAACAGCTCCTGCTCACATCCCACTGTCTGTAGATTTCAATCCATGGGGTTCAAATCAACCCTGAGATTAGTTTTAGTCCAATTTTACTTGAGGATCATATCCGTTCCAAAGCTTCCAATAACACAATACTGTTACCTCTGATCACCTGCAAGGGGAAAAAGAAAGTATCAGATCAAAATGTACATAGAAGTGGGATCTCAGCCAGAATTTTAAAAGGCCTGTTTGAAACAGCAATCACAAGATTTCTGCCCATCCATATTAAGCTACTCAGCTACTTCAAATCCTAATACCTGCTACGTACAGTTAGTATCCTAAAGTGTGAGAAAAGGCCTTAGGGGCAAATTACGCATAAGCCATGTCTTACAACATGGTTTGTTAGTCAAAGATTGGCTATTACCCTTTCAGAATTAAGAAGTTCTATCAAATCATTCTATATGTTACATGTAAAATATGATAAGTATATGGATTCATGCAATTAATATAACAATAATTAATGTAGATTCACTACTTACCACCATTCCAATTGAGTTCTTTGCCCCCTGTTTTGTTTCTTCTATTGATTCATCAACTACCAGGTTCATGAAAGGATCAAATCCACGCAGGATTCCCTCAACCTTGCGGCCGCCATTCAGTTTTACTGAAAATCATAGTACCAAAATAGTTAAAAAGTAAAACATGAAATAGTTTTAAAATATATAAATGTATATTCACAGAGAGTAAAAAATTCAGACAGTTTAAGTGACGCTCACAAGCAAGCAGTATCTAAGATGAGAAAAAAACTTCCTTCTCTTTTTATTAAGGAATGCACCTTGAATGTTATTGTGAAACTATACAATATTACTATTCCTTATCCAATATGATACCTAATCAAAAAATGTTATTAATGATACTAGCTACTTCACAGGTAACTCAAATTAGGTGTATTTATCACAGTAAATTCTGACAGAAAGGGAGAAGAAAATGCTGCTTTTCACTGTCATCCGAAATAAATGTGTCAGTAAACATCGTGACAGATGCTCCTCAAGTCTTGGCTGATAATCGATTAACCAGGCCTTTAGCATACGGAGGAGATATAAAATGGCTGAAGTTCCCAATTGCCTTACAAAGTGAGAAATTCCCTGGCATCGCATTTACCACTGCTGAGGCCATTTCTTAACTCTTTAACCCCCAGCACTGTCTTGCGTCATACTCCCCAGCGCTGTATTGGGGGTTCCTCCCCGCAACATTGTAATGCACTGTGCAGTATATTGCATTACATTACAATGTTGCCCAAGCCGTTAGACACACCGCCAAAAGGCGTCCCGCGGTACGAAGGGGTGTTTCAGTGGCAACGCTAAAACACCTTCCGCGGGATTAAGGGCGATAGATACGGCGACGCCAACAAGCACTTAAGAGTTAATAGAGTTGGGAACAGTGTCTCGAGGAAGGCCACAGACAAATGAGTAAAAGGAAAAGTTACTAGCCCCTTTGCCCTGGCAAGTGAATTTTTGAAAAAATGTCTTTCAGGCAAGTTAGTTTTAGATTTCGCTTGCCCAAAAGCCCCAAATTGGCAACCTTATTTTCTAAACAGTTTTTTCATAGTAAATGGCCCAAATAATAATGCAAATAATGCAAGAAAACTGATTTAGGAAAATAGTTTTCAAATCATTAAATCGAGGATAAACAAAACATGCCTTTCTAGCATATGTTATAACTTGTTTAGGCAAGTCAAATTCATTAACTACTTTCCCGGCATAGTGAGTTGGTTCTGAAAATCATGTTGGTGCTTGTGATAATATACTTACATGATAATCTCTTGTCCATGTACCTGCAAAACAAAAATGATAGCATTAAAATGGCGCAAAGATATTTGACTTAGATGTCACTAACACTTTATCTGCCCATCTGCTGGTGGAAAGGCCTTTAACTTTGAGTGTAACAACGAATATCATTTATTTGTTTACAAATGGTGAAATGCTTTGTGAGTTATACTTATAGTCCACTTCATGATGAACTCATGTCGTACTGATCATCGGATGGATCACCAGTATTCAGTCCTAGAGGACACCAAATACTATTCAATGAAGTAAATGCTCCCCATGTACGAGTATAAGCGAACATAGCAGTGAACAGCGATACGAAGTATCATATATGTGAGAATGGTGTTGGTTTCTAAATTCCAATTAGTCGTTCGTATGGGGGCAGCCATATTGGCAACATGAAAACAAACCCCGAAATGAATAGTGTATGACCCGATAATGAAAACTCTGCGAATAAAGTTGTTCTTTAAGAGATAAATAAGTAGCTTACTTCTTCAACTCTGGTGGATGAGCCTTACTCATGATGGATTTTGCGGATTTCAATGAACGAGATGCCGGTAAAGGAAAATGGAGGGCAACGCAACAACGACGCTGCGATAGTCTCGTGACAGTGAGATTAGAAGAATGACCAAAGTATTCAATTTTTAATAGTTGTGGTTCGTCTATATTTTAAAGGTATATGTTTCCTTGTCTTTTTACAAAAATCTAACTTTGTTTCAAAATAATTTCTTCCAAAAAGTTATGACGTCAGAGGCACTGCCATCACCATTGCTGCAGTGGGCACTGAGATTCTGCTGGCTGTGATCAAGTCGCGCCAATTTTAATTTGTTTGATATAAGATAAGATAGAGCTAGTACTCATATATGGATTAAGGTTCGTCAATGAATGAATTCACTTATTTTGATATTGTAGAGTGAGTGTTCGATAATCCTACCAAATTTACAAAAAGTTACAAAGTGAAGCAGTTTCAGTAGCAAAAGACAAATGTGTCCAAACATTCATCATGGCAATACTAGATACATACATGTGTTGTTTATCACTTACTCTATGTATTGAAAGGATGGACAATCGATTTGGTTGGGGACGAGAATATGATGAGAGGTCCTCTCTCAAAAGTCACAGTTCTCCCAATAGCAATGAAGTTGTGTTTCCAGTGAATCAATATATTTCTTTCCATGCAGAGACTTCTCTTAATTCATGTGTTTGGTTTTTTAGTCCAATATGGTTTGAAGTATGGGTGCTTTCTACTTAAAGCATGTTATCTTAGATGAATAAAACAAGTGGATCAGAAACCAGCTGGTCAACCTGAACAGGCTGGCTGCTGCAAATAGCCTTAATGTTGTGTTCTGTGCATGTTGGCACGCAAGTTTCTCTGTAATGTAAACGATATGAGAGCCCCCATTGGTCTTTTTCTCCTATAGTCTGTCTGACTCGAGTTTGGCAACTGCTTACCCAAAAGAGGTTTGGATGGCAAACTCTAACGTTTTGTCACAAAGAAGTGGAAAAAGCGGTTGCCAAACTTGAGTCAGACAGAGTATAGTTACGTCACATTTAGGCCAGATTCGAGACCCCTGGCACACCCAGGCATTCACTATATAGGAAATATAGTAATTGGTCTCTCGCTACATATCCATTCATCTAAGATTGTATACATACAGTACCTATCTCTTATTTGTTACTGCTTGATATGATGATCTGTCTTGAAATGTGTGAATAAATGTAGCCCATTGATGCTTGCAGCAGGCAAAAACAGCCTGAAAATTTTTGGTGAAATCTTTCAGCCAAATGCATATTTCGAAAAATATTTGTAACAGAAATGTTAGTAAGATCATAAATTCTTAAGCATTAATGGGTTAATGCATTAAAACATTCCCACTATTTCATCATACATCATAGGATAATAATCTACAGTGATTTAGAAAATACAGCCCTAGAGAAGTTATAAGTGCCGCAGGTAACAGGGTTCTGGTCGTAGAGCCTGTTAACACAGTACTCTCCAAAATTTTCGCAAGCTTGGTTAGTTTTTCCTGAAACCCAAAATTTTACTATCCCAGAAATCTGTTGCCCCTTCACACATCTGCCTTCACACCCACAAATTTTGCTTGCTAAGCGGAGTTAAATGCCCATTATTTTACTGGCCTCCGGCAAGCAGGGTACCTTTGATGTTCACACACACACACATTTTTATTGAATATGTATCAGGCACCAACATAAGTACTTGCCCCAGGATGGGAATTTTTGAAAAAGGGGCTTTCAGGAAAGTACATTTTAGTTTGCGACTTGCCCACATTTTCTGAACACTACACATTTTTATCTCGAAAATGGGTCAAATACCCGGAAATATGCAAACATTTCAACAAAATTAAATTGAAGATACTGTATGATTTTGTATAATTCTACTTCCACAGAGAGTGAAATGGAGGAGGTCCACTATGTGCAGTATGAGGCTCCGGCTGATGGTAGCACTGACCCTGGCCAGTTTGCCACTTATCAAACTGCGGACGGTCAACAAGTGCACATCCAGTATGTAACACCAGATGGTCAGGCTCAGGTAGGCAAATAATGCTGGCTCAGCTTCTTCATTATTTTGAAACTACTCTCTTCTAAGAGGATAATTTGCAACTGACCTATTACGCCAGTATTTGATAAAGAGCTGAGGAACATTTTGAAAAACGATTTAGACCAAAATATACTGGTTTCCCTAATGTGTGATTTTGAAGGGATTTGGCATAAGCCCAGCTTTGCAACGCTGTTCTGTATTTTCCAGTAATATAGAATATTAATTTCAAGTGCAATGGAGAAGAGCCATCTTGAACAAATTACTTATTGGGCCTAATGATGTAAATCGTAAAATTAAGAGAAGATTGCATTATTTGATTCTATCTTTGAAATAAAACCCAAAGTAGATATATGAATTTTAAATTTATTTGATCACCTTTTTTCAGTTCTATAACCAAAAGTGGCAGGCTAAGAAAATAAACCTATAAGAGACTTGTGATTATGATACATACATGTATTCTCAATTGATGATCTATTCATTTTGAATTTAGCAAAAAAAGGGTGGCGATATGTATGAAACTTTGTGTGATAATGTTTATTTTGTTTATGATTTGTATATTTTTTTGTTTTTAGGGTGATGGGCAACAGGTGACATATGCATCAATGGCTCCCGTGGAGGGATTAAGCCAGGTAATAACAACGGCAGCGCCGGCTCCTGTCAGTCAAGTCACCACTACGCCAAACATAAATATAGCAACAATGAACTCAGTCGTTAACAATGTATCGTCAAATACAAGCACACAGAATGCTGTGAATGCAGTTTCACCTGCAGTACCTTCGGGTATGATGATCAACCAGGTATCCGTCAATGGACAGCCAACTTTTGTGGTTATGAACCCCCCTAGTGGCGCTATGGCCAAACCAGCTCAGCTACCAGGTAGGTTTCATTAAGAAAACAATTAAGGCCCAGACATTAGGCCTAAAAAAGTTTATTTACTGTAACCCATTCCTAATGAATTTTTACTCAAAAGATTTTTTTTTCAACTCCCAATCAACAAAACATGCATTTTTGGAAAAAAATAATTGAAACATTTTTTTTTTGTCTTACCAACATACTCTATTATTTTTCTTTTCGGATTGTTACAGGTAGTGCTCGGAAGATAAATCAAAATATCGCCGACTTAAATGTTGCGCCGCAATAGTAGCGCTATCGATAACCCAAGGAATTATCGATAATTCACAATAATTCTTGTCTAAAATAAAACCGCATAAAATGATCGCAAATTGTAAAATATGCAAGCTAAGTACTCGCCACAATACCACTCCTAATACATTGATATACCGGCGTTATCCCTCCGGTAAACAAACCACCATTTTGGACTTCGAAATCACGTTGATGATCCCGCCAATGGCCGCCATCAGGGCGCCATGAACTTGATTTTGCTCAATTTCAAAATGGCAGATTGTTTTATTTACTGGATAGATCGCCTGTATTACTATTAGAAGTTGCGTCGTGCTGAGTCAAGTTACCAAACTATTGTTTTTTATCGATGATCTATTGTCATCTGGGACGATATATCAATAAAATAATTTTGGCCAAGTCCGAGCACTAGTTACAGGAAACAAAGTTTATCTAGACCATATCCCAAACTTCCATAATTTGAATAGAGTTTTATACTTTCCCTGTTTAGAAGAACCACCTGTCCTTGATGACCTTTTAAATCAGTAGTTCTATAGAACAGCAGACTTAACTGTTCAAACCATTTAATGTTTTGTATTTTACTTATTTCCAGGGGTACAGGTTATCAATCTTAGTCCAGATCAACTAGCAGCTGCAACAAATCCTATAGCAATAGTAAGTGACTAAGTATGTAGTTTCTTATAAGAGGCATTTGGGTATCTTCCTTAAAGTAGTCAAGTTGATGTACTGAAAATCAGACCAGATCTTAAGCCAGACGTGTCCTTTTCATTTTAACATGCGATAGTAAAACAAAAATAAAATTTACAGAATGAATGGATTGCATTTTCACAATCAAAACATGGAGCTAAGAACAGTAAACAAGATGATGCATTGTTTTTCAGCAATCAGAAAGCAGTGAGGAACCTCTTTATGTAAATGCCAAGCAATATCATCGCATACTGAAGAGACGAGAAGCAAGAGCAAAGCTCGAGGCGCAGGGCAGAATACCTAAAGAGAGACAAGTAAGTCAAATATTTCTCAAATTAGTGTAATCAAGATATTTCTATCTATGTCCGGACCCATTGACACATGATATGGTTTGGAAACAGAAATAAAACTTTCAAAAAGATTTTCATACATACATTTTATTTGAAAAAATGTCATGGAATACTACAAAGTGAATTTAAAGATATAAAAGATGATATATTGATATTTATATGCTTCCTTTTGTGGTTATGTATATAAAAGAGGGTTGCCTATTCCTTGAGACATTGTGGGGCCTAAGAGTAAGAAAAGGACTCTTCTTTTTGTTTGATTTAGTTTATACTCTTCTAGGCTTTGAGATTGGAACCAACAATTTAAAAACGTAGACTTTGGATAACCAATGGAATCTTTCATTTATGTTTCAACTTTATAACCATTTAAGAGGATATCTGGCCCTCTTTATGTATGTAATCTTTGCCTTCTGCATATCTAAATAAAATGACAATGGCTTTATTTTAATGTTATATAGAAAACCTGAGAAACAGTTTAAAGTGTATCTTTTCACTCAATCAAAAACATGCAGAATGGATAACTTTTGAATGATCTTCAGCCCTACACACTTCTCAAGTAGAGCTATTTCAGATAGTCTAATGGATATTTAAGGCAGTAGGATTGAATTTCCAAATATGTGAAGATGACAAAGGAGATATATTTTTGAAGGGCTATTTTGTTATCTCTTTGGAAGAATTTCACCAAAATCATCCAGCATTTTTGGCCACTATGGGCATAGATGGGTTTATGTGACAGATGTGGCATTTTGGCTGAAAATGCCAAACTTTCAGACCTAAATGTTGATAGTACTTGTGATCATCTCTCTACCCTTTTCTACATATGGAAGAGAATTAATTTAACCCACAGTTAGAACCACAGCTGAAAGGATATTTCTGTTTATTAATACTGATAACAACGTTTGCATATTATAGGTTTGTGGGGTTGTCTTAAATTTGTCAATTGTAATAAAAGGTGTCATCATAGTTTTTAAAGGGGAACATTTATCTCATGTTATAGGTAATTCATACCCATTGTCTTATTGTTAGGGTTTTAGTGCAAGTCAATGATAATTCGATAGATGCAACACCTTTTAGAGAATACCAAATATGTCTAACATGAACATAAAATTTCATTTGTGAACTGAATACTTTTTAATGATAATTTAAGGTTCCACCTTTTATCAGTAATTTCTAAATTCTGCATTTTCTAGAAATAAAAGGCATGAAATTATATAAGAAAAACATTTTATTTTTCTTTATTTCAGAAATATCTTTACGAGTCCAGACACAAGCATGCATTAAACCGTGCACGGGGAAATAAAGGAGTATTTTCCAAACAGGATGAGAAGAAGAATAGTCGATTATCAGGGACAAAAGAAAACATATCCGTCTCGCGAAACACACCTCCTCGGGCGGAGGTGATGAATCCTAGTCTAATCCTGGATCCGAGCAATTCTGGAAAAGCTTCACAGATGCTGCATTCCTTAAGTTAATCTTCAGTGGACCACAGTTCCCCTTCTCTTCTATAAAGGCTCATCTATTGGCTCATTTGCATCTGGGGAACATATACAATCACAAAGCTTCGAGTTAATTACAGTAATACTTGAAAAATATTTAATGAGGCATTGACAAACCTAGCAGGAGTCATATTTCAGTTGGGATGCGGATCGTTATTCGATACATCAATAATATTGATTATGGATAAGGGAAAGCATCAGATCCTTTCAAATTACTTTTAAACAATATGCTTAACAATAACTGTTTAAAATATCAGAAACAAGAACCTACTTGTAATTAAGCTTCACGTAAACAGGCGGCAAGGTGCCACTTGATTGAATATTCGCGCAGGCAAATCAGAGCCTGGGAGTAGTATTTGAGATATTGTTAGAAATATTGTATCATTATAAGAATATCAATATTGGATCATATCGTTTTTAACTTAATGATCCGCATCCCAATATTTCAGTCAAATATTTCTTAAAGATTGCATTGCTTTGTTATTAAGATATTTCAATTGCTCCAGAAGTGAATTTGTTGAAAATAGGAGAAAAAGGGAAATGCGCATGCATCATGTTTCTCTTTTCTGTTTAATGTTTTGTTATTGGTGAACTGTGTACAACGCTAGCTCCACCTCGTCTCTCAGTTTGAACTTTAATTCAGCAATGCAGCTAACTATATACTTAACCCTTATGCTGCTGGTGGCTAATTTGGACAATATAGAATGATGCAAAAAAACCTGAAAATTATTGAAACCCTGGCAAATGGGTACTTATCTGAGAGTACCCAGCGAGAGCTATCCAATAAATACCAACATGACAGGGTTTAGATGGTTTTCAAGATTCTTTGCATTCTTTTTTTTTGAACGAAAGTAGCTTCAGCATTGGAAGGGTTAATACACTGAAGAGGGAACTATTATTATTTGCAATTATATACTGTGGACCCTGTCAATTTGCAGCACAGAAAATTAACATTAACACTTTGGCTATATCTTGATTTGTCCATCATATTTAAGTTGCATGCAAAGGTAGATCAAAACCCTTTTTGTTTTTTCGAACTAGTCAATAAAGTACAATACAATACAACATAGATCCGAGGCAACTTTGCAATAGTAATATTACCCTTGTCACGTTCTGGGTAGAACATTTGCATTTCAAAATTGCTGGCTTATTATTTTACTGATCATTCTCAAGTTGTAAATACAGGCTAATTTGAATCTGTGACAATTTGACAGGGTTGCAATATTGTCTCAACTCAAAAAGTCAGAAATGCATACATGTTTTGTTATCAACTTCAGAATGTACATCTTTCATAAGAACTAAATTGTGTCTTAGCTCTTTAGGACAGTATTGTACCCATTTTTTACCATAAACTTCAGAAAATGTTTCTTTCATAGGTGCTAAGGTATGATGGCAGACTTCCTAATGTACTATATTTTTGGTGGTAAAATCACAGACATGCATATCGATAATATGAAAACGCTATGTAATCAAACATCACTATTTGCATTAATTTCTAACATAAAGTATTATATTGGTATTAAGGAATTAAACAAGTCATTTTCCTCAAATATCTTTTCATATTCTGACAATATTATTCAGTTCCAATAATGAGTATTTATTTGACAGTTTAGTTAAGGGTTTGATATTAAGCCAAATTTTAGGGTAATGGTTCCTGTTTTGTGAGATAATGGACTACCGGGGCCTTTGTGTAACCCAAGGCAAATTGAGTAGTCTCTGCCAATAATGGTGCAGTTGTGTTCTTGAAATCTAATCAAGGTGTTTCAAATACAACTTAGAAATTGCAAATAACCTGATAGTTTTCCTGCTGTCAGATTCTTAACCTAAGATATTTTAAACTGGGCTATATGTTTGAAATCTTTACTACACCATATATAAGGTATGCAGTAAAATCTTGTACAAATATAAGTAGTCAGATTTTTTTTACATCCTATCTTGAGGGCTGTCACTATGTTAAGAAAACTGAATGTAACAGAGATGAGTGCAGATACACTTACTATCTATAGGTCGATGTCTGACTTAAAAGAGCTTGAATCAAGCTGCTATAGGATTGAGACATGTTGCCAGATTTTCTCATTCTCCTATGCCTGGTGTGACCATGTGTATTTTGAAATGCCGGAACCTATTCATGCCTAATTGTTCCTCTTGATATTGTTATCTGGTTCTATGATATATGATACAGGTGAACTTGGATATGACGGACCACTGTACAACAGATATTCGCATATGACGGACAATGTGCTTGGTCCAAGTCTGATGCATATCAAGTAATTGTCATATGTATACGACGGATTTTGCATATGACGGACCAATTTTCCTGGTCCCATTGCGTCCGTCATATCCAAGTTCACCTGTACATTATATAACTGAGGAATGGTTCAGGGATTCACAAAATATCTGAAGGATAACTAGGAGGCAGAGTTGGGATGAACATATCTTTGTCATATAAGACATATATTGGAGGAAAGATCTATGCACTTAACATGAAGTATCCATATTGAGTCAGAATAGAATAAATACCTTTATTAGAACAGAATAACATATGAGATAATAATTGGTTAGATAAATTAAAAAAGGGTTAATACTTCTATCCTTTCAAAAAAAGTATTTTTTGTATTACAGAAAAAAAATGAAAAAAATGTTTTAGTCATCTGTTTGTCTGATTGATGGATTTTTTTAATAGGGCATGTCTTATATAAACTTCAATAAAAAGAAAAAGTAAAACAATTTTGTCACTGTTGATAGATATAGAATGAAGTTGCTGACCAGTTGCAAGTTCCATGAATTTCATCCAATTAGAACATTACTACCTTGCTAATTGGCTTGTGCCAGGTGTTAAATCCCACCTCTGTGTACCCCCAGTTAATTCAATATTTCTGATTATGATCACATACTGGTGATTTTGCAAGGCACCTGAAACAGATACCATATTGCAAGCCTCTAAGCAGATACTTACACCTTTTGTACTAGGTTGTCTTGGTACAGGACAGCTTTGTGGGACAGTCTAGTGTATGCAGGCAGCAGGTTTGATTTGTTTGGTTGTGATTTTCCTATTTTGGTGATGAAATTCACGAAACAATCTTGTTTCTGGTTTGACTCCTATCATATGGTTGTCCTATGCGTTTTGTGAATATAAAATAAAGCATAAATAGGTGTTTATTTTGCAACTGAAAACCATGATTAATGATGATTTGTAGTAGTTATGGATTATTTTCTATATTTTGGTTATTGCTTTGCCAATCAAGTGGGCTTTTTCAATGACCTCTTTTCAACAAAATAAATATATACCAAAAAGTGCAGCAACTTTATTGAGGAATCCTTTTCTTTTTAATTCTTCAATAAAAGTACATATTTTTCAGTAAATATTAAAAGGTAAGATTTATGTATAAAAAATAGGGTATCAGGATTGTCTTAATTTAATTAATATATGAAAATGTAGAATTGCTTGCCAAACTTAAAGGTTAATATCCTACAGATATGTATTCATCTTAAATTGGCTGTCATTTCTGCTTCTAAAAAAAGATAAGGGGAAGTCTTTTTTTTCTAATACAATCTACAATAACCAGGCATATTATATAATATTTGTAGCCTGGGTAGCTGAGGTGGGACTTATCTTCCTATCAAGTTTATCTTTTACTAGTCTAGTAAACTTGGAGCATGCAATATTCATAGCCTTGCAATCCCTTCTGCTGATGCTGAATTTCTTATTCCACATATTCTCTTTGAAGTGAAGTAGATCTTCCCTAGAGGTGCGACAATAGCCCTGAACCTTTTGCAGCACATCTTTAAAATAAGCCACCTCATCCCAGAAGTCTGCCTTTTCTGCTGCAATCTTCTGCCAAAATGTTCTATTGAAGTGATGGTAGAAAGTGTAATCAACTGAGCTCCAATGGCGATGCAGAGCGGCATCTTTAGGATAAATATCACTGACCAACATGGGATACTTAAGTTTCTGTTGCAGGCTACCACCAGGTTGTAAAACCATGTGCAGAATATCTTTTATCTCCCAGCAAAGATACCTTTTCATCAACACAAGTGATTCTGTAAAATGCTCCACAATCATCACAAGTTTAAAGTCTATATCAATAATATCAATTAAAGCACTTAAAGCCTTCATATCAGTCATATTTCTCTCCATATAACCAAAATCTCTTGCCATATTGTTTTTCAAAAATGCAAACTTTTTGGGTTCAACCAGTAGCTTGGATATTTTGTCTTTAAGAGATGGCCCCTGAATGTACCTGGGAATATCATAGTATATAAAACCGGATAGGAATTGTGCTAGAGGCTCTCTGAGAATCCCAATATAAATGGTGTCTCTTGGCATTATGCTTCCCATCCCCTCACGGTTATAAACTGCATGATTTGCCAGGATATTGTATCCATTTTTTCCATCTGGAGGAGGAAGCACATGACTTTTTTGAGTGAAATTTGGGTAACCGAGCCAAATATCATCCTTCTTAGGTAGCGCAAACACCAAGTTCCTACTCAGACCATATCTGTACATGATATTACACATGGTACTGCTGGCACACTTGTGAACCTTCAGAAATGCAATGTTGCGTTTCCCTTTGCATTTTTGCACAAATTTCTTGATTCCTCTGTCTTTACTCGGAAGACTGGGTGCAGCCTTTGTTGAAGTCTTGGATCTTGCCTTTAGCTTTGCTCCAAATATGCTCTGGAAACTCAGCTTTGGGTATTTGAGGCCGACTTTGGATTGGTTCATGTTTTCTGTCCCTGTGTGTTCTTTGTTTTGTTCCTGTGGTAAATGTTGACCCCACAAGGCAGAGATTGGCACCTGGGATATGTACCACGAGACAAGGAATGCCAGCAATAGGAGACATATTGTCAATCTGTAATTGCACTTGAGGGGATACATATGCACCTGAAAATACAGAAATAAGTGATTGGTGATTCAAACCTCTACATCAAACAAGTTTTGAGTCTTTTCTGCAATAGAAATGAACAAAGACAAGGTAAGGCTCATCAGTGCAAAATTACTACATGTAGAACAGAGAAATACATAACCTTGATCCGCAACCACATAGGCACGGAATGCTAGCACCTAAGCAATCTGCGCCTCGGGTTACGCAGTGTCGCCTCGGGAAGTATTGGTCACGTGATTTTTTTCAGAAAGAGGCTGAGAGTAGTAGACAGGGAGTTGGCAATCCAGAGCCTTATCTCTTTTGGCTGCCTCTACCTTGGTCAGATAGGTTGCCAAGGAGATGAGGTCAGCAGGCAGCCAGCAGTGGGAGGCAGCGAAATTTGATGATGCATACACAGTGCCCACTCCCTGGCTACTACTCTCAGATGTAGAAGAAACAAAAAATGAGCTGCATCCATATTTTTTTATTTTAACAGTTGAACTTATTACTATAAAATTAGAAAATGGGTATGTAATTTCCAATCTCATTTTCCAAGATGAAAATGAAAATTTGATGCAAATTGTAGTTTTCATTTTCCACGATGAATATGAAAATTGGTTTCATTTCCATTTTAGAAATAGAAAATCTTAATTAAAAAGTATTACACTGTATTTTCATTGAGGTCAGTGTTATAGAAAAAGTTCCCAAAGCACCATTCCTACACCAGCTTGCACTATTACCATTTTTATTATCATTATTACTTTTTTCGTATTTTTTTTGTTTGTTTAAATAAATTTGTATTACAAACTTATGATTGAATCAGGGTGGGGAAGGGTTTCTCACTTTCTGAGATGAACAACCACTACTTTCAAAAACACATTTTCCTTGGAAAAAGAAAATGATTGTCACATACAGGTAACCACATTGACCATTTTCCCCAGTAGTTTTCATGTTGCAAAATGACAGCATCTGATCACTGGCCCACTGAGACCTCTCAGTGTGTACACATACGTCACTTGACCAAACTGCATGGAACTGGTTCCTGTGTGTCTAGGGCGTGATTCCGCGAGAGAGTTTGTGGTTCTCGAAGTCACAAGCTACGCCACTACCCACAAACAGCTCGCCAAAACGACTGTGGTTGTCGCATGCCTGGTTCTCGCCTGTGATTGGACGCCATGT
Source organism: Maea johnstoni (assembly GCA_963942565.1). NCBI lineage: Eukaryota > Metazoa > Annelida > Polychaeta > Spionida > Magelonidae > Maea > Maea johnstoni. The sequence goes on along the minus strand of OZ012694.1, from coordinate 35,257,767 downwards.
GTCCCCTTTGTAATTCAAGTTTTACGTGTTTTCTATATTTACCCAAGTACACTTCATTATCATTACCGTGGATTGTTTATATATGTTAAGGCCTACTGAGGACTGAATTATTCAGTGAATAAAAAAATAAATGTCTATCTCCCATCGTTCATAGCGCGAACCACAGTCAACCGCTGTCAATCATCGGTTGTCGATTTTGAACCAGACTACGTCACTCGGCAAGGTCAAGGTGAGAACCAGGCCAGAAACTGCTCGCGAAAACGACTTTGGGGGGAACCAGAGCATGTGACAATCGACAACCGACGCCGCCGAAACTTGGCCCTGGAATACATATGTTTATGTTATTTTTATCTACTACATTTTGGAACAACGTATTTGATTCGTCGGCTAAGGTATTGATCGCCATTCTAACCCAATGAAATGGCTGCTTCTTTCCGACGTTAGGCATTACTGAAGGCGCACTTCTCTGCGCCCAGAGAATAACGGCTTCGCTTATTGGCTGTAATTGTCTCCTACGTCATTTTTACGTGGTACTAGCCAATCAAAAACTAAGATACACTTTCCTTCCTTGAATATATTAGAAGGAGATGATCAACATCACTGACGTTCCGTGAAGATTGTCCGAATTTTACTGCCAATAATGTTATAAATTTGCATTTAAACCCAGTTATATCTACCCTCATATTTAGATATTGATATTTTCAATCAAATAGCCTTACACAATTGAACATAGGTAGTGTTGTTAGCGCGAAATCGCAGTTTTTGTTTCCCCTAATCGAGCGATCGGGGCGAAGAAAAAATGCCGGAGCTGAGCTTGAACGACGGTGAGATGAACGCCCTGAATGGGAATTTCGTGTGCGGCGTAGTGGAAGGTATGGCTTTAATTCTCATTTAAACTATATGTCATAGCGCACTCTGCATATATGTGTTGAAGTTGCACTTTCGAATAACATTTTCACTCATTAGCTTCACAAAATACGGACATTCTAAACTAAGTACACAGTGACAGATGAGTCATGACCTACATTTCTAAATTTTCTCTAGGATTGCGCCACAAAAAGCCAATTATGATTTTGCATTGCCTGACCAATGGCTGTCACAAATAATGCCTTTTCGTGTCACCCAGTGAATGGTTAATGAGTATATTACAAGCATATAGAAGCTTTCTAAATGGGAATCATTCTCCTCTATGATAATGTTGTCAGCTTGTGCCACTATGGACCTTCTTCAGTTCTTGTCACTATCATGGGGATTGTGGTCTTTTTAGAGATTGTCTAAAAGACAATCTCTTTTAATATAGTTTTGGCTTTTTCTGGTCCTTTCTGGTCTTACCCATCGGTGGGAGCCATTTCCTATATTTTGAACGTAGTCTTTCCCAGGTTTTTGTGGGTTCTTGTCGGACCTATCTACGTTTTGGTTGCATTTTTCGTGAATTTGTTTTGGGTGTTTGTTTGTTTGGGGGGTGTTTAAGAGACTATTTTGGGTTTGGTATTGATTCCTCTTTTTATTCGTGAGATATTTTGGGGTGTTTTGAGTTACCTACTTTTCTATACGCTCTCAGAAACCTGTCTAGTCGGTCTCCGGGTTGTGTTGGTCGTCATGGCGCTGCGTCGCCCTAGTTTGATTGCGCATGCGCCGCATATATTATTATGCTAATTTTTCATGACCTGCATGCGTAGTGATCTTGTGGTGTGATTTGATATGTGTAGCGCAAGTTTTCTTGTGTGTATTGGTGGTGTTTTCGGTCCTAAAGTTTTTCCATTTACATTACCTTTTGTGTTTTTGTCTTAATAAGATCAAAATCCAAGTTTAATTTTATTTTGTTTATTTTATAGTTCGTTTTTATCGGACTTTGTTTATCGATCGATCTGCCGCTTCATCGCAGCCATTTTGCCTATTTATAGTTCTGGGCGGGGTGTTACCACGTGGTTTGTGTCTGGTGTATTATCCAATGAGCGGTTTCACTGGCTCACCGTCACACCACGTGGTACTCTTTCCCGCGGTTTATTAACCAATGAGCGGCTATTTGTATCCCTTTTTGTACTATACTACTTACGTGTTCATTCAGGTATTTTTGGCATGGATACGGTCCGCCCTTTTGAATATCGGGATTGACGAAATTTGCACCCCGGTTTCAAAGCTTTCGTTTGTGGCCATCTCTAACTCTGAAATTCTGAAACCAAAAGAATTAACTTGCCAAGTATCTATATTATTAAGATTAGTTCTTTTGGTTTCGGAAAATCGTAAATATTTTGAGATATTTGTCAACACGCATCGATGATGTCGTGTTGACCATGGCGATTTTCAATGGTACCTCGCCGATTTCTGTCAGTTTCATCAAACTATCACTCGCCGATCACAATATGACTACCTACCTGGATAGATGAGATGATCATCTATCTGATTCAATCATTTTTTTATTTCAACTTCAGGTTGGAAGCGAGAAAATAGCTTTTCGCTACAACAGGTAGTTGATTTTTTTGACATTAGCGAGGTAACTGCATTGTGTGCTTTTCACACAAAAAACATACTTTTTTCAATAAATTGTCACGTCGCCGTTTCTGGGTCAAAATTTACAAATGACCCATCAAAGTGTTCGCAACAAATAGGGCTTTTACCCTATTATCATAACTTGTTGGTTATATTTGTAATTTTTGAAAAAAATTGGCGACTTCGGAAAAAAACGGCAAAAACGGCTTTTTGGAATGTTGATTTAGGAACCCTGGCGAAATTCTAAATTTACTTATTAATTTCGCCACTAAAACCGGAAAAAAAGTTTCAACTTCAAGAAAACAGACTCTAAATAATCCATCCTGCCCATTTGTGGAATTTCTTTGTTCCCCACAATCGTAAAAAAACAACTTTGAAAAAACCGGAAGTAGTAAATATTTTTATCGCGATTTCAGCAGTCAGTATATATACCCTTCTCACCATGAGTGTAGTATGCAGTCCTGAAGTTAGCAGACCTTTAACCCTGCCATCCCTTCCGTTCTCACTGTTGTTGTATTTTAGATAAAGATATGATTTTAATTGTTTTGGGTGACAGGAAAAGTGTGTACTGTTATAATTTATTGGTCACAAACTTATAAGCCCAAAGAGCATGTAATGCGAATGCATGGGATGGCATACTTCAGGATTGCATTTTCACTCATGGTGAGAAGGGTGTCAAGGGACATAACTGCAGGCAGCACTCATAGAAGCAGGCTTCGACATCATACTGCATCTACACCAAAGAGCATCATAGGAACTTGATTCACCTGACAACCCAAAATAGTAAGCATACATTAAATTGAAATAAATACAAAAATATCAATACAAAACTATCACTCAATATACACATTTATAAAAACACATCCACAAAATATAGAAACCATGCAAATCTTCACTGTCCCTCAAACAAAACAATTACTGTTTAAAGAAGATATTGTGTCGGTGTGATAATATAAGATTGCATTTGGTGAGATATGTTTTGTGTTGATATTTTTGTGTTGCTTTGATGGTATGTTTGATTATTTTTTCAGGTTGCATGGTGTATTGAATTTCTCTGATGTACCTTCAGTCTACCTGATGTTTAGTGCTGCCTGCAGTTCTGTCCCTAGAAACTCTTCTCAACATGAGTGAAGTAGCAGACCTGAAGTATGCAGGCTTCTACCCTATGATGCCGATGCCGGTCCCATACCCCTTTAACCCAGTGCTCGGGCCCAGGCAGCATCTCCCTGCATTTGTATCACCCAAGATGCCTTCCTCTCCGGTCAAGACTCCGCCAGTGGTGCGGTCCCCCATCCCAATAGGAGCGATCTCGCCCAACAACAAGCGGGGTGGAAGCCCGGTGGTAGCTGGGAGCGGCAGCAGTCCTGGGGCCAGTCAGTATACAGTGGTATCAGTGACGCGCCCTGGGCCATCCACACCTACCAGACCCATCTCACCCCAGGGGAAGGGTATGCAGGTCAACACCACCCCTACACACAGCCCACGGTGACCCATCTCATCAGCACGGCTTCAGGGACCAGCGCTACCCCACCCTTTACCACGGTTGGGTTACCCAGGTATTCCTCATGGACCTCTCATAACGCCGTACGGTTTCATACCCCCCTGGCACCATTCCCCAGTGCCCGGGGCAGGACACCCTGGCATGTCGCCCTTTCTGGGGCACCCCTTCAGTCAGCGCGTACCAGGGCACCACTACCCCCTGCCCCCCTCAGGTGCCCTGTCTCAGGTCCAGGCCCACCAGCTGTCGACATCGCCCCCTGGTGCCAACGGGAGCAGTCCCTCCTCGCCTGCTAAACTACAGTCCCAGGGTGCACCTCACATCCAGACACTCCCGAACGTCAAACACGCCCCGGTGCATCTGCTAGACACTTACAAGGTGCAGAGCATCACATTGGGTGCTCAGTCCATGGTGCAGCAGACCTCCCAGGGCCAGAGGAAGGCACTAGGGAGTAACGAGCCCGTGGGAGTGGGACAGGATCTGGACGGCAAGGCACTCACGTGTAACCTCCACCTGCAGCGAGAGTTCTATAGCTACATCCTGCAGAAGGAGGGGGAGAATGCTGCCAATAGCTTCATGGAGTTTATTCAGGAGAACACCACTACCACCAAGGGTGCCCACATGATACCCAAGAACGACTTGAACTCTCAGATCAACAACAGCCGGCAGAAGCGGGAGAGCGTGACAGTTTCTGTGACGCTCGATGAACCCTCACCTCGCTACGACGCCGGAACGCCGGTCAGCTTTGATCCATCAGACTGCAGCGATCATTCACGTCGCTCATCCATACACTCAGAGAGGTCGGCTGATACAACCAGTCCTGTTCACTGGTCAGAACGTGTGGATAAGCGAGGAGGTTTTAGTCCTAATTTCATGCATGGGGCACATGTGAACTCACATCGCCATGCAGGAGAACTGGAGTGCAAATATGGTAACTTGAACCCCCTAGCCTCCTGCAATACAAACGGTTTGTATTGTGCTTTTGAGTGAACTGCTGCAATACAAACGGTTTGTATTGTCGGCCTGACTCAGATTTCTCAGGGCTTTGCAATACAAACGGTTTGTATTGTCGCTATGAGTCAGCACTGCAATACAAACTGGATGTATTGTGATGTGACTGACTGGATGAAATATCATGTGTGGTAAATAAATAGACAAAATTAATTCAAATTCGATAATTTATTCAGATCATAATTCAAAACAATGAACATGGTTATAATGCTTTGAAACTTGTTTTACTTAGTGACTGGAGGATCATATAATGGTTAATTTATTAACCGACACTTCCTGTAATTAAGTCATAGTCTGTATAAGACTATCTAGAGACAACAAATAAAACACAAATAAATAGCTTGTAACAATAGTACAACAAGGTACTAGGTAGGTACTAGGTAGCTGGGACAATTACACCTTACATAATGGATTCTAATGAAACTTCACTGTTGTGATGATTTCTTCTCACTGGATCAAGTCCACACTTTGTTTTTATATCATAGCATGTATAAGACTATCTAAAGAAAGCATATACATAATAGCTTGTACCAATAGCACAACAAGGTGGGTAGCTGAGACAATTACACCTTATACAATGGATTATAAGATAACTGATGGGCTAAGCACAGTCATTGATCAAGCATGAAATAACTTCAAATTTCCATCATAGTTTTGACAACTGTTTTGAAACTTCACTGTTATGATGATTCCCGCACACTGGATCAAGTCATTCAGCGTCTTCGTCTGCGTTTCACTGTAGATTTGCAAACGGTACATTAGAAATCCTTGCGTTCTAGTCTAGTTGCGTCCATATTGTAACAGTTAATGTGACTCCATAGGTGCAGGGCTTGACATTGGTGCTTGCCCCATTGCCCCGGGCAAGTAGAATTTGTAAATTATAGTTGTGGGGCAAGTGAAAACTGCATCTTGCTTGCCCCACTGGGAAAGTACATATTGTATATTTCAGGTTTACCTTTGAGAATGTGTGCAAGTTTCGTGGTCTGCCATCTAAGTTTGTCCTAGAAAATATGCTTTCACATGCCAGAACCATGTTCTACTTGGTTTTAAATGAAATATTATGAAATTTATTATATACAATTTTTCAAGGGCAAGTGAAAGTTGGAGTAGGGCAAGTGAAAATTGAATCTCACTTGCCCTGCAGGGCAAGTCGCTGCAAAAGTTAACGTCGTGCCCTGAGGTGGCAATTATATCACACTCCACCTGAGGTTTGCCATCATTTTGAGTTGCACCGCAGATGCAGTCTACAGTTGACAAGGCTATCAAAGAAAAAATTCCTAGCCACAACTAATACATGTATCAGTCATACATGTACCCCCAACGGCTCTTTTCAGAGCCACCACATCCTCACAAAAGAGCTAAATACTCACAAGTGATAGTTTTAATATCATAATAAAGTACATATATAGTTTTATAATCATAATAGATATACGCCTGAAAAAGTATTTCCTTAGCCTTCTTAATAATTGACCAAGTTATATTTGTAAATATGCACTGTACCTTTCACCATCTTCCATTCATGGTACTTATGCCATCAAAGTAATGAGTGCTACAAATGCCTACAATACAAACCGTTTGTATTGAACCACTCAATTTCAGCAATACATACGGTTTGTATTGCAGGGGGTTCAAGTTACCATAGACAATACAAACCGTTTGTATTGCAGGTGGTTCAAGTTACCACCCACAATACAAACCGTTTGTATTGTCATCGACAATACAAACCGTTTGTATTGTAGTTGGCTTGCAATACAAACTGTTTGTATTGTAGTTGGCTTGCAATACAAACGGTTTGTATTGTCAGCTCCACAATACAAACCGTTTGTATTGTCAAGTATGCAATACAAACTGTTTGTATTGCAGCTGAGGGCTACAATACAAACCGTTTGTATTGCAGGGGGTTCAAGTTACCATACTTGCAACTGGAGTCGTCTGGGAAGAGGTGGGGGTCTGCGGGGGAGTCAGGTCCACATGATGGTGAGGAGCTAGAGACTCCCACTGTGGTGGACAATTCCACGACGACCTAAAACAGTTAGAAGCCGTAACAACAAATGAATCAAAAATAATTATAGGAGACTTTAACATACACCTCATGTCAAAAAATCTGAAAGCTTCCAAAGACATATGCACTTCCACACAAACACGCCAGCACATTACAACAGCGACAACAAAACAACAAACACTGATAGATCACATATACACTAACCTTAACAAAGAAACAACAAGTAACGTTCTAAAAACATATAACTCAGACCACGACCAAATCTTTATTCAAATAGAACACACATCAAACACCACAAACGCCTAAACAAAAAAACTTACCAAAGTTAAAAATTACAATGACTAAAACTTAAAATACGAATAACGGAAAAACATAAAATTGAAAAAATTAACAATAAAAAAATTACACATCAAACAATCTCTTGACGCCACTGGCGTCTCTCTTGTTTGTGGATGTTGTATTGGAATGCTATTTGATACCAGCTTTTGGGTTCTTTAACCTGAGTTAGAAAGCAAAGTTATCCCTCCACACATACTCACAGATAGACTTCTTCAAACGTTGAAGTTGGAATATATCAATTTGTCTCCATGCATTTAGTGCTTGTAAGTTAATGATTAACAAACTTTCATTTGACATATATGTCATCAACCCAAAGTCCACTGATATTTCAGGGATGGGCTGCATGGGCAATATATATATCAACTTTGTAATATGAAATTTGGTCATGTTGTACTTTACGACCTCAATTCTGGAACGTACCAGAATTGTTCAGAGAAGTTTACAATTCTGGTGATTCCGGTGTACCAGGATTGTTTCTTCTGGCAATTCTAGTATGCACCAGAATTGTTCGAGAATTTCTTACCTGCCTGCCGTCCGTCCTGCCTTCCTTCCTTAGACATATGAATTGAATTAGATTATATTCCTTTATTCCTGACATCCTAAATTCAATAAAGATAATATTTAGACTAAATGGATGCCAGGGAACAAGAATATGAACTTTATTTTTCGAAATAAATTTATTATGTTGTTGAAACGATCGTTTAAAAACAAGTGCAATTGAAATCACTTCGCACTTGTGTAGATCCGCCATTTTGAAAACGGCAGATTTTGCGGTCTCCTCGCCGCACTTTACACAATCCAAATAAATACTTCCCGTGGTTGGATTGTAATAAATATTATATTTCCCGAAAGCCAAGACACATATCTATCTACCAATGTCAATTTTGTATTTGTTTATTGGGCAAATAATATAATGGAGACATGATTCGAAATAGGTGCATTGCTTACGGCCAACGGATTTCGTACGTACGAGAATTGCTCCAACAATTCTAGAACATACCAGAATTGTTGGAACAATCCTGCCACTTGCAGTGTACCAGAATTGTTCTTTCCAGCAATTCTGGTACGTACCAGAATTGGACAATTCTGGTGCATACCAGAATTGAGGTCGTAAAGTACAACATGACCTGAAATTTCTTCATTACTTGGAAAGCTCAGTATAATTGTGCTCTCCTTGTGCATGTAGTAAAATTAACTGGATGATTGATTTACAACACAATTAGAGCTTTTGAAACTTGAATTGGTCACTGTATCACAGTGATTTGAAGAAGCTCTAGAAAAAGTTATTCAATAAGCTAAGAGAAACCCTGTCTTACACTATTAATGTACCTCTTCCCTACTCTTAAATGTGTTTACACGTTTTATTTAAAAAAATCATTTTTCTGAAATTTGTTTTGACAGTTTGAGCAATTACATATAGAGTCCCTTTGAATGGGCCCACTGCCAGGAAGCATTATCATTCATTTGTGAAAATCCATCTTGGCTTATTCAAGGCATTTAATTTCATTAATTCATGTGTGCCTCAGTCAATAATCTATATTATAGCTGAGTATCTAAGTATATTTCAGTTGTGATGCTCTAGAGCCTACAGGTAAGAACTCCCTTGCTAACTAGTTGCTTTGGTTTTCATTTCAGGTTTCTATGGTAGACCATGGACCACTTGCCAGAGGAAGGAATTGTTCAAAAGGTAAATATGTGTTTTGCTTGAACAATGAAGACTGAGTTGACTCAAAAGAAAAATAAATACTGTATTTGCCTGATTAAGCCCACAGTGCGGGTAGAGGTTGGGAAAATTTTCTGTAGTAGGGATGTTGGCAGTCATCCGTTTTATCGCACCCCTTAATGATTGCCGGTCAGAGCGTATTAGCTTTATTGCACCTTTACGCTCTCGCTGTTCAATTTGCTAAGACATGTGAAAGGATTGTTAATTGGTCAATAGTACGATCATGCAGCGAATATGGACAGTGAGAGCGCGAAGGAACTGCTGAAATGGCTGAGTTCAGTGATGGTTTGCATACAGGGCAAGAGGAAAGATGTGATTTTGATTTTCTTATTTCATCGGATGGAGGGGGGGGGGGAGATTTACAGGTTTTTCATGATAATTGCGCCTCTACCCGTGAAAAATAAGGGGGAACGCTAATTCATGACCGTGCGCTTAATCGGGTATGGTACTTGTTAACTCTCTTATTATATTATCTACCAGTAATGTTACAATACTCTAAATTCTAGTATTGTTCAGGGTACTATACATGATTTCTGCCTTCACTTGCTCATTTATACTTCCATTGCAAGGTAGTGATTTTATTTAACTAGTTTGAGTTATTAATTGTGATTATGGTATGTTATACTTATTTTGAATTTTCTTTTGTCAGAACAAGCAAGATGGGTATGAACACATATCTTTACGCCCCCAAAGATGACTGTAAACACAGAATGTACTGGCGAGAATTGTATTCAGTAGAGGAAGCTGGTAAGTTTTCTAAGTTCAGTTATTCCTTCTTTCTTGAAATCACACATGGTCTGCCAACTTAGAGCATAAACAATGTTTGGAGATAGGGATTATTGGAAAGTAAATGGATGAGGAATTGTTAAATCCAACATTCAAGTTTTAATAAGATACTGCAATGTTTGTAATCTTCAGAGGCTACCTCCAGAACTAGACTAAGTGTTTATTCCTGATGTACATACTAGGGTTAGGTACTTATAAATCCATTGTACTTGACATTCAACCAGAACACATATTTAGAAAAAATATATATATAAAAATCATAGAAGCTTTTTAAGAAGCATGGTCAATACCTTTTTGTGTCTTTCCAAAATGAAATTGGGATTGACAGGAAATCTATTGGGGAGTTTTTAGGTCTGAGCATGCTGGGAATCTATTAAGGGTATAGCCCTGTTCAATCTCAATTGTTCTGCAATTAGGTATGTGTTTGCACCACTTATACCTATGATCATGGTGTCATTGGTGTGCCATTTTAGGCCATCAGTAATTGGGAGTGATTGTGATAATCATGCAACTACTTAGGCATGTGGCATGTTTATTAATTGCAACTCTGACTTGTAATTTACATGTATAAATAAGTATATGTATATATAAATATATCTATTGAGAACATCATAAGCAGATTCTTCAATAGCTAGTAGTTGCCAAATTGGAATTATATTGAATGGTTTAACCCATCTGTCATGAAGTTGAAAAGTCAGTCACAACAATCTTGTTTACAACATTTCATTGAAATGAACTTTCGACTTCTGGGTGAATAACTGAGTAACAAACAGTTTTTAGGTCAGGTGGTACACACAAACTAGTCTGGTAGCGATGAATTTGGTTCAACCTGATGTTCCAGACACACCCATGTTAGTTGAACTTTGTCATGAACTGAAAACTGTTCCGAACCAGTTAGGATTACGCAGGGCTGTCTGCATGTTGTTACATTGCTTGTCGATTTGTATAGATCTACACTTAATATGTGGGTTTTGTGGCATTTAGGCAAGCATTGGTTGAATGATAAGAGTGCTTTATCAAGTAAGAGGTCAATTCAGATATTCCAGAGCTGTCTGCTAAGTAATGCTGTATGCAGTTCAGATAATGAGTTGATTGTGCAATCCTAAGTAATGTATGTTACATGTGGGTTGCTTGCTGTTGTACGGTTGCCAGCATTGATCGTCCTTGTGGACTTTGAGACAACATCCTTGCTCGCTCATTTCTGCTGCAGACTGCTGGTTAACTGAATAACATAGTGTATGTAGGTCAGGGGCTGTTGGCATATGGTTATCAGTGTGTGTCTTGCTGGGGCTGGCTGCTAGGTTGTGGAAAGGCTTGTGGAGAGGCCGCTGAGCTACTCAGAGCCATGCAGGATTGATCAGACGAGGGAGGGCTAGGCATGCAGGCGGCAGCTGCTGCTCCTGCTCGGCTGCTGGCAGCTTGTGACAGCCACACAGAGAAGCCATAGCAACTCCACCTTGCTTTGACCTACTTTGATAGGGCTTGAAACTGACGATTACTTGAGGTCTTAGCCAGGGTTTAGAAACTTGGTGCTCACTGCTCAATAATGGAAATTGTTAAAGAAATCCTATTTTTCAAAGGAGACCATAATATACTCAGATTACAACCATAAGCATGTATTTACTTACTGAAATAAGACAATATCCTTGTGCAATGTCATGGGAATTGTACTTGGGTGAAAAATATTCAATTGTATGCTTGGAATTTAAGAAATTGCTCAAAAAGAATTGCATGTCCTGATGGGTGACTTTTGAGGGTTTCGGTGTGTAAATGACACCTAGACACCCTGCTTGCTGCAACTGTCCATTGCGTTTCACTTTGTTTAGTTACCATTGTTGATCAACCTTGTTTGGTACGGTTTCTAGTGGCTAGTCACGACTTAACCGCAAAATGGCAGGAACAGCTACGAAAAAAATATATAGAAAAGGCAAATACAAGATATGGACTCAAAACCGGCGATTACTTTATGCTTGTCTACTTGTTTACTCATCATTGTTGATCAACCGAAACTGACAATTACTTAATGCAGTGTCTTAGCCAGGATTTAGAAACTGGGTGCCTAAAATTGGCAGTTGTAAAATATTTGGGCGTCCAAAATTTTAAGGGGGATCACAATATACTCATATTTCAACCATAAACATGTATAAATTCATCAAAATAAGGCTTGATATCATTAAACAATGTCATGGGAATTATAAGGAGATGAAAAAATCAATTATAAGCTTGAGATTGAGATTTTTAGAAATTCCACACAAAAATATTTGGGTGTCCTGAGGGGTTGTTTTCAAGGATTTGGGTGTCCTGCTGGCTAAGACCATGACTTGATGCTTATTCAAGGCATACATCGCGTTGGATTCAGAGCAGCTCAGGTTGATTTTTGAAAATTTAAAGGTTTATATTTGTTTAAGTTCATCTACATGTCTTGGTACATCTGTCCTTAGTGAAAAAGTCATGAAGGTCATCTAAGGAATGCAATTATATTATCTTAGATAAGCTTGGAAGGTTTGTAAGCTGTCAGATATGGTGGATTGGTTGTAATGAAAGAATAACAATGATAAAAGTGGGCTGAGGATATCTTTATAACTTCTATGGTCTGTGGATGCATCTCATATACATGTATGTCTACTTGAAAGAGTGAGAGGTGTGTCCGATCTTAGCATGGTATGCATCAAGTCCTAGCCAGCTGAGGTATATTTACTGTAATCACAGGGGCCCTTTGTTACAAACATTTAGCTTTCCTAAAAAAAAATATCTGTACATAATGTAATTTTAAAATTAAGAATTATTATTCGAGTAATTGAGAAATGTGGAATGATTTGATAAAACAATGTTTTATAGGATTTTATCATTATCAGTTCTTCTGATAATTGAATACTGTCCCTAAATTATATCAGTGTGTACTGTGTGTACTGTGTAGCATAGCTAGGGATTGTAAATATTGGCATGTAGTGATTCTGACTCACTCCATTGGTCCTGTTAAGCAGGGGTTGCTGCTTGTTACAACCAGTACACTATTTCTGGCATGTGCGACTCGGTCGCCCAGCCCATTAGAATCAGATTTCCCCCTGATAGGTCAGCAGCTTGTCAACTAGAGTTGGCACCCAGCCAACTTGTCAGTTAACCCTTTAGAAGCCCAAGTGTGCATAGGGTTTCAATACTTAAACCAAAACCCCTCAACAAGAGTGGTAAATGAAAGAATGGATAAGGAGATTTTGTTGAAACCAAAAAGAACAGAACATTTTCAGTAAAATATTTCTCTGAATAATGTAAATATCCCACATTATCAGGATATTTCCATGTGTTTGACCTAGACATGCTTTAGATGTGAATGGGTTAACTAAGGAATGTCAAGCAGTGAATGTGGTGTCAAATTGGTGCCCCCAAGATCCTTGTTGTAGGTACTCTCATACTTGGTGTAGTCAGAACTGCTGTTTCACTGTGCATATTCAATTAGTATGCTGAGAAGCAGTTGAGTCCTGCTGGTAGCATGTATTGATTTTCTATGTAAAGCATGGTGCGAAGTGCTTGGTTTATTTTAAGAGGCGGGTCTGACCCAGTTCATGTTAATGGATACTAGATACCCTCCAATGCACTGCATGGTTGGGAACAGGTTCAGATGCAGAGTTCATGCTGTGTTTTTTTTTATAGCAGATTTCTAAGTTATGCTGCTATTGTTCGATGTGGTCTCCCTTTATGTTTGCCTTAGGGCAAGCCTTGATGTCTGAGAAATAAGTTACCACTTGAATGATGATGTAGAATAAAGATAGGTTTAATTGCATAAATCATTATTTATGAGATCAGAAATTAATTGTGAAGGGACAAAATGATCATATAGAGGCTTCTAAAGCAGAATATAAGTTTTCAGTTTGAACTGAGTAAAACTTTGTGCAGGCTTTCTGGTTGTCAATCTTTAGGTGGCCATGCAGGCTATCTGGGCTAGGTCAACATCTAAAGCTGTGTTGATGTTATGTAACAGTCAGGGTCATATTGGTAGCCATGGTGAGGAGGCTATAGATAGAGAAAGTTACTACATTAGCACTCATGAAGCCACATAAAAGCTACACTGTCGACCTCTAGTGGCCATATGAAGAGCTAATCTGAAGTGTAGCCTGTATATGTATATATATGTAACTTTACTGATATTGGTTTTGAGTGTTGGTGATTTTGTTTGTTTCAGATCATTTGACGGGTCTTATCAATGCTGCCAAGGAGCAGAATGTCACATTTGTCTATGCACTGTCACCTGGCCTGGACATCACCTTCTCCAGCAGCAAGGAGGTCACCTATCTCAAGAGAAAATTAGAACAGGTAAGCAAAACCATTGTACTTCATTACTGGTAAAACAATTGTTATGGGCTATTGAGATATAAGGTAGAGATGCACCTGTTTGCCAGAATTAAATAGGGTGCATATTTCTAATTTCCTACATTGTTGAAAAAATAAGTTCAAGTAAGTCAAGGGATTGTTCTCAACAATAGAACAGGTAAACCCATTGTTCTGGGTGGGTGAGATATGGTATATATCTTTTTCCTTAAATGCATATAATCAGTGATTTTATGTACCAAACTTGTATGGCCTTAATCAACACTTATATCACTTGCCATATGCAGTTACACTGAGGTAGTGTTTTGTGTGCTTTCTTATGATTCAGTTTCTGAAGCACCTCCTGTATTTCTGTGTTTGTTTTTCCAGGTTTCCCTGTTTGGTTGTACAGCATTTGCCTTGTTGTTTGATGACATAGACACAGACATGTCGGAACCAGACAAGGAGATATTCCAGTCGTTTGCCCACGCCCAGGTGTCTGTGACTAATGAGGTCTACCAGCACCTCAACCAGCCCCCACTTTTCCTCTTCTGCCCTACAGGTCAGTCACCGCAACTACATGTTGATTCTTAGGTTAAATTAGAGGAATGCTCAGATGCCATTCGGAAGACTTGTTAAAGATTTGGTTGATACATTCTGAGAGCTAGCACAAGATTAATGTGATGACATTTCTATTTGATAAGTTGTTCATCTGATTGCATAGATATCAATACACATTCTTTTCTTTCTTTTTTTAATACTCCAGGTGGAATATATGCATGTGTTTGAATCATGTTTGTCATATTATGCCAGATTTATGTTTATCATATATTGCCTGTTATGAGCCATGTACTTGGTGTTTTTGGCCGTGGTATTGAATGCTGTTGCTTGTTCTTACAGAGTATTGTGCGACACGAGCCGTGCCCTCCGTTGCCAACTCAGAGTATCTCACTACAGTGGGCTCAAAACTGCTGCCAGGAGTGGATGTCCTATGGACAGGTAGGTGGTCGACAAACTCACATTGTCACAAATCAATTAATCCAGCCCCTTACTGGAATTGATTTTTTTTTGGACCTGATTGCCAGCAACCTTATGGGTCAAAGGTTATTCTGTTTTAATCTTGAGTGTACAAAGGAAACAGCCATGTTATCATTAGTTCATATCAGAAGAGAAATTGAATTGAATAATAGTCATTCAATATTCGATTCAACCACTAATTTTCCCAATTTAGAGGACTGGCTTATCTTATTAAAAAAAAAAATTGGTTCAGTAAATTTTTGTGATTTCACATGACAAATTAACTTTTTTCAGTTTACTACTCCTAAAAGCATTTTTGATTTATCTCTGTTATTGAGTTTTTTTGAATCATGAATATTGCATTCATCTACTTCTGTACCAAAGCATAGTGATATCAATAGAAGCAGACAAAAATAGACCAGAATCCAGTCTTTATATCTAGCTGTTGTAATAAGCTGCTTTCTATAATCCATTTTCTTGCTCCTCAGGACCAAAAGTTGTTTCCAAGAGAATCACAATCCAGTCAATAGAAGAAGTTGCTACAGTTCTGAAGAGACCGCCGGTGATCTGGGATAATATTCACGCCAACGACTATGACCAGAAACGTCTCTTTCTGGGCCCGTATGATGGACGATCTCCTGAACTCATTCCTTATCTGCGAGGAGTCCTAACAAACCCCAACTGTGAATTTGAGGCCAACTTCATCGCCATGCACACATTAGCTCAGTGGAGCAAGTCAAACTCCGATGGCGTCAAAAAAGATATTATTTTGTGTAAGTTCTGCAGTTAGTTCAGTAGTTCAATGGAGGAATAGTGGATTGACCAGCGAAGTCCAAACAAGCAACCAATACTTTCAAAATGCTTCTTTATTAACTTGATTGTGTTTATATCCTTGATAATTTTCACTTGTAGTAAACATTCCCTTATGGGAGTTAGATGCATTTGTATATTTGATTGGTATGATATCGAAAATTAAACCCCTTGCTTAATGATGGAACCAATCATATTTATAATTACCTAAATTAAACAGAAAACTCTACTTTTATTTTTGAAAAATGGCTGTAATGCCTGTATCAATATGAATTGTTAAGAAAAGTTTGTGGAGTTAATTTTCTAATAGTATTTGTGTGCATATCAATACATATGAGCTAGATTGATTTATCTTTTTAATCACCATCATCCTTTCCCTAATGCAGTCCTTTTCCTTGCAGCTGAAAGTCCTGTGAATTCTGACATCCGGCTAGAAACAGAGAGTGAGTTCAGTGCAGATGAAGATTTCCCGGGCAAGTTCCACCACAGTTACCAGCCCAAGGCAGCTCTTACCACAGCCCTCACAGAGTGGCTGGAGGTGTTCTACGTCACGCGGTCCGCTCAGGGCCCCGTGCAGCCAACCACGCCCACCACACCCCTCACCCAATCAGTGAACACTTGTATGACAGTGACGCCCACGACAAATACGCCCGTGGGAGGCGGTGGCCCGCCCATTTCCTCGCCCAGCAGCTTGCCCCCTCCGTTAATGGGCCTCCCAGAAAACCTCAACGCCCATGTGATACACGCAGTGGCCTCAGAGGTCAATGACTCTTACATGCAGCCACAGACAGTACAGACAATGAACAGCCTCCTGCCCCCCGCTCCAGCGGGTGACAGCCAGGCAGTCGAGCCTATGGATTGTGTTCCCACGAATACAGCGTCTGCGTTGGCTGCTGCAGTCGACAATACCTCCACTGCCAAGAGTGGCGAGGACTTAAGTATGAAATCGGACTGCGATTCTGTGATGCAGATAGATACAGACAAAAGTGAAGTCGAGCCTCCATCGAGCTTGGATTTCCGGAATTCATCAAAGAAGGAGGACCTCTTAACTCACGAGGATCTAGCTCTTCTAGTAGATCTGTTTTACCTTCCATTTGAGCATGGCTCACGAGCTGTCCACATGCTGACGGAATTCCACTGGCTCAAAACAAATGCTCACCGAGTCACAGAGAACGCAGTGAAAGAAAGTCTCTCACCCGAAGATAAGGTCTGCCTGCAGGAATGGAGGGACCGTGCTGCAAAATTTGAAGAACTTGTCAAGGCTGTGTCCAGGATGGCAGAAAAGCTGACCAAAATCCCAAATCGTGCATTGTTATATGACATGTATGCCTACCTCTGGGACATGCGGGGTGTCCTCTCCGTTCTCAACTCTTTCGTCAAGTGGTTAGGTAATTACAAAACCAGGGTGCATAATAAAATGCTCTAGATCTATTTGAAGGCTAACATTTTATCACTAGAATTTCTTCTGACCGCCTAAGATTCTGAACCTAGAGACTTGTTAAAATTGTTAAAGATTACTGATGAATTATTCCTCAAACTTACCAGACATAATCACTTAATCAATTTGTAAGCCTTCAAATTTAGAATTCTTTCTTAAGAAGCAATAACTAGTGTTACAGAGCAGTTGGCATGTAATAAGTTTTCAACCCATGTGTCCTCCCATCATTGAAACTAACAACTAGGACCCGCTACATTGTAAGCTTTGTCCGTTTAACAGTTGATGTGTGTCAGTCGCCACCACTTAGAAATTCCTAACTATGTGGAAGAAAATGGTCAATTTTATCAAGGATTTGTAGTAGGGTTTCCCTCCGAGCTTGAGGCAAGTGAATCTGGAAAAGGGGATGGGTTTTTGTGTGTGGGGACGTTGATGGCAAATTTTTGACACGTTTTGGCATTGAATGACTTGCCTCACTGCCTCTGGGGAAGCCTGGAGTGACTCAGTGGTCACGGGACCTTGCATCTGCTCTCTGAATGAACTAGTGTTAACTTAATCTTGGTCTCACTGGGAAGTATGCTGGAAATCTAGGAATACTGGTGCCATTGTGTATCATTCAATCAATCCCAAGTTTATATGATCTGAAAAGCCTCAAAATGAGGCACTCATGCCTATATGCTATAGGTACAACTTATGGTTTGTCTCTGATAAATTTATGCATGTTTGCAGTTTTCAAATTTGCACAGTATTTCTGGATTTACAGTGCTAAGGTACACTAGTTCAATAAGATGGGCAACTGCAAGGCGTAACATTTTTGTTGCACCTGTTTGTTTTCAGTTGTGCGTGCGGTTGCCGCAGCGAAACCTTTCACAAGGCTTGGTTGTTCTTCAAAACACTAGCAGGAACACTGGTAGTTTCTTCCCCTCCCTGAATAGTTCAATCAGGTGCAAAGGATGTATAGAGAAATGATTCTTGCTTAAGTTAAGAATGATTTCCTGTTACAATAAGATAACAAAGCACCTCATTTTATTACTTCCACGAAATAAATCACCCACAGAAAGTGTCCCATATATGATATAATTGCCACTGGATTTGGCTTTTATAAGAATCTGCTTTAGGGGTGAATCACAATTACAAAAAGAACAGTAGCTAGATGATTGTTTCATTTAGTGTGAAAAACAACCAAGGCATGTGCAAGGCATCAATTATATTTCTACATAAGTGGGTTCTAAGTGGTGTGCGACGTACGCAGTATTGGATTTATAAGTGTATATGTCAAGGAGGGCACCTTTTTGAGCATTGCTTTCCTAGCAAGTATCATGTTGTAATGTTTATACTAGTATTCTAGAAGTTGCTGTAAGAGTCATTGATGTGAGTTGAGATCCATTTTGTTAATGGTATAAAAGTTAAGGAAAAATTAGTTTTTTTAAAAAAGGAGAAAAAAAGGAAATATTAGTGATTTTAAACACACATTTTAAGATGATTGACTTTCATTAGGATAGTTTGTCCGGAAAGGAATGCTCACTGGTGGAGCTCAGTGCTTACATGCCAACTGTTCTAAGATATATCAATAAGTGAAGACTGGATAAGATAGTAATTAACATAGAATGTATTGCTCATTGCTTTTTGAGGAAAAATTCCAAGACTCGACCTAAAGTTAAGTACACAGGCATGACAAAGAATATCCATGGCATTTTTGGTGAATTTGTTCGCATTCAAGCTTTGGCAAGACGTTTCATAGCAAACTTTTGTCCTCCAATCATTTGTAAATTGATCTTATAGATGGACTGCCATTCATCATATAAGTCTATTTCAGGTTCTAGTTGAAACAAAAAACAAACAAAACAATTGTGCTCAACACTAGTACTCTTACCTATTAGTAAACTACTTGGGTCAAGTCCTGGATGGTTTTCCATTGAAACCTGTGTATTGCTACATCTCTAACTCTTCTCTATTTTCTCATTTGTATCACAGCATTGGGTCAGCTGCCGTACATCAGTGTCTGCTATTTCCAAGGAGCTGTTTATACATGTACGAATCCGGAGTAAATTTTACTTCATTTTGTTTTCATAACCCGAATTACACACACTTCTACCACCACTACTGCCCTGTAGAGTAAGACTATTCAAGGCGGTAGGTATGGCGCGCTTGTCTCCCCCCTGTGATGACGAAAAAAAAAGCCACATTGCGCTGCTGCGATATGTGATCTTCGGGTGCGCAACCTGAACCCACAACTAGACGTTGCGCTCAAATTTGGCTGACTAATCATGCCTTGTTTCCCATACAGGTGATATCTACACTTCTTGCTTCCTACTTCTACAGCCTACTAGTACCTGCCCAACTTTCACTCTGGGCGGCGTGCTCCATATGAATGAAAAACCTCCTCGACCAATTGACTCAACTCAGGACTTCAAAGATAATACTTCTAGAAACCAACGTCTTCCATCTCTTGCTGATTCTCTCCCTGTAATCTATGATCTTCATATGGGAGGGCACTTTAATAACTTGATATCTTCCTATACTTTATTAAAAACAGCTTCAGCTTTTGCTTCTTTTATATTTGACACGTTAAGCAAGAAGAGCATGGCTGAATCTTTTTTGGGGGTTGATGCGTAATGTGAGGTTCAAATGCACTTAATAAGAAGGGTCATATTTTTCACATTTTTTTCTATCATTCCCACTACTGATAGTCACTTATCTATGAATTCCTGAGCCATCAATTGGTCTGCCATGTGCTTACTGTCATCAGATTCTTTTCAGAAATTCTGAAAGCGATGGGTATTTTTTGATGAGAAAGTGTGCGTAGGATATAGAAAAGATAGCCTGCCCCTATTTCCCCCCTAAATGTGGCTTGCGCGCGTCCCCCTTCCCCTGCAGACTTGAGAGAAGGGTTCTCCTGTTGATGGCAGAGTCGTTTCTAAATTGACCAACTCTCTGCTACAGACGAGAGCTAGTAAACAAGTTAGTGGATGTCGTGGCTTTTGAGTCTCCTTGGCTGCATGGCACTTTGTGCAGAAGCCTTTGTAGTCTTGGGTCTTGACAGACTCACCTCGAAAATTTCACCCGCTTGGCTCTTTATAGTTGCTGTATAGAATAAAGCCAGTTTTTTTCTTTGGCAAACAGATTCTGCCATTTCTAGTATTTCCAAGAGTACAGTCTAGAGAACAGTACCAATGTTGTTGTTCTTACCCATGTTTACCCCATTCTGCTCAATCAGGGTTTTGACATGAAAATAAGGATGAAACAAATATACTGCACAATAGCAAGGACTTCGCCGCAGTGTCAAAAAATCATTTATAAAAATGAAACCAAAAGAAACCTAGTCAAATTAGATGTTCAATAAATCTTTTGAAATAAAATGTTGTTACACAAAAGGAGGGAGAAAACCGGAGATCATAAATAGATTCAAAACCCTGCTTGATAAGACTAGGGGTGAGCATTGTTCTTGTTTGTAATTCCTTTGTTCTCTCCAGCTCTTTGTCTATCTCTAGTTGCCTAACGGTTTACCATTCTCCTTTATACAGGGTCCAATAAGGGGTACAGAGATGTGTTTATGAGTGGCAATCAAGAGCCATGGGTATTTCGTGGCGGTCTCACAGCTGAATTCCAAGTACGTATCCTGGCCGCCAAACCAGGACCTGAGTACCTACTACAAGTACAATCATTGATTGCCACCACTACTTGTTGATTTTGTCGACGTCGTGCTAGCTCTTCTCGCACTGGAGTTGCTTTTCCTCCAGTGGAGAATTGCTGCTATGTGTTTGTTTCATAATGATTTTTATCCTCTTTAGAAGCAACAAAAGCTGATGATCCAACAGTCTTTTTGCACTCCTATCCATATTGCATTATTTAGGCCCAACAATTGCGTAGATGTGTCACCTGTCACCTGCTAGGCTACTCCTAGAAACCAGCTCTGTCTGAGTTGAATTTTAATCTATTTATCAAAGAAATAGGAACAGAATGGATTAATTCTCTCAAAAACTGTGAAACATTTGATAATGAAAGCAAGGTGGAATTCCAAAAGCTCTATCCTTGCTCATTTGCAAAGACTTTTAGGCTGAAAGGCTCGACGCCTCAAAGGCTGTTATTTGCTGTGAGAGCTATATATTTTTGTTTTATTTGGGATGATGTTTTATAAATTTATCAAACGCATGTTCACTTCTTAGGATTAAATGGCATGGAAACAGTGACACACTACCGATTTGTTACTCTAATCTTGTGCGCGAACCCTAATGTCTAGCAATGTCTAGAGCAACTTTCAGCGAGCGCTGCGATTACCAAGGACCACCTCTGCAACAGACTGTGCTTGCTGCATGCATTGCCTGTATTGACATAGCTTGTCTCTCCATTTGAATACCTCATCTATTTTATTTGTCCTCAGGAAAGTATTTAGTACAACTTGTACTAACCATCTGGAAGTATTGAAAATAGCATCAATTCAAACAGTCTTATGTGTTGTATTCAGACTGGGACATCTATGGATATGCATGCCTATGCAGAATCCCTTTAAACCCCATGCCCTATGACTTGAAATGATAATAAACATATATATTTGTGTGTGTATATAATCTGCCACTTTTATTCGTTTCAAATCATAGGACTTCTCTCTCTTCCAGGCTTTTGCAAGGTTGGTCTTTGGTAATGTTTTTGCGAACTAATTTTTGTTTTTCCAGTGAAGCGGTTTCGGATTTGCGCGCGCGCTCCGCATGTCATCCCCAAGCAATCATGGCTGAACACGAGAAACTGGATAGGGTGCAATAAGCTGTGGACAGGCTACCTGTATACTTGACAGCCAAAAACAAACCAAAAAACATGCATTTCTAAATAATTCTCCAAATTTGCTTTTCATTTACAATTTTTTTTTCCATTCTGGCATTTTTTAACGACTTTTTCTCTAATGATATATCTGGCTGTCGTATCTACAGCTGTCTTGTGAAGGATCTTAATGTTGAGCCTGCCTGCCCTGCGCCAAGCTTGTCAAATTGAGCCTATGCTGAACGAATCACTTTCTTTGTAGCGCATGTTGCCGATCGAGAGCGTAAACGACCTGTTCGTTGCCGCTCCCTGTGTGCCGCCAACCAGAGTATTCACCATCCGACCATACTTGCCGTCAGATGAGGTAAGCTTTCACCGTCACATATTACATTCGGGGAGGGGGAGAGGATTAAACATCGCAGTAGGCTTACTTCTCAAGCCCCAAAGTTCTCGCTGATCTTCAAAAGAAATACTCACAAGGCTATTGTTAAGGAAAAGTTCTTAAGGTTGTAGTCAGGGTGTTGATAAAGATTTTGAAGATGTAGGTTTGAAATAGACTATTGTTTTAGGTGTCCTATATATGGGGAGGCAGCATATCACAATAGCAATCATTGATATATATATTTACCTACTCAAAATTGCTTGTTTGCTTTGACTAAGCATTTAATATGAAGGTTAACATCTTGGAATTGGCATGTTCATAAATGCCTATCTAAAATATAAAGTTGCAGTGTACTTGTGTGTTTGATATTCCGACGATGCCAAGGCAACCTACAAAGCTGAGGCCCTAATGTATTTCAACTCCTAAGGATGTTTCACCATAGTCCAAAAAAAATACTCATCGGTTTAAGGTTAATTGCTGGATGTATGTATCTTGAGTAATGTTGTCCTGAAATTTTCTAACATTTCCCTTCTATTTTTTCCAGGCTGCTGTGTACGAGATCTGCCGTAGAACATGCGACGATGGAATGGATGGTACAGACATCTTTCCTGATCAACCCAATCTGATTGGGGATAAGTGAGTATTAACCTACACGTGGTCTGAGTTGCCCTAAATTATCATTCTCTAATACTTGAAGGAAAAAAAGTCTTTAAAAGGACTAAGTCACTAAATGATATGTAAAGGAAAGTTGTTTCTATATTGAATTATCTTGAATGGTTTTCTGAATGATTCTTTCTTTACATGGGTGTCTTTAAAAAAAATCAGGTATGGTTTTCTGAATGATTCTTTCTTTACATGGGTGTCTTTAAGAAAATCAGGTTGTGGGTGACTAAATAATTATATTTCATGTGAAACCTGTAGAAATCTTACTCTTATTACCATTAACTGGTTAATCAGATCATTAAGGCTTGTATAATGAAAAACCCAATAATCTCAAGCAGTCCAGGTGGTGTATAAGGATGACATTTTGAGGAATCTTTTCGTAAACTGAAGAGATTGTATATATAGGCGAGACAGAAAAGGATGGATGTATAAAGAAAGATAGAATTATAGGACTATATGGGTTTGCACATCCTCATCATGGTTTTTGTCATGTTCTAGGTTGGTTGGAGCGTTCCTGTCGATCAGCCCGCAGTATTGCTTCGTGATGGAGGATGACGACCGGGTGTGTGGCTACGTCCTGGCCGCGCTGGACAGCCAGCTTTTCTACCGCGATATGGAGGAGAAGTGGATCCCAAAGATGTGCCAGAAATACCCCAAACCTGAGAAGGTGGACAACCTCTCCCCAGCAGAGGTTTGTTATAACTCTGCTCATTTCTCTATGCCATTTTGGTTCCTCCCCTCAGAAGTGGAGTCCCTTTGAGCTTAGAAAAACTAAATACATATTAGATATTTATTCTCGTATAAAGAAAAAGGCTTCCCACAAAAAATGACATGTTTTTTTTTTTTATCTAATCATTTTATATTATAAGAATGGGCAAAATATTGACTGCTCACGACCCGTCACCTTGGTATTTTAGGGTTTGGGCAGTGTAATTTCCAGGATATTAGCAATATACATGTCAAACTTAAGGGTGGAGATAAACAAAATTACCTATATAAATTTTGAAGTTCACTTTGTATCTGGATGTGATTTCATTTTTAAAAAAAAAATGCGATAAAAAAGCTTATGTAGTTGTCATTTGTATTTTCAGGAAATCATCATGGGTTTCTACCAGCACAAGTCTTTCATTCCGCCCCCGCTGCACGAGCCCTACCCGTCACTGGTGAGAATTGACGTGATGCCTGCTTATGCTGACCAGGCCATCACCAAGCGCATCATGGCCTGCACCCTGTCGGCCCTCAAGGCCAACGGCACGCGCGGTGTCCACTGTGAGGTCAGCGTGGGAGAGAAATACCTCCTGGACCTGTACGCCCGGCTGGGCTTCCTGGACGTCAACATCCCTGGTGTCCCGGAGAACAGCCTCATACTAGGAAGGGTTGTGTAAAACACACTCTGAAACACATACATACACACAAAGCATACACACTATATATATATATATATATATATATATATATATATATATATATATATATATATATATATATATATATATATATATATATATATATATATATATGTATGTATATTATGAATACAGTAAAGAGAAACACACAGAATTGCAAACGTAAAAAATATGAAAATTGAAAAAAGATTGAACAGCTTCTATTGTGTGAGGTTGATGCAATATAATTGCATTATGTTGACCTCAAATATTTCTGAAATCGTTGCAGCCTTCTGTGCTTCTCTTGATTGTATTATTACAAATTACAACACTATTATATTGAAGTTTTGAAGAGGGTGTACAAAACATGGCTGAGAATTAAGATTTTCCAAGTGAAGGTTTAGCCGTGTGAAATACATCCAAGGTGAAGAGAAAAAACAACCAGCAGGTCTTGGTTCTAGCCAAAAAGGCATTTTTTTCTTCAGGATGCAGCATTAGTTAATTGATACCATAGGATTGGACATTGCTTATTAGGTTAACCTTATTTGGTAAGAAATGCTAAATATGGTTTTAAAAAATCCATACGAATTATGGCATGAAATAATATATTTGATTTTATCAGCAATGTCCAATCTCTTTGGTCATTTTGTTTATTTATCCTATTTTCATTCCTGAGTGAAAGGGTGGTCTAACAGCATAGTGGTTATATGCCATCAAGTAACTAAAATGTTGAATAAGAAAAAAATAACAGGATAGTTTCTTTAAAAAGAGGACCTGTCATTTCAACTAGGATTGTCCTAGACTTGTTCCTAGGTTGATACTATGACCACCCGAGTACTCTGGAGTGTGGATGGAATGTATGCTCTAGTTCTAAGTTGTTACACTATTGGGCAGCTAATACAGTTGCTATATTCTCTAGGGTTGCTGTATGTTCTAGTCATACTTGACACCACTCTTGTAAAGTAGTACTACATGGCGCTCATTAAAAGTGAATATGTACTAGTATTACTTAAATATCCACTTGCCCGAATGTATGGCTGGTGGTCAGCATGACAAGTTGCTTTTCTACCTTGAGTGGCAAGTGATACCAGGGTATGGTTTCAATAACTTGTGTATATGTATCAAGTATGACTAGCACATGGGGCCGTTCCACTTATTTATTTTGCAAAGAGATTTGTGTTCTGTTGAGTCGTAAATGATGTGGTAGTTCTGGTGGGTTTTCTGTGTACAGTTCTTGTGGTGCTACCAGTGTATATATGTATATGATTGTCACCTCTCTCCGAGGGTGGTCCACGTGGCAAAAAGTGAATAACAATTCAAAAAATTCTCTCCTTGTATTTGATGTTTCCAACACTTAATCAGGAAAGTATATCTTCAGATGATGAATGAAATCAAGATCTAAGCTGTTCAAATTTCACAAGCATATATCTTAAAAGGAATATTAATATATAATCATGAATCGGTAAGTAATGATAGAATCAAGTATCCATGTCTTGAAAATAGATGAATGTGAAAAATGAAATGTCCATTGGACTCCGTTATTACCTTGATCATTCAGTATTGAGAGAAGTGACTTGTTGAGGTTATGTACAAAGCTGTAAAGATATTAAGTAATAAAGTGTACATTTGACTGTGTATAAGTTTTCATATTTTCTATGCGGAATAAGGGAGTTAGCCAGGACATGTCCTGTCTGTCTTTTGGACACTGTCGCGTATTATAATATTATAATTACTTGTGACGTCATCAAAACTGTAAAATCGCTAATTTCACTGATTTAAAAAAGGTTATTTAATTTCCTAAAAGTATATTCTTAGTACAATTAGTCCATTGAATGTATCCATGCTGTTTGACCAAAACAGAGTGGACGCTATCATACATAACTGGAAGAACCAAGTTTTCTGTAATGAAACAATCCAAGGCGTTCCACAGAGGCATTCGACGTGTTTGAAGCCACCTATCGGCGGGTTCCGGAACCTCTCGTCTAGCTGAAGTCTAAGTTACCCTATTTGACACACGGCCATTAAATGTAGTTGGTATAAGGTTTTGTTTGAAGTAAATCTGGAGGAGTAGAAATTTTGAAATCCTGGCTAAGACCCTGTGCAGAATAAGTTGTACTAGTATTTGTTGGCCCCACTTAAAGGGTTCCCTCCTAGGTCATCCCTCCCCTTGGAAATTAACATCATATTACTCAAAAGTTTATGCTATTACACAAGGTGAATGCTGCATGTGAAAATAAAGCAGTCATGCTGTGTAGAGGCTGTTAATCCCTCAAGCGGTTCTCTAGAAAAAAAAATTGATAAGCAAATTGGAAAGATTTCAGTTTGAGAGTTAAATTGATGCAGTTGTCTAGTATGAGAAAGAACCCATCTAGGATGGCGTGATATTGGGCCTAGTATAAGCTTACGGAGGTAATCTCGTTAAAATTAAATGATGGTAACTTTTTTTCCTGCAATTTAACTATCAAAAAGGAACCATTTCTTCAATTCATTGCTGCAAGGCTGTTTCATTACCATACCACTGTGCTGATATGTGCCACATTAGGGTATGAGCCATGTAATGTTTGAAGAAATGTTAATCAGCAAATTTCAACAACCCTCAAGCTATTTTGTAAAACCATTCTCAATTTCCAAGTCATTGTAAAAAGCACCATAGAAGACTTCATCATGATTGGGCTAATCGAGTTATTAAGTCAAGGCAGATGTATCATTTACCAAGTTCCAATTCCATCATTAGATATTAATGTCTTTGTTTACAGGTAGGTGGCAGCACTTGTCAGTAAAGTGACCTCATGAAATGGTGATGGAGAGATCAGATTTTGAAGTGCAACACTCAGAAATAAACACAAGTAGTTGCTTTCAATATGCCTGTTCCTGTGACAATTTCTAAAATCAAGTATTGCTTTTGCGTATTGCTTTGACAAGTGTCAGCTGGTCCTTAGATATCATTGAAAATATCTTAACAACTTGAATAAATTCAAAGCATTTGAAGGATGATAAATGCTATTTTTAGTCAATTTCGGCCACCATCGGCCAACGAAAATCGTAATTAATATAATTAGATTTGCGAGAATAGGTAGGTACAAAAATAGCACAAAATATTCAGGTAATTTTTCGGCACTTATGTATGAGCTTGTTGAAGCTCATGTTTAATTCAATATATGACATATGCTTTTAAACACAACAGCCATTTGCAGGTAGAAAATTGCAATAATCACTTGCAACACATCATTCCACACTTCACACATACACTGAATAAGTGTTTTAGATGATTTATCTCTAGATGGTCCATCACTTTCTTTAGGGAGACTATAAATAGCTGCCCAGAAAAAATACCTTTCAGAAGTTCAACGTTTCCTCTTTAAATATTTTCAAATATTTCTTTAATTGATGAGATATGTTCAAAATTGTCCAATTAACCCTCATGCTAATGGTGGCTTATTTGGCCATTACAAAATGATGCAAAAAATCTTAAAAATGACTAAAACCCTATCACATGGGTACTCATTTGAGAGCATTCAGCGAGAGCTATCCAATGAAAACCAACATGACAGGGTCTCGATGGTTTTCATTATTGCTCGAAGTATACTTTTTGCAGGAATTTTCGGATTGCCTGTCCGATTTCATCTGGGGAGTCCTCTTGCAAAAAGTGCAAACCTTTCACTTGTACAGTTTCCTGATTTGGCCAATCAGCTGTCACACGACGGATCAAAGGGCTGAAGAATCCCGGCTTTCCATCGATGTAAAGCTTCGGAATATCGGAGGATTCTGAGAGCCAGGCCGACCAGTCCTTACAGAAAGCAACGACATCTTCTGGCCCGTCTGGAATGATCGGGATCTCTCTTGGCCAAGTCAGCGTCGGCCGGCGCGATTCTCCAGGTTCCCTGTAGGGGGCGCGATAGACATCCATCTCTTCTTCTGTTAATGGTCGCATGATGCTTCCAGGAAGGAGACGTTCAACAAATAGGTTCTTTTTGAGAACCATTTCCTCCCCACTGTCACTTCTCATGGCCTGGAACCAAAAGCCATCATACAAATATTGGGGTAGACTTTTCTTGCTAGGAACAGTTAAATGTAAACTCTAAACACTATATATCAGCTCTAGTACCTTTGGAAAAGGTTTGCATTTTAACCTATTTGTACTGGGGGGTTCTCTATAAAGTGCATATATATATAGGATTAGCCCTGTAAGAAATAACAGGTAAACACCCTTATGTTGTTGGTACTTGACTCTTATTATTTATTTGGGCTGCTTTGAACATCTGCCAGTAGATGGCGCCCAAAAGCGCACATGAGAGCTAGGGGAGGATTAGGCGTTAGTTAGTCCTTTCTATGGAGTTGACCCTGTGAGATTTTAAAGGCTAAAATCAAAATCATCATCATTATCATTCACCATCATCATCATCATAAAAATAATAACAAACAATAGGGGGTAACCTTATGCCCTAAAAAAACATGCTTATATGAGATGATAACAGATCAATTTTCTACATTATAGTGCAATTAGAGTTACCTGGAAAAAACCTCTTGCAACTTCCGGGAAGAACTCCCATTTAGATGGCGCCACTAGGCTTTCCATGTGGACGATAGCTTGCACGCGATGCCTGTTCTTATTGCACCAGTGGAAGCCGAGCCCGGAGCCCCAGTCGTGGCACACAATGGTCACCTTCTCCGGCAGAGAGAGCTGGTCAATCCAGGTGGACAGGTAGCGGTAATGGTCAACAAACCGGTAGGAGTTATTGGGCTCCTTGCCTGATTGACCCATACCTTAAATATAGGGTAGAATATGACAGGTACTAGTACCAATTATCATGGTGTCACATACTAATGCAATGCTTTGAATTATGTAGGTCTAAAAAGGATTGGATTCTGGCATTCTGTATCAGTACCAAGTATTGATGCCATGACAGTTTGTTCAAGTGCAGTACTGATTACACTGCAGGCGTGTTAATCAACAGGGCACACATCCTTAAGCATCGTTTTTGCACTGGGACTTAATGGTCACCTAATGTGAAGATTCTTGATTCTTATTGGTCAAGGGCCATAGAATAATCGTCATATTATACTCACTCCTTAGCGACATAGTGTAGTCCTTAACAGCGGTTGTTATTCAATCAAATAACACACAGCAACAGCGTGTGTTAATTGTTAAGCACACAGCAACAGCGTGTGTGAATTGATTAGCACTCGCTAGTCCGAATACCCGCGAACACCCGCGGAGTTTGCCGAGTGACCTACTAGTGAAACTAGGTCAACAAGGTAGACGACTAAGTATTTATCCAAAATCTCTGGTTTTTGTAATTTTCCCCCTTTTGTGTTTTGTATTTTGTTCGGTATAATATTGGCCCCTGGCGACTTTACTAGATGCATATCTTTGATAAAGGGTCACATAATTTCTACCATGTATCGTACCTATAAGATCCGGCGCGAGACATCTGGCGATACCCTGTACGTGTGGTACGACATTCCTCCACAGGTAGGAAGACGTGGGGTTGCCGTGTAGGAATATGACAACATTCTCACTGTCATCGCCACCAACACCCGTGTCCAAGTAGCTCATCTCAGAAGCCAAAACATTCATCCGTTTTCGCCCATTGCTGTTTGTACTGCAAGCTCGACTCTGGCTTAATATTGTTCCTGCAAAGACACCCTTTCCTTGGCTCATATGGCGATAAATACAGCCCAGTCTTGTGGCGGAGATGTTCAGCGACGACATGTTGGAAGAATGTGTGATTTTCTGAGCGAGTTATGATGCTTTGAACCAATGACCAAAGGTTGATAGTTTGCTTCGGTGTATTTTTGCTGCAAGGGCTGCCGGCTGACACACTTATATACACACTCTGGTTCATTCTGATTTAGTGCGACATCTATTATGTGCAATCCTAACTACATACCAAAAACATTTTTTTGTTTTTGAAGAACTTTGGATAATCCAGAGCTCATTTATTTTCATTTCCAACATTATAAAAAATCAAACATAAACCAAAGAACTGGTTACATCAACATATAAGCACAGTTACAGTATCTACATAAATATCAAATCTTATCTAGGATTATATACAGGTGATACCTTGCCTCCTTTATTAACATACAATGGACGATATAGGAGGACTTTTATAAAAAAATATAAAAATATACATCACAATGGTTGCTAATATTCTTCTAAAAGTACTACTTATAGTGTTGTATTTAGTAGTAGTGTTTATTGCATTACAAGATATTTCTCCCATTTCCTCTCATATAATTCAACACTATCATTATTTACCGCATGTATTTCTTCTGATTCTCTTTCCATTTCTAATAGTGTTTCAAAATATCTCATTGAGAATGGACCCTCCTTCCCTCTTTTAGTGTATATAACTTTTTTTGCAATCATAATTATCAAATTGAAAAGGAGGTCCATTCCAGTATCTCCAAATACTTTCATTTTATGTTCTAATCTAAAGTTTATGTAGCCTATTCTTCTCAAAAAGTGTGTAATTTCAGTCCAGAAGTTTTGTGTTCTCTCACAAGATACAAAAGCATGTACATTTGTTTCTCTCATTTCACAGTATTCACAGTTTTCTGTATCTTTAA
Source organism: Maea johnstoni (assembly GCA_963942565.1). Taxonomy (NCBI): domain Eukaryota; kingdom Metazoa; phylum Annelida; class Polychaeta; order Spionida; family Magelonidae; genus Maea; species Maea johnstoni. The sequence continues at coordinate 35,226,596 of OZ012694.1, read as the reverse complement.
TATTCATATGGAAGAGCTTGGAGTTTGTAGCCACCCTTGTATACAATATCTTAAATTGTATATCCCATAAGTACATATTTCTTGTTGTTTTTTTAAATAATTTGATTGATTGTTGTACATCATCTGGTTCAATATTACATAATATCTCCATTTCCCATTTATGTGAAATTTCTGTCAATAGTTTGTCTCCATAATTTCCAGTTTTTCTATAAATGTCTTGACATCCCTTTTTCTGTGAAAACACTGTATTTAATAAAAGAGGCCTATAAGGTCCTATATTGACTCTTTGTTTATCTGCATTTTTTATGAAACTTTTTACACTTTGTTTGATAGACATATATTCTAAAAAGTTCAAGTTTATTCCTCTAGTCCTTTCTATTTCAATTTTTGTCATAATCTCCCAGTTTGCTCCCAATACATCTGCTACTATGTTCACATTTTTATTCATTAATTTTTTGAGTAAGGGTAGTTTGATGTAAGGATCATGCCATAAAGGCCAACTTAAATAGTCCAAATCTGTCTTTGGTTTTATGTATTCTCTCAATGATATTATTGACTGGACTACATCTTTCCAAAAGGCATTTGTCATAGTATTTTTCTTGTTTTTTGCAAAGTTATTTCCGAAGTTCCAGCACTTATCAATCTCGTAGCTATTTGCAAAAATAGTCCAGGAGCTATCTGTTGATATGATCCTTCTCAACCATGTTGTCTTAAGTGAAGAGGAGAACCTTTGTAAATTATGTAACTGTAAACCTCCCATATCATACGGGTATTCCAGAATTTCTTTTCTGAACTTTGCTGGTTTTTCACCCCACAGAAAACCTGATAGTAGTTTCTCATATTCATCTGATAATTCAAGGGATGGATTTGGCAGGGACAGCAGGATGTGAGTTAACATGCTAGACACCAGACTCTTAAAAACTGATATTCTTCCACTTAAAGTTAATTTTCTTCTTTTCCACTGCCTTAGAACTTTTTTCATTTTAGGAAATTTTAATCTGCAATTATCTTCTGTGATTTTGCTTAATCTTTTACTATTAAATTGAATTCCTAATAGCACGAACTCATTTGTTAGTTCTAGTTTTTCTTTTTCTATGTTTATCATCCTGCCGTCCCCCGCCACTCCAAGTTGTACTACCTTTGTTTTTTCTATATTCACCTTTAGACCAGAAATTGAATGGAAGAATTTTAAAGTATCCAGAATTCTGTTTAAACTTTTTTTGCAATTTTTGGTTATGAGGGTGGTGTCGTCGGCATATTGTGATATTTTGTGTTCATAACCAAATATTTTAATTCCTTCGATCCTCTCATTTTCTCTGATGGCTATGCCTAATATTTCAGCGCATATTACAAAGATGTACGGTGAGACAGGGTCACCCTGTCTACACCCTCTTTCTAATTTTATTGATTCAGAGAAGAATCCATTTTGAGAGACCAGTGATTTCGAGCCATTTTGTAAGATTTTTATCCAATTTAGAATTTTTTCACCATAGTTACTCATTTCAAATACAGTTTGTATAAAATTCCAGTCTAAAGTATCGAAAGCTTTTTCAAAATCTACTAATATTAAGATGCCTTGTTTGTTTTCTAATTCACATTCCGTCATAATGTCATGTATTAACCTGATATTCTCTCCAATAAACCTATTTTGTACAAATCCTTTTTGGTCGTTATGTACTACATCTTCCAGAGTTGACTTTATTCTCTCTGCTAGCATACCACTAAATATTTTATATGTAGAATTTAGCAAAGTAATAGGTCTCCAATTTTTCATATAACTGCGGTCTTTGCCCTGTTTCGGTAAGCATGTGATTGTACCTAAATTTTGTTGTTCTGTCAGTTTTTGTGTTCTCAAGTATTCTTTAAATGTATTTAGCATTAGGAACTTAATTTCCTCCCAAAAAATTTTGAAAAATTCATAACAGTATCCGTCCGGGCCTGGAGCCTTATTATTTTTCGTTTTAAATAATACCTTTTCAATTTCAAGTAGATTGATATCCTCTTCCAATTTTTCCTTTGTATTTTCATTTAATTTCCTTAAATGCTGGGTTACCCAGTTTAAGGGAGATTGTTCCAAGTTAGTTGTGTTTCCCTTTGAATAAAGTTTTTGATAGAAGTCTTTCTGAGCTTTGAGTATTCCATCTCTATCTTTTATTAATCTATCTTTTATGTCATAAATTTCCAGCATTGATTTATTTATATAGTTAGCTTTTTCCAGAGATAAAAAATATGAACTTGGTTTTTCCCCTTCATTTAATTTAAGTGACCTAGCTCTAATTTGAGCACCTTTTAGTCTATCTTCCCTTATAGCTGCTAATTCTAAATTTAATATTTCTAGTCTTTCTATGTTTATTTGCATATTTTCCTCCAGTTCACTTATTGATTTAATTAGTTCTTTTTCTCGCTGGTTTTCCCTCTTTTTTTTTTTTTTAGCGAAATCTATTATCACTCCCCTAATTTGAACTAACATTACCTCCCACATTATATCTGGTCTTATGTTATATTCAATGATTTCCTCATTTTCTTCTAGGTTTATCTGCTCATATGGGGTGAGAGCATAGGTTCTTTTAATCAATTTTAATTCCTCCCTGATTTTTTGTTGTAGTTCATGGTCTTTTATTAAGTCCGTATTTAATTTCCATGACCCTAACCCTCTTTTTTCTTGGCTTATAATTAGTTCCAAAGCTATTGTACCATGGTCTGACTTATAGGGTGACATAATCTCTGTAGCTGCAGCTGAGTAGGAATTTTGTGTTGTAGGATCAGATGACCTGCTGTAGAGTCATTTAGTATGATGAGTAAACCAGGCTCACTAGCACCCCAGTGCAAATTAATAAAGCTGTCCCCACTTCACATCTAATTTGATTAAGTCATTGGTATAAGATGACGCAGAGCTTGGGAACCCTTGATATCTTTAACCCCACGCTAATAAAATAAGGTTTTGGAATTTTGGAGGAAAATTCGGCGCCAAATCTTGCATGGCAACAAGAAATAAAAAGATGCAAATTAAGTTATCTTGGGGAACTTATATGCCCAAACTACTGCTCGCTCTATTCATTCTGGTACTAACATTCAAGGGTGAAGGAGCCTGGGCAGCCGATAGGGAGGTCTGGTATCTGTCGATACTAGAGACACCACGGAGGTTAGTTTTTGTTACATACTTAATAACGGTCATTTGTGTAGAGTTATATGTATACTAATTTGTAATGCATTCAGTGTAATTGATAAAGGTTATTGATTCTGATAGATATCCAGACAAGTAATGGTTCATACTGATACTTATAAGAAATGATCAGTCTAGTAATACAATTATGATACCTTTGATACAAGTTCTTGATTTATAATTGATTCAACAAGTCATTTCTATAATTTCTAGCCCAGTTTGTATTGTATGTGTCTAACCCTAGAATATGTATATGACTAGTTATTGGCTTTTATTTTAGTTTTCACGGACACCATGAACGTATGTTGACAACCAATAAAACCATCTTAAAGAAGCCGCCTGTTCGTTGTCCTGTCGAGACCCTGGATTTTTATGACCGTCCCTAGTTAATTGGTCCGGCTACCCAGCCCCCCCCCCTCCTATCACAGTGAAAACTCCAGCTCTCAACTAAGTTTAAAGTGAGAACCACCAGCACTCACGAAGATTGGAGTGTAAAAATAGATGGAGTGAAAGGACTGCAGACCTGAATCATTAAAGATCATCGAGTGCCCATACCACTGATGGAGTGACAAGACACAGGATACGGGGCCACAGGAAAGGAACACTAGTTGCCAATAAACTGTGAGCAGAATGGAACCCGAGACTCTTTGCCAGTGAATTATGGAGCAGACCACAAGTGTAATGCCCTGGTCGTAACGAGGACTTGCCTGGAATAGTGATGGACATCAGCATGACATCATAGACTGATTACTAGACTGGCTAGTTGTTCAGTGACTTACTGGATCTATCATTTGGATATTTGGACATTCTGGATTGGATTGCATTCAAACATTAAGTGAAAGCGGTATGTACACATTTTCTACCCTATCCATATGCTTTGCAAGTGTAAACATTTTATCTTGAAATAATATTGTCTATCAAAATGTCTGTCAGTGGTAGTGAGAGCAGTCTAGTTGCAAGTGAAGGCATGTCCAACATCAATGAAGATCAGGGTGAAGTGCCTGATCAGCAGGCAAATAGACAGAAGAAATTAACAGATAAGGGATTAGAGTATGCTATTGATATGGCAAGGAATAGTTATAGAAGTAAGGTTTCTGAATGGAAAAGGTTTCATGGTAAACTGGTGACTCTGCTTGCTAATAGCCGGTCACCTTCAGAAATGAGAATTGAGATAGATAGGCTAGCTCACTTTTCTCAGGAGTTTGACGATGCATATACCAAGTATACTGAATTGCTCTCTAAGGAAGAGGCAGAAAAGGAGCAGTATCGCTTTGAACTCCTAGAACAGGAAATTAAAATGATGCAAAATAAAGTAGGTGAAGCAATTAAGGATATAGAAAGTGAGCGGTCAAGTGTGATATCTAGAAGAAGTGGCAGTTCTAAACACTCCCGCTGCTCAAATATTTCAAGACAGTCTGAGCTTGCTGCTGAAGCGGCTGCTTTGCAAATGAAATTAAAATATGCAGAAATAGAGGCAGCACAAAATCAGGAGGCAGAACGCCTTAGGGCTGAAAGGGAAAGGACAAGACTAAAAAGAGATCTTGACATTGCTGAAGCCAAGCTAGCAGCTATTAAACAAATAGAGCATACAGAGTCTAGCAACTTATGCCCAAACAGCAATGAATTTGTTCCAAGAGAACAAACTACTCAAGGCTCCCATGTAGAAGTCAATGACAGTGTTAATAATGAGAGGTCTAAAAGTGATCATAGACTTTCTGATAGAAGTGAAAGGGTCAGTGGAAGGGAAGATAGCTATGAGCCAAGAGATGTTTTGATTCAGAAACCTGTAGTGTCAGGCACATATAGCTCTAGCTCTGACAAGCCTGAGATATTACCAACCCCTGCACTAGGTTCTGGTGTCAGTGAATCAAACCCGATGGTGCAACTAGCCCAGATACTAACATCACAGGTAGGGTTAAGCAGGTTGCCACCACCTGAGCCTAGTTTGTTTACAGGTGATCCCTTACAATATGCTGAGTGGAGGGCAGCCTTTGAGGCACTTATAACCCAACGTGGGATTCCTGTGCAAGAAAGGTTTTATTACCTGAAGAGATACATCTCGGGCCCAGCTAAAGAAGCTATCAGTGGCTACCTCTATCTCCATAGTGAAGAAGCTTATTCCAAGGCATTGTCTACACTGGAGAGGAGATTTGGGGATTCCTTCGTAATTGCAAATGCCTTTAGGGATAAACTTGAATCATGGCCTAAAATCAGTGGGCGAGATGGGACTGCTTTCAGGAAGTTGGCAGATTTTATGGCCCAATGTGAAGCTGTTATGGGAAGTATAGAATCCTTAAAAATACTGAATGATGAAAGGGAAAATCAGAAAATTTTGCTGAAACTCCCGGACTGGGTGGTAGCTCGTTGGGGACGTCAGGTCGTCGAATGGAGGAGAAAATTTAACACTTTCCCTCCTTTCAGTGAATTTGTAAAATTCATTCAGGATGAAGCGGAGGTCTCCTGTGACCGTGTGTTATCATTTAGAGCCAAAGCTTCAAGCGGGTTTGAAAGTGGCTCTTCTCGCTCCCAAGATAGGCCTCAAGGGAACGCAACATTTGGTCAGAAAACGTTGGGAGCAAGGACCCTTTCTACAAATACACCAGAGGTTGAGAATGTAGTTGGAATAGCTAACTGTACAAACTGTGCAGGAGAGCATGATATAGAAAGCTGCAAAACTTTCTCAGCCAAAACACTGGAAGAAAGGTATGACTTGGTTTGGCTAAAGAGATTGTGTTTTTCTTGCCTCGGAAAGGGTCATATTGCGAGTATGTGTAGACAGCGCAGAGTGTGTAAGATTTGTCAAAGGAGACACCCAACTCTTTTGCATGACGAGGATGCACTCCCAATGGGTAATAAACGGCCATCCCGACAGGAAAACATTGAACAGGATACCAGTTTTCCTAAACCTGTCACAGTGACAGGAGACGAGCAGGTTACTAAAACAGCAATCTGTAAAGCTACCAGCGTAAACAAGGATGCAGCTTTCAGTCGAGCAACAATGATTGTACCTGTCTGGTTGTCACACCAAGACAATCCCCAGAAGGAAAGAATGGTTTATGCCATGTTGGACTCACAGTCAGATACAACATTTGTGCTAGGAGACACCTGCAAGGCTCTTGGCGTAAGTGGTCCACATATTAACCTCTTATTGTCTACTATGCTAGCGGTAGAACAGAAGGTGGATAGCAGCAAGATAAATGGGTTAACTGTGCGTGGATATGATAGTAGCAGCAAAATCAAACTGCCTGCATGTTACACAAGGGATATCATGCCCGCAGCTGTGGAGCATATACCAACCCCGGCAATGGCAGCAAAATGGCCACACTTGGAACAAATTACTGACAAACTTATGCCACTTGGGGATTTTGAGGTTGGGCTCTTAATTGGTTATAATTGTCCTGAAGCATTGGTACCTCGTAAAGTGATTCCCCCTGAGAATGGTGGGCCATATGGACAGTGTACTGACCTGGGTTGGAGCATTATTGGTATGGTAGATGCTGCTGGGTCAAGTGAAGGTGATAAAATAGGGACAAGTCATCGCATCTTGACATGTGAGGTGCCGTCAAATTTGACAGACACTGAATCTACCCAATATGGGGGTGAAACTGTATATCTGTCATTTCCTAACAGTGTGAAAGAGGTTATTGCACCAGTTGACGTGGTCAGAATGATGGAAATGGATTTTAATGAACATAAAGGTACAAGCATCACCCTTTCTCAAAATGATAAGAAGTTTGTGGCAAAACTAACAGAGGGTATACATATAAGAGAAGATGGCCATTATGAGATGCCTCTTCCTTTTGGAGGGGAACCGTGCCTCCCAGATAATAAACAGATGGCTATCAAGCGCTTAAAATCTCTGCAAAATAGGTTTGCTAGAGATAAGAAATACTGTGAAGATTATGTGGCATTTATGGGAGATATCATAGCACAGGGCTATGCAGAAGAGGTTCCTGAAAATGAGATTCTAAATACTAAAGGGAAGGCCTGGTACATACCTCATCATGGTGTGTATCACCCCAAAAAACCTGGGAAATTGCGTGTAGTTTTTGACTGCAGTGCACAGCAAAGTGGTAGATCTCTCAACGACTACCTATTAAAGGGGCCAGACCTAACAAACTCGCTGATTGGAGTGTTGTTGCGATTCAGGCAGGAGCCCATTGCATTTACATGTGACATAGAGCAAATGTTCTTTCAGTTCAGTGTAAACCCTGAGCATAGAGACTACTTGCGATTCCTCTGGTTCAAAGATAACGACTGGCAGTCTGAACCAGTACATTATCGGATGGGTGTACATCTGTTTGGTGCTACATCATCACCTGGGTGTGCATCATTTGCATTAAAGCAAATTGCTAGTGATTATGAGCAGGTGCATGGTATAGCTGCCAAAGAATTTATTCACAGAAATTTCTATGTAGATGACGGTCTCAAGTCTACTGAGACTGTCCAAGAAGCAGTTGAACTGGTTTCTAGAGCTAGGAAGCTATGTGCAGAGGGAGGAATTCGACTACATAAGTTCTGTTCAAATTCAAGAGAAGTCTTAGAGTCAGTACCCCCTGAAGACCGTGCAAAAGGAATAAAAAACCTGGATGTTTTGTGTGATATTCTACCAGTGGAAAGGACCCTAGGAGTCCAATGGTGTGTAGAATCAGATGAATTTCAATTCAGAATAGTACTGAAGGATCAGCCATTTACAAGAAGGGGCATACTATCTACCATTAGTTCAGTTTATGACCCACTAGGGTTTATTGCCCCTGTAATAATGGTGGGCAAACAAATCCTTCAAGAGCTGTGTGGGCGTGGTTCTGACTGGGATGAGCCAGTCCCTGAAGATCTCAGGCCCAGGTGGGAGAAATGGAAGTGCAGTCTCCCTCTACTGGAGTCAGTAGGAATCAAAAGGTCCTACAAACCACCAGAATTTGGCAAGGTGGCTAAGGTGGAACTGCACCATTTTAGTGATGCCAGTACCAATGGCTATGGTCAATGTTCATACCTTAGGCTGGTGAATGAGCATGGGAAAGTACACTGCAGTCTATTGATGGGAAAAAGCAGAGTAGCTCCACTTAAGGCAGTAACCATACCCAGATTGGAACTCACAGCTGCTACAGTAGCAGTAAAGGTAGCTTCCATTCTGCACAGTGAGCTAGATTACCCTGATTATACTGATTTCTACTGGACAGATAGTACGGTGGTACTCGGCTATATCAAAAATGATGCTAAGCGCTTTCATATATATGTGGCCAACCGAGTACAACTGATCAGAGATTTAACTGAAATTTCACAGTGGAATCATGTTAAATCTGAAGACAACCCTGCAGATGAAGCATCACGAGGCCTAGATGCCTCTGAACTGGTAAGTCAGTCTAGATGGACAACTGGTCCAAGTTTCCTGTGGAATGAAACCATACCTATTGCCCAGGATCATGCTATAGAACTCTTACCAGATGATCCGGAAGTAAAGAAAACTGTTGTCCTAGCAACGAGTACAACGACTATCAAGTTTGCAACCATTCTGAGCAGGATAGAAAGATTCTCAGACTGGGACTCTGCTTGCCGTGCAGTGGCCCTTTGCATGAGATATATGGATAAACTCAGAGGAAAATACAAAACAGTAGCAACCTCTAAAAGGGTTGAAATTCAAACAGCCACAGGAAAGCGTTTCTTAGAACCAGTGAATGTGGAAGAAATGGTACTGGCTGGCAAACAAATTGTCAAGGAAGTACAAGCAACAAGCTTTTCAGCAGAGATGATAGGTTTGCCAAGAGAAGGCAATGTAAACAACAGAAGCAAGAAATGTAAGAATAGCCGCTTCATGAAACTGGATCCTTTTATAGATTCAGATGATATTCTACGTGTAGGTGGAAGACTGAGGAGATCAGAAATGCCTTACGAGCTTAAACATCCAGTCGTGCTTCCAAAGAAACACAATGTTACAGAGCTGCTGATCAGATATGCACATAGGAAAACAGCCCATCAGGGAAGAGGAATAACGACTAACTATATCCGATCAATGGGATTTTGGGTATTAGGATGCAGTGCTGCTGTTTCCAGGTATATCCACAAATGTGTGGTATGTCGTAAGGCAAGAGGTTCATTAGGAAAGCAAAAAATGGCTGATCTCCCACCTGACCGTATGGAAGATTCTCCTCCATTCACCTACACAGGTGTTGATTATTTTGGACCCTTTTATGTAAAGGAAGGTAGAAAGGAAACAAAGCGTTATGGTGCCATATTTACCTGCTTGGCATCAAGAGGTATACACCTTGAAGTGGCTACCTCGCTAAGTACGGATTCATCTTTGAATGTGTTGCGCAGATTTATTTCTCTGCGTGGTCCAATGCGACTTTTGAGAGCAGACCAGGGAACCAACTTTGTTGGGGCGAACAATGAGTTAAAAAGAGCACTGGAGGAGATGGACCAGGAAATTGTTTCTAGGTACCTGCTGAAAGAGGGATGTGATTACATTGAATTTAAGTTCAGCACCCCTGCAGCCAGTCACACAGGTGGTGTGTGGGAACGTCAAATAAGAACAGTGAGAAACGTTCTCTCCACAATTCTGCAGCAATCCCAATCCCAGCTGGATGATGACTCATTAAGAACACTGTTTTATGAGATAACAGCAATAATAAACGGTCGCCCCCTCACACTTGAAAACTTGAATGATCCCACTTCTATGGAGCCCTTAACTCCAAACCATCTTCTGACTCTGAAGACAAACATTATCCTCCCACCTCCAGGGAACTTTCAGAGGGCTGACCTCTACTGCCGAAAAAGATGGAGGAGAGTACAGTACTTGGCAAATGAGTTTTGGTCCCGTTGGAGAAAGGAGTACCTGCAAACTCTCCAGGTTAGGCAGAAGTGGAATAATCCAAAACGAAACTTCAAGGTTGGTGACGTTGTCATCATAAAAGATGAAGATCTGCCCAGAAATGAGTGGAAAATGGGTAGAGTGGAGAAAGTCTACAAGGGTGATGATGAGAATGTGCGGAGGGTAAGATTGTCTGTAGGAAAGTCTAAGACAGGCACAAAAGGCAAGTCTGCCTGCTTAGAACGCCCTGTTCAAGGCGTGGTCTTGCTGTTGGAAAACGATGATTAATAGATATAGAAAGGAGCCATGCTCACTGATGCTCATGACAATAGTTCTGATACCACTGTACAGACCAAAATTTCTCTGTTAATCCAAATAAAGCATATGTACTTGGTAGAATTTGTAATACATGTCGTTACAGGTTTATTTTAAGCTGAAGAAATACCGTTCATAAAGAAAATGCATGGATGAAAGATGGATTCCAAGCAATGGATCAGACACGTTTAATTGATTGTTTGTGTAAAGGTGTCAAACGTTGAAATTATTATTGGTATGTAATGTGTATGACAGTCATGTTATGGAAAATTTTGTAGAATTTTGGTGGGGAGTGTAGCTGCAGCTGAGTAGGAATTTTGTGTTGTAGGATCAGATGACCTGCTGTAGAGTCATTTAGTATGATGAGTAAACCAGGCTCACTAGCACCCCAGTGCAAATTAATAAAGCTGTCCCCACTTCACATCTAATTTGATTAAGTCATTGGTATAAGATGACGCAGAGCTTGGGAACCCTTGATATCTTTAACCCCACGCTAATAAAATAAGGTTTTGGAATTTTGGAGGAAAATTCGGCGCCAAATCTTGCATGGCAACAAGAAATAAAAAGATGCAAATTAAGTTATCTTGGGGAACTTATATGCCCAAACTACTGCTCGTTCTATTCATTCTGGTACTAACATTCAAGGGTGAAGGAGCCTGGGCAGCCGATAGGGAGGTCTGGTATCTGTCGATACTAGAGACACCACGGAGGTTAGTTTTTGTTACATACTTAATAACGGTCATTTGTGTAGAGTTATATGTATACTAATTTGTAATGCATTCAGTGTAATTGATAAAGGTTATTGATTCTGATAGATATCCAGACAAGTAATGGTTCATACTGATACTTATAAGAAATGATCAGTCTAGTAATACAATTATGATACCTTTGATACAAGTTCTTGATTTATAATTGATTCAACAAGTCATTTCTATAATTTCTAGCCCAGTTTGTATTGTATGTGTCTAACCCTAGAATATGTATATGACTAGTTATTGGCTTTTATTTTAGTTTTCACGGACACCATGAACGTATGTTGACAACCAATAAAACCATCTTAAAGAAGCCGCCTGTTCGTTGTCCTGTCGAGACCCTGGATTTTTATGACCGTCCCTAGTTAATTGGTCCGGCTACCCAGCCCCCCCCCTCCTATCACAATCTCTACTTTACCTACTCTTGTAATTAATTGTTCTGAAACTAAGAAAAAATCTAGTCTTCCTGCTTTCCTAGGCGTTTTCTTCCACCAGCTAAATCTTTTAGTATTTGTATTTTTAATTCTCCAAATGTCTACTAGATCATATTCGGTTTTCTTGTCCTCTAGTTTTTTACTAGCTTTTTTATTATTCCATTTTTCATAGTTATATGTATCCAAATTAAAATCTTGAATCATATTCCAATCCCCTCCTATTATGTGAAAGACATTATTTATTGTATTTATTTTATCAAAAAGTTCCTCAATAAATATTTCTATATTATCATTTGGTGCATATACACTACCTAAAGTTATTCTGCCTATTAGTGTGATCTCAATATCTATTATGGTATATCTACCATTTATATCTATTATAGTGTTATGTATTTTATATTCGAAAGTTTTATTTAGTAGTATAGCAGTCCCTTTTGCTGCAGTAGATGTACCAGAAATAAATAGTTCTATATTCCAATCATCCTTAAGAACAGTATAGTCCTCTTCAGTCCAATGAGTTTCTTGTAAGAAAAGTATGTCAGTATGTCTAAATTTTGCCCTATCAAAAATATCGCATCTTTTATGTCTGTCTCTCAGTCCTCTCACATTTAATGACTCTATTCTCAACTTTTCTTCCATCTTTTTTGTAAGTTTAGCCAGCGACACCACCCCCTATATTCTATATTTTGTTTCAAAACCATATCATTGTAACTAGCAACACACAAATAAACATATATCATTTTATATACATACAATATTCCAACACAATGAGTCATGACTCCACACAGCTTCCAATTGGGCTCCTTATTACTCCAACACCCCATAGCCAGGCGACACACCAACCAGATACAACATACATATAATGGGTTTTCACCCGAACTGCAACTAGATAATCTAAGCTATGTTTTGCATAAAATAACCTCTGTCATAGTTCCACACTATATTTAAATAACTATATACACATTATAATGGAATAAAGGGGGCTGTGCCCCAGATTTATCCTTTGGACAAATATGACCATATGTATTCATTAAACACAAGAAAAAAGAAAAGAAATAGAGTACAAGAACCATATATTAGCATTTGCTAATCTACTATATGGCATATCAAATTAAACCTTCTTTTTAAGTGTAATCCACATTTTCCACTACACTTATCTATAATGTCAACAAAAACAAGACATTGTATTCTCAAAACATCCATTTCTCTGTCCCCTCAAGGATTGAAAAGTTAAAAGTAGTTATACAAAAGTAACTGGTTTGCATAGTTTTAGGGCTCTTCCCCATGTGGCATACCATAAAGCTTTCCCTCTCTCAATTCAAACAAATTCACTTTACATGAATATAAACTTTAAATAGCATACTTATCAAAATACCCACATCTCAAAGTTGAAAAGTTAAAATTAATTAAACAAAAGTAACTGGTTAACATAGTTTTAGGGTTCTTCCCCTTGTAGCATACTATAGAGGTTTCACTCTCTCAATTCACACAATTTCACTTTACGTGAATGTGAACTTTATATAGTCTACTTATCAAATATCCACATCTCAATATTTCAAAAAAAAATCAATAGTCCTTACCATATTCAGAAACTAAACTACTATTTGTATACAAGTTTTAGGGTTTTTCCCCTCTTGCTATAACTTATTTGGGGTTACTTCCCATATTATCTCCTTAATATCATGTAGATTTATTGAAACATGTTATCAATATGTCTATCTAAACAATGTTTGGCTGGTGTGCCGACCGGCCACAGAGTCCAACAAGAAACACAGAAATCACAAAGGAGCATATTTCCAATTGTTATACACCAGACTTGTACCCTGTTGTGCAAAATAAATAAGCATAATTGTTGATATTTGGGAGTTGATGCCTCACATTACCCATTAAGTATATATGTAAATCTTAGTGTATGCCTGGATTATCCATGCCTTACACTTTTATATCCCACTGGATGATCCATTGGTATATGTATACTATTAGAAAAATATAAGGGTATATATATGCATCAAAACCCGTACAATAAAAAAGAAAAATTGGAAAGGGGCAGCAGATTTCTTATAGTAGATGCATCTGGCTTATCCATATACATCTGGCTGGTCCACCCTTCCTGGATTACCCAGTTGGGACGGGCCAATTTTATACATGATTTTAGCTGCCCTCTTTCACACCCTCTCCACAGGACAAGGAAGGGTTCAGAAGGGTTCACAGGTAGGGTTATTGTTAATAAAAGGGGCTAGTTGTTATATTGTCAGTCAGTCAAAATCTTAAGGTTTGAATAAATGTAGTCTTTTTTGTCAATTTCCAGTCATTTGTAAAAAGTAGTTTGCCAGAAAGTTCACTATCTTTTTGTCAATTTCCAGTCATTTGTAAAAAGTAGTTGCCAAAAATTTCATTCATACTCTGGATTATCCATAGCATTTTGAATATGTTACTTTAGTATTGTCACTTCAAGTATTTAATTTTGAATTTCTCTAGAATCTGTATAGCCTCAAAGTGTTTAGTCTCATTTTAATCATAATCTCGTTCAGTGATTTGCCCCTCCTTCTGGCCAGTTCTCTCATAATGTCTAATACATCTGCAGGGCAGCTGTATGGGTGTGTTCCTGTGGGGAAGTATGGGCTGTCTGTTTCGCATATCAGATTCTCTAAAGGTAGGTATTGTGTCAGGTCTGTCATGTGGTTCTGTCTTGTCACAATTTTACCAGTCAAGCCAAAACAAGTTTGGGGGAAGGCGTCCAGAAATTGTCTAGCTTCAAGCAGACCTTCTTCGAAGCTGTGGTAGTGTACCAGTGTTGAGGGAATGAGTTCTTTTTTCATTTCAGCCAATACATCATCAAATGCGTCCCTACCATGTATGACCACTGTCTTCCTTGTCTTTGCAGCAATTTTTAATAGGTCTCTAAAGCTTTCCATCTGTCCGTCCTTGTCAGCTTGGGTAGCCCTATTGTAGTCAAGTCCGATCTCTCCAAAGCCCACTACTGTTGGCAATGTAATCATTCTTTCAAGATCATTTTTGATCTGGTCGCCCATCCTGTCATAGTGTTTTGGATGAAGGCCCACAGTGACATGTACTTTTGGGTCCTTCACTATAGCCGAATGAAGTGGACCATCCCACAACCAAGGATCTACCAAATTGGATATGCAACCCTCATATCTATCATCCTTGACCTCAGCATACAATGCTGTGATGACGTCCTGACTGCCGGACACCCCAAAATTTGTCTGCAGTCTGTCCACATGGCAGTGGGAGTCTATATACGTTATAGGGACATGATTGTCCAGTGGCCCTGACATTGTCCCGACCTTGTCACAATAATCAAAGTTCAACGTCAGTGTTTGCCAGTGGAACAATTCTGACAGTCGGGTGGGGTTTGCCGGAGAGTATTGTGATTTGGGAGACAGTTCAAAATATTCATCAATAATTTTGCAGTGCTCCACCTGTTTCTGGCAAAAAATTGAACCTGCATAAGATAGTCTCTTGGTTTGTACAATTGACAGAATGTCAGTCAGTTCATTCAGGCCCAACTCTAGCTTAACAAAGTTAAGGAAATCCCTCACTCTCAGCACAAATGTCATATAATGTGAGACCGGGTTGAAAGTGCCGTTTGTTCCATATGATCTACATGTCTCAATATGTGTCGTCGACTCATAATGGTTACATTTCCAGCATGTTCGATCTGGAAACAGGCCCCACCAGGATGTCCCTAGGTGTGCACTGATAAAATGCTTCTTCCTGTTCTTGTCATCTGAACCACATAATATGCAGGTCTTTGGCCAATCCATCCCCAGGTATGGGACAAAGGATGCCATGTTCTGTAATAAAGGACTTGAGTTAGTGTAGGTGGACATAGGGTCAGTGTTATCAAACTTCAAAGGTAGAGTATTTAAGTGTTATACATAGATAGAGAATTGACATAATGTTCTATAGTGGAGGAGTTAAGATAGTAAGGTAAGGCAAGGAGTTATTATTATTCCACTATGTAGTTTTAAGTATACTGTCGCCTCTCTAGTATGGTTAGTCAAATGTTATTGATATAGACATATTTTGGTCCGAGCTCTAAAGGTATAAACTAAAAATTAATCATAATAAACTGAATAGGTATCCTGTGGGAGAGCATAAAAAAAGAAAAAATATATACATAATTTGCACAACAGACAATACACAAATACAAACTAGCCATATTTTCTCAAATCAATGGCTAAGGTTTATAAGACCTTATTGTATCCCAATTGTCTTCCTTTTTCTTCTTTGTCTGTAGCCAGACAAAGCCCTTTGCATTATCACACACTCTTGCCATCAGGTTTTCCTTTTCCCTAATGGAAGCAGCCTCAATACCCATGGCTTTTCTTGCCGCCCTCGCTCCCTTTGCCAAATCATGTTTAAAGCTTACCCAGTGTTGTTTACCTTCATTGTGTCCCCTTAATTCCTTGCCCATCCGAAGCAAGAACTCTTTGTCCTTCCACTTTAAGAAGGACACAATGATAGGACTTGGTTCATTTTTATTCCCTGGGACTCTATGTATATGCCTGATATCCCAGTTTTCAACAGTGTTTTTATTGGCCTTTAGGTCATTCACCACAAAATCCTTCACTCTTTTTAGAGTGTCTTCAGGATCCTTATCATTTCCTTCCAGCCCATAAATCCACATGTTTAGTTTTCGTGTGTATTGATCTGATATTTCAGACTGGGAGGTGAGGGCGGCAATTTCCTTGTCTTTCCTTATAATTAACTCCTCAAGAGATTTTATCTTTTCTTTGTTCTTCTCTATTTGAAACTGGCTTGATACTTGATGTTCTACACCTATTCTTATGTTATCATTTACTTTCTCTAATGCATTTTCTAGCCTAGCAACCTTGCGCTTCAATTCCTCATTTTCATTTCTATCCACTTTCTCTGCCGTGGCCTGTTTCACTCTAATATCTATTTCCTTCTTTCTAATCTTTTCTTCCATGTCCAGCAGATCTATCATATCTCTTCTGCATTGATCGTATGCCTCCACATTTGCCCTCTTAATTCTTGTCTCACTCTCTACCTGATGTTTTAGCAGTCTTTCTTCCATCGCTCTCAAGTCGACTCTCCATCTGTCTTCTTCCTCTGTTTCCCTACTCCTCCTTTCTACACTATTGAACAGTCTTTTCCTGACACTCTCTGCAGTTGGGTTTTCCTGTTCAATTCTCAATGGGAGTTCGTCCTCATCCCTATAACCTGATCTTAACACTATAGGGTCTGGGGATGCCTGACTTTGTGACTGGTCTGACTCTCTGCTTCTCTCACCACCTGTGTGTCTAATCTGCTGTTCATCTTCGCTATGTGCCCTGTCCTCAGGGGACACCACGGGGGCAGTGTTTTTACTCGATTGCATTTTTTCGAAAATAGGGGCTAATTTCATTGTTGGTGGTTCTGCCTCCCTTATTTCTATTTCATCTGTTACCTCCGTGGTGTCTGAGCCCGAGCTTTCTTCTTCTGACTCTGCCCTGTCTACTCTGTCAGGCTTATCTGACCTTAACACTCTTACTTCTTTGAGTTTCTTTTTCGTGCTCGATACCCTTCTTTTTCGTGGCATGTTTATGGTTATACAAGGGTAAAGGTCAGTATCCGATTACTAAACACCGTCTATTTGTTATTCCTTATTATCGCTCAACGAGCTATTTCAGACGGGTTGGTGTTACAGTGGATGTTTCCCTATTTTCGCTCAACGAAAACAACAGAGCATACGATATCAGCGAAAACGCTTACAGGAACACTGCCGGTGGTTACTTTATCTTATATATTTTCAAAAGTCTTCGCTAGCCTGAGTGGCTACTATGTCCGTTCTTTTAAAGCAACTCACCAACTTGATTTGCGAGTCTTCTCCGGGGATCACAAGACTATGTTTCGCGCCGTCGTCTCTACGTTTCGCCGGGCCAGTGATTTTCTCAAGTCGCCGTCGTCAGGATCATCCCCTTATCTCAAAAGTTCATCAGAAATAGTCCGCCTGGCTCGTCGAGTTGGTTGTTTCGCCAAAATATCCCGCCCGTAGGTCTTTATTCTCGGTCTATGTAGACGCAGCCGTCAATCCACAATCTCGATCCCGCAGAAAGCTCGACACACGCTCTATAAGTCCATTAAAGTATATAAATCGCACTCATCTGCCGGATGATCCGCAAGTATGAATCGTAAAGATCTGTTCTGGATTATCCAAAACAGCGGAGGTCTCCGTCTGATATAATATAATCCGAACAAGAGTGGCTGCCTCTTTCATGCTCAAGCCAGAGAGTCTGCCATGTGCTGTGGCCGTAATCCCCTCATTCAAAAGTAGAGTATCCCGACCGTCTCGCGCTACGGCTTAGAGTGTTTTCATTGGCTGTTAGAGTGTTGTCATTGGCTGTTACAGCCTTCTCTCCGTCCGCGGGCTTCTACACTCTAGACGTGGGGGTGTCAGCCACCACACCACTCTACCTCGTGCTTTTACAAATGTTTCTGGCACTCACCCGGATTTTCTATTCAACTTTTCTGCTTTTCTATGCTGTTTTCTCCGAAAGGCTATCTTCCTCCTCTGTCCATGTCTCTTCTTCGAGCTATTCCTCTCGTGACATCATCTCCATATGTGTATTTCTGTAATATTTCGTCTATTTTTCACGGAGCCCACACGAGACTGGTCTGTTCACTCGGTCATGACGTCACGAAGGTCACATGACGTCACCAAAAACATACCAAAAAACTCTTCGCAGAAAAGATATATCTGTCACATATATGAAATATCTCTATAGATGGATCCCTTCCGATATATCCAATGTAGCGAGACGAAACCGAGTAGTCCTAATCCCCGAGGTATTTCATATATGTGACAGATTCTAAGATTAGCTTGTTCTACAGTCTGCCTACCGCCAATCCGGAGTCCTGTCAAAGATTAGATCAGACAAAGTCAAAGGTGTCTGTCACAGTCTGAAAATATAGTAAAAACAAATAAAAAACATAAGTATGGTTTGTCTGGTTTCTTATCTCACCCCTTGTATGCCTTATATATACCGTGATCAACACCGTGGTGTATTTTATGTACAGCTCAGAGAATTAATGCATGAAAATGAATACCGCACGCTTTCAAAGGTCTGTGATTGCTGTAATTTGGAATTTTGATTTTTTGGCATTTTTCTGCCTATTGCCACTGAGTCGTGATAAGCCAGTTGTAAGTGGTGGAGGAAACCGGAGTACCCGGCTAAAACCACTGCCTAACCCCAAGTCACTGACAACTTCCTCGCACGCCCGGGACAGGATATGAAACCGGGCACGCATGGTGAGAGAAAGCTCAGCAGTCAGCAGCAACGCCTTAGACCACACGGCCATCAGGGCAGGCCCTGTTGTAGCTGGAATGCAGCCTACTGTGGCACAAGTTAGAGACTACCAATACCAAGGCTCCGATGGCTTAAAACGGATATACATGTATAGGTAAATATGGAAATGTATACTAGTATAACAAGGTTCATGTTTGGGTTAAGATGGGAACATCTTTTTGTGTATGTTCACTGTAATCATTGCGACGAGAATGAAATAATTGACTGCCGGATATTTTATGAGATATGGTAAGAACTTGGCAGGAAAAGGTATTAGGAAAATGATAACCAATATACAACTGACTTATTACTATGTGAATTATTATCATCAACACTCACCCATCTGATATGGTTTATATATTTCAAACAAATCCTTGAAACAATTTGGTGTTATAGCGACTAATGACTGAGTGTACTTCATGTATGCCTGTGTCTGTCTTTCCATGGCTCTGGAACAATAGATTATACAAGCATGTGAACATCCTCAGGGCTCAAAATGTATCTGACGCTAATTTGCATATGCAGGGTAATTTACATAATTGAGTCAAATTGGCCTATAATTTAGGTCAACTTAACCAGTTATGTCCAGATATATGAATTACTTCTTATATTGAGGATCACGATGGTGCAGGTGTGAACGGCAAAAAAATCCGCTCTTTCTCTGCAAAAAGTTAGATTTATTTCTGCCGTCCACACCTGCAACATCGCAGAGCAGGGATCCAATGGCTATGAACATAATTTTGATGTCTGTGTATATATATATATATATATATATATATATATATATATATATATATATATATATATATATATATATATATATATGTGTATATATATATATATATATATATATATATATATATATATATATATATATATATATATATATATATATATACTGTATATATATATATATATATAAATATATATATATATATATATATATATATATATATATATATATATATATATATATATATATATATAAAAACACCGACTAACCTCAAGTTACTGGTAGCTTTCTCACATCTAATTGTTCACCCTATGATCTGATTAGCACAGTAGTACCTGTCTGATTTGTGAATAAATTAATTTTCATTTTTTACACACACATACATATACATACATACATACATACATACATACATACTTACATACATACATGCATGCATGCATACATACATACATACGTATATATATATATATATATATATATATATATATATATATATATATATATATATATATATATATATATATATATATATATATATATATATATATATTAGTGTGTGTGTGTGTGATAGAGTAGGCCACGTTAGTTTAGTCTTGCGGTTACAAATCCGTTTCCCATAGGTGTACCTTACTAGTATTTCCCAGCTGTCACAATGGATCACTGGCCGCAGAAGCTATCAGTATATTTTGGCGTTGCCCGAAGGCTTCCGGCATGGCCTGAGGGCCATAGATAAGCAAAGGTCATAGTTGATGCCTGCAGGCATTTGCATTATGTCCAAATACAATGAAATTGGGTTCATTGTATTTCAGAATTAAGGTGACAAATCATACAGAGCTCCAGATTGGCTTCAGATTTGAATTTTACATGCAGTTCTAAATCCTGGGTCTTTGACCTTTTGTAATGGCCTATCGTTGTGGAGAGATAAGGATCCATTAAGGTCCATCGGCTTGTAAACAATATGGAGCACTGACCGTGGTATTCTTTATCTACCGTTCTGCACCTTAACCCTTATTCCGCTGCTGGCTAATTTGACCAATACAAAATGATACATAAAAGCTGAAAAATGTTTGAAACCCTGGCAAATTGGTACTCATATGAGAGTACTCGACGAGAAGCTATCTAATGAATACCAACATGACAGGGTTGAGATGTTTTGTAAAAATCTTTGTGTCCTTGTGCTTTGGACGAAAGGCCTTAAATGTAAAGGTATTTGTTTATAGTCTTGTATCCACCGAAATGTTTACACGACCTTAGCAATTCAGAGGTATGAGGACAGTTATGAATGTATCATAATTACTCGATGTTCATCTAATCTGAGGAAAAACTTCCAACTCTCCCCAAATCTGATTTTATTGAGGTTCGTACTAAAATATGTTTGAAAGATACTTGAAATTCTAGGTCAAGGGTATTGCATAATGAAATGGAAAAGAAATTGGTTGATTATTCAGGTGATATAGATAAAGACGTTATGTAATATAAACTACCCAATTCAGTTACCTATCTTATCCAACTTCATGCATGCTGTCATTATTTCAAATTTAGTTAAATGTAAAGTCCTAGCCAATATAGCCATCTCCAAATGGTTGGTCGCTCGTGCCCAATTTATTTTCGCAGGTTGCTTGAACTCGTTTTTTTGCTACCAACTCGTTTTAAATGTTACGAAAACGTGATGTAATAGTTGTTTGAGTGAGAGTGGAAACATGCCAGGAGGAGAAAACCTGAAGAGGAATGTACTTTGTATGGAATAATTATGTATCGTTTACCTGCCAGTAACCAATCTGTATACTGATTTAAAGGATATGAATATGAAATAAAAAAGCATCCGCCATGGATGAATAAAAAACACAAAATAAAGTAGATATCATATACTGTGAAGATAAGCTTTACATGTGTAATACATGTACATAGATACATACATAGATACATACATGCATAGATACATACATACATACATACTTACATACATACATACAAAAATACATACATACATACATACATACATAATACATACATACATACGTGCGTGTGTGTACATGTAGTTAAAACTATGACATATTTGACGAAATTCAAGAATCATCTTATTAACCCTTCAAATGCTGAGGCTAGTTTTGTCCAAAGAACAAGGACGCAAAGATCTTTGAAAACCATATACACCCTGCCATATTGGTATTCATTAGATAGCGAGAGTTTTTTCAGATGAGAACCCATGTGCCAGGGTTTCAGTCACTTTACAGGTTTCTTTGCATCCTCTTATACTTACCAAATTAGTCATCATCAGCATAAGGGGGGTAGTCCCCTCCTAATACAGTCGCCGCATAATTTTGTGATCTAGCTAGAAGAGTTTATTTAGAACCAGACATGTCTCGAATATTCTTTCTGTTTCCACATACCCTAACCAATTACGCTTCTTGAACAATTATCTTTTCCTATTTTCCAAACCGTTAACAACTGGATAGTCATGATTTAGTTTAATATTGCATTAAAGTGACGATAAACGAAATTCCACTCAACCCTTGGCAACCCAAGCATGTTAGAAAGTTACAAGTGACTTCGTTTTAGGTAGTGGTTTTCGCCTGTTACTTTGGATTCATTTGAATTTCCAAATTCCAAATGCTCAACTTACACAGCCGTCCAGGCACTTTGTATTATGTATTTATATTGTCCAAAACATAAACCTGTTGTGTCTGGTTTCGACCAGCGAGAACCAGCTGAGGATGAACTGTAAATCTTGGACTTCTGACCAGATAAGTTCCTATCTACCTCGTCCGATCGATTTAGCGCAATTCCCATATCTCACAATAGACTTCTGTGACAGAAAATATGGCTTATCGACGGCTATGTTTATACAAAGAGATAGCTACCTTGAACCCATCAACTATTACAGCACCATAAATATCAATACCGTGTTGTATTTATTCCTGCTGGTAGTTGTGTGATCTTAAATAAACTCTAGGGTGATTTAGGAATACGATTGAAGAACTTTTATCGTTGAGGGTAGACCTTAATACACATACTTTACCAATGTTACGACAAAAGGACCTTAACGTGAAATGGTTAAGGGTGATGGCCGAAAGGAAACCAATGGTCAGAGGTACAAATTCCTTTCGGAAACAAAGGCAGCATTGATTAATGGTTTATTTGGAATTCCTTTTTGAGTTAAGGTCACTTCCAAATCTGTGTATCTGTGACGAGTAGTTCATTATCGACGAAAGACAATTATTTGTTTTAGTGATTTAACGTTTCCTTTTATGTACATACACATGTGGTTCATTGTTTGCTATACAATTCTGTCAAAAGACTATATGCAATTTAGTTCACTATCTTTTAGGAACGACCGAAGGTATAAACAAACTATTTATCTAAGCTATTGACATCATAATGTTAAAGATTACCTTAAACATTATCTTGAAGCAATATCTAAGAAATATTTGACTGAGAATCATTGTTATTCCTATTGGTACATGTATTACAATTCATATTGAAGTTTTATTTAAATCAACTTGATGAGTTTCGTTCAAAGGCGCACTCTTAAATGGGTTAAAAAGCCAATGCATGCTATTTTTAAAACCTATATAATGATACATCGATCCATTTCGTACTACATGTTTGGTGTGCGATTTGTAAGAAAGTGGGTATTTTTACATGACGTGGCAGGACTCGATCTAGGAGGTGCATGCTTGAGAGCCAGGCATCTTCATCTCTATGCCATTGCGGAAGGATATAGATGACGTCTGTTGTTAACACATGTCGTTAGATGTTCCAATATGCCTAAAATGTAAGGAATTTGGGAATTTCAGTTATCGTCACTTTTGAGCTATGTTTACGCTTAATTGTGATAAGCCAGTCGTAATTGGTGAAAGAAACCTTGCTAAAAGCACAGGTGTTTGAAATTGGGCAGTGGTAAGAGTCAGTGAGCAATCAGTGGCAATGTCCTAAACCACTCGACCATCAGTACAGGCTCTGGCAGAGATGAGAGACAGCGCGCAGTCATTGGCAATGCCTTGGACCACTCGGCCATCAGGACGGCCCTGTTAAACACGGGTTGCACTAATCTTGTCTGGGGCATGTGGGAATTTTACTAGAGACTTGGGTTTAGGCGGTAAACTTTAGTTTGGACTGTATACCAGTCTGTCTAATAGTTTGCGTATCACTGATATACTAGTACTACCACGAAACTACCAGTAGTCTATAACCGAGTAATCTCGAGATTGCCTCAGATCTACCTACTACTAACAACGGATCATAGTAGACCCATTGCTGACCCTCGTGGTCTAATAGTAAAAGGCAAACACAAGTCTGCCACGCGTCAAACACTGACCAGTGGTAAGACAGTGGAAATCAAAACATGGACCAGTTTCAGCCGCGCCCACATAGACAATAAAGGATGTTGAATGGTGAAAAATGATGGTGAAAAACGTGGCATATCCTGATTTAAGGAAACTTCAGGGGTACTTTCTTTTTCTTTTTTTCTTTTTACCTTTCCGTGCTTTTATTTGACTAATTAGACTACACAAAGTTTACATTGCCTGAAAGGTCTTTTGAGGAGAAACGCATTAATCATCATAAATGTACCTTCCCGGTCCGGTGAAAATTTTGGGGTAAAAACTAAACAATGCATACAGTTTTACTAACGGACAAGGTACCTTCAATTTTCATAAATGAGGAGAAAACATCAATACGGATGAAATGGCATCACACTTTTAAAAAGGTTTTGTTCCATTCAGATTACATATCCATTTCTTTTGGATTTTTTTGTTGAAAATTGAAAAAAAAGTGTATTTCTAAACTCTAGATTGCACGACTTTGGAAAAAAGTCAAAATTGAAAAAAAAAATGGAGTGACTTTTCCTCCCACAAATTATTAGCTATTTGAATACCACATTTCAAGCAAATCCATTTACATTCTGCACCCAAAATGCGTGTATAAAAAAGCAACCATTTTTGGTGATATTCAATATGGAGGAAAGGGCAAAAAACCTTTCCGGCCTGTGAGGTTATGAGATAGTTTGGCCTCTCACTGGGCTTAGTGATGGACTAGATACTATCGCATGATTATGAGGATGATGGTGTAGGTTTCCAAATAGGTAAACATCTCAAAATGACCCTATTTTCGCACAGTTATCCCATTAGCCATTTGGAATAGGATAGTGTGTTCGGCTCGTTCTGTGACAGCATCGACAATGGTGTATTCTGTCGGGGTTTTATAAGGCCATGACTCAGTCGTTTGAGGATAGGGTCTGTGGGACATATCCTCAAATAAGAACCAGTTATGAGTATTGTACGAGCACATGATCAGGTTCACTCAACCATGTGAGATGGACAGGAGGGAATGGAATAAAGGTCAATATAGCTTAACCCTTTAGCTGCTGGGGGCTAATCTGGCCAATACAAACTTATGCGAAAGAGGCTAAAAATGTCTGAAACCCTGGCAAATGGGTACTCACCTGATACTTCTTAGTGAGAGCCTTCCAATGAATACCAACATGACAAGGGTTATATTTTTTTTAAACACTTTTGCGTTCTTGTGCCTTGAGGAAAGTAGCCTCAATCCGAAATGCCTAGAATGCAGCCTGTATGTCGATTATATCAGTCCATTTTTTAAATTCGGGCATAGCACGTAAACACCCGACCTGCATGAACACCATAACATTAAACTTCTGGATAGTGCGAAACAAATGAAAATATTGATCAAAATAAAGGGAAAATGACAACATCCAAACCTTTTTATTTGACGATCAAATTATAGCAAGGTTTTTAAAGATTTAAAAAAAAATGAAAAATAGGGCGAACGAATTAAAACTCGTTGGTTTATATATATATATATATATATATATATATATATATATATATATATATATATATATATATATATATATATATATATATATATATATATATATATATATATATATATATATATATATATATATATATATATATATATATATATATATATATATATACTTTCACCCCTAGACGGTCGTGGCTGAAACGAAGAAAAATACGTGCAATAACTTCACAAAACCATTATAATATGATCCATTGGTAACTTATGCATAAGTTACCAATGTATCACATTATATTATTCGCATACTTACCTGTCCGATTTTGCGGATACCTGTGCCAAGTTATGGATGTCTTACGAGAAACAAGATGGCCGCCGCCATCGCACAATATAGACGCTATCAAGAAAGGGAGACGGCTCAGGCTGTTGCGATGGATTTAATTGATAAATTATCAACATACATATATGTGTATGTTGATAATTATCAGAATAAGATATATTTAAAAAAAATAATGAAATTATTTTGCCGTGAATTGAATGTTTGCCAATTTACAGCAAGGATGAATTTGCAGTTGGGCGAGTAGGGGAAGGATGCCCAAAGTCGGACGGGTCTGTAAAGTCGGACACTTCAGAAATAGTGCAACAGCTTACAATTAATTTGATTTATATTCAAAACTTTGATTTTTTTCAGATAAAAATGGTAGTCCCTTCTCTTGATAAAAACATTTTTTACTCTTTTTCTACCATCCTATATACAGCTATAGCGTGAAATTCGCCCCTAGCCGTCCGAGGCTGAAACGAAGAGAAATGCATGCAATACATTTACAAAATCAGTATAATATGATACATTGGTAACTTATGAATAAGTCACCAACGTATCATATTATAATTCACATGTTTACTTTATCAATATTGTGCCAAGTTATGGACGTAAGATGGCCACCAAATCTTTACATTTTTTGATTAGTTTGGTTCAACAGATGGCGCTGTAGAACTCGCTCGCTCGCGAAATAAAGTACACGCGAAAAAACGAAAAATCGGCTTTTCGCGAAATTTTTGTGGCGCGATATATACCTATTCTACAGTATATATATATATATATATATATATATATATATATATATATATATATATATATATATATATATATATATATATATATATATATATATCCATATGTATGTATGCATGCATGCATGCATGTATGTATGTAAGTATGTGTGTATGTATGTATGTATGTATGTGTGTGTAAAAAATGAAAATTAATTTATTCACAAATCAGACAGGTACTAGTGTGCTAATCAGATCACAGGGTGAACAATTACATGTGGGAAAGCTATCAGTAACTTGAGGTTAGTCGGTGTTTTTCTCCAGGTAACCCGTTAGCTAGTCACGGTGGACCCTTATCGGCGAGAACTCTCCATCTAAACTCCCTGCCATAGCTTTGAGCACGTGGTTCCGGTGAACACTGCTTTAACTACCAGGACGTGCACTAGAGCTGTCGGAGGGATTCCTTCTCCCCGAGTTCACATCGCCCGCCACTGGAGCCGAGAGCACTCGCCGCATCTGGACGTACACGGACTGCTGTACAACAGTGAACCTCGGGGTTGGCGAGCAGTCAGGGATTGATCTAAATCGCTCTCACAACGCCGAAAGTCCGTCCATCCGTCCGCACACAGCACACAGTGTCTGGCGTGGTGTAAATAAAGCGAACAGACATACTTTATATAGCAAAGACCTGCTTATATAGTAGTACTAGTAACCAACATAACTACGCACGCCATAGTGCTAGCAGGCCAGCATCAATATGGTCTACTCTCTGACGGTGGAAAAACAGACAAACAGTAAGTCAAATTCTTTGTTTTGGTGTGAACGGTTTTATACCACTAAATTTTACACAGGGTGTTTATTTTTTAAAACGTACACTCGTGTGCATGGGTGGTCAAATCTCCAACATATTTCTGATCTGAAACGGAAGCCACATTCCCACAGCATCATGTATGAACACAATGGGCATGCGATCGGTCCGGTATTTCACAATGTAAGAATGTTTTTCCGGACGTAAGGGGTTAGGTTCGACAGGGTTATGAGTTCGTTTTATCACATGCGGATGTATGTGAAGTTTGATGGAGGGAGCATGGTAGTAGAAACAAGTTACGATGCAGGCCACACCAGATAACTCGGTCAGTACCATTACCATACCCTACAGCTGCACTACACGAGGGTGCCATTATCACGCTGTCAGTGGCAGGGGTGGGCAGAAGAAAACCCTCTCAATGATGTAGGGGATGGGGGTGGGGTGTCTATGCTGTTATCTGAACACTTGGTGTATCCGGATAACGACGTGCTATTTATTCTTGGCGAGAAAATGTTATGGCTATGCCTATGCTGTGATGGACGCGCCGACCTTAACGTTAACTCTTTCTTGCCCAGAATCGACCTGTTTAATGGTTGAACTCATCCGTCATGTATGGATTCACGTTTAATAGGAAGTATCGTCTGCATCTCCCATACCTCGGGGGACACTCACGAATACAGTACACTATTATATAAAAAAAATAATGGAGTTTATTTAATATCTGTGTGATATGTACTAATAATTTGCTTTAATGTCTCTCATAACTCTTTTAAGAGACTGAGTGGTCAGTATATATTGAACGTGCATGTTTTTATCTGTCTGTAGTATGTTTATCCATAATGAGCGAGACTTTTAATAAAGATTTTATTATTATTATTATTATTATTATTATTATTATTATTATTATTATTATTATTATTATTACACGTATGGTTTCGAGACGCATTTCTTTCTTGATAATCTTTCCAGATATGCAAGAAGAAGAAAAGAACTTTCTTTCAGGCATGTTACAAGCATACATTAAAATCATTAGGTTGAGTGGTCAATCTTGGCTTTTCGACATTGACATGAATAAAAGGTGTGTTTGTTATGCATTATAAGACAGTCCTTCTTAGCCTTCGCGAGTTTTCAGAGAGACTAGTGCCTATGAAGAGCATGGTTCTAGTATTGCCACAAATAAGTTCCCTAACGACATGTGAAATTCGCTAGCCCTGTTGAATGCTTGATTGTCCAGGAATTCGTTCTTCTTATGCAATGCATAAAGATCGTAGGAAAGCATTATTATCCCTCACACTGCGTGAATATATATGTATAGTTCTGTCCACCGATTTAAGCTAAGCTGCTTGTTGAGCCTTCTCATTTCAAATGTTAATGTAGGTCGCCTTAATCTATTTTACGCCTCGGGTCAGTGGGTGACCATATAGTTTCTGCATTGTCAGCAACTACTATTCACAGCTCTTTTATAGGCACTTAATGTTGCCTGGTTTCTTCAGATGCTCTGGGAATGAATGGGTTAACAATACCCGTGTTCTTCGTTCGAGGCTGATGAACTATATATGCACGGTGAAACCTCGGAGATGTGAACATATTGGGATCAGGGCAAAAGTGTTCACATTAGTGGGTGTTCACATCTCAGAGGTCTTTTCATAGTTTATAAGACACGAATGGGACCGGGAAATCGTGTTCGCATTAGGGGTGTTCACAATGAGAGGTTTAAGTGTAGTCCATCAGCATGGTACATTATGGTCCATTGGGCAATATGCTCTGACTGAACTTTAACAATACTAATGAGGTTCATTACATGACACATACTAGAAGAATAGCAGGCGTACACTACCGTGTTAACCCATTCGCACACGTAACTTACGCAATGTCTTTCACATATCTTTACATATTCTGTTCCAGTTGGAAGTTATTATCCCTGTTCCGCCAAGTACTATTAGTTTTCAAAAATCACATAGGTAAATGAGATATGTTCTAAGCTGTCGGTCACTTGTGAAAACTGCTAGTATTGCTTGGGTAAATGTAGGGTAAATGTCAAACTGGGTCCAGCTTGTTTTTCAAGGGAGGATGTTGTGCTCATTGAGCCATTTGGGGTGAAGGGGTGTAAAGGTTGTCCGGTACAAAACGGGTTGACCAGTAACATGACTGAACCCTGGGGGCACAGCGCGAATGTCACATGATCGAAACAGACACATGGAGGAAATGGAATTTCGGAATTTCAATTTTTTGTCACTTTTTCTGCCATTTTGCGGCCACATTATTTAGTCTACACCTCTTTAATCCTTATATGAATATCCAAACGTATCTGGCTGTCTGATGTTGTCACGTCTCAAATAAATAAATAAAACACATGTCAATGTAAATACAGCATAAATATTTGCTCGAAATTTTTTATTAAATATTGGACAAAACATTTCCCTTCAATTTTCCTCACATAACTCGAGTACTCGAAGAGTTCCGCGTGAGGACTATGTACGCACTGCAAATGGGTTAAAACTGCAAGGCCCTCTATGGCTGGGATGCGAAACTAGAAACAGGATGATGCAATCCCAAACACGGATGTCACTAGCCGCTGTGTGCACTCAAAAATAACCCAGCGTGGCCGTTAGCCCCACGGCACAGCGACGACACCATAGGTTTCCGGAAATACACGCGACGCAGACGAACAGGGGGGCGGGGGGCGTAGTCTTCTCTCTCTCTCTCTCTCTCTCTCTCTCTCTCTCTCTCTCTCTCTCTCTCTCTCTCTCTCTCTCTCTCTCTCTCTCTCCACAGACACATGCATATAAACAAAACTATGTATAACTGTATATATATATATATATATATATATATATATATATATATACACTGACACACACATATATATATATATATATATATATATATATATATATATATATATATATATATATATATATATATATATATATATATATATATATATATATATATATATATATTCCGTCACGAATATTGATTGTCTAAAACAATGAATGGGCCGTGTAGTTTATGATACACGTAATAGCTGGGTCACCCGTATACGGATACCGGGTCATACTTTACTATCAGAAGAGGGAATTCACATTGGTTTCGAAATATATTCAAATATTTTTTAAGTCGACACCGAGCGTTACATTAAATATGAATATATAGTATAGCCACCAAAGATAGGGAAAGATATATATATATATATATATATATATATATATATATATATATATATATATATATATATATATATATATATATATATATATATATATATATATATATATATATAGTTGTTGAAACAGTCACATGGAGCGTTGTATCTCTAGTTGGAATAAAGCAGAGCCTGGGATAGTCATGCTGTTCAAGAGCCCACACAGCTTAATATCAACACGCAGTGTTGTTGTTTGGTCTTATATCTGAAAGCGTCACTACAGGAGTACGTCATGTGGCACTTCCTGAATAAGTCAACAAAAGGGAGGTCCGAAATGACAGGTAGTTTATAACCCGTAGTCTCCCACAGGTGCATTCATCCGCAATGACTGGCTAGTAGCAAGTTCTCATCCAAGAAAATTGAAGATATACGAAATTCCGAATTGCAAGATCATGCACAGGCAGAGGTTTTACTGTGGTCAAAGAAGGAATTTTTGTCAGGTACAATTTGTAGATGGTGATATATTGACTTTGGATTACAAACACAAACTATGTATGTGTGTATATATATATATATATATATATATATATATATATATATATATATTATATATATATATATATATATATATATATATATATATATATATATATATATATATATATAATATATATATATATATATATATATATATATATATATATATATATATATATATATATATATATATATATATATATATATATATATATATATATATATATAATATATATATATATATATATATATGTATAACGATACTGTGCATCATATGCTTTACCACCTATAGGGAGATATTGGAATAATTGTTGATTGGGAGTGACAGCTGCTGCACACAACATGTAGTACAATCACACGTGTGGGAGGATTTTTATAGACCTGGGAGGAGGGTGTACTTCTCGATGATATTTAGATGGACTAATTGATAATTGATGAATACACACTTCCTGACACACATCTCGTAATGAATGACAGAAGAAATATTTCTGCACTCGTATAAAACCACCGGCAAAACCATACTCACTGGTAACTCGTACCCGTGTTTTACCATTACCTCGGTTTTCATCCAATAGGCAACTGGCTTATTACGATCGGGATCTGATACCACAGAACGAAGTGGCTATAAATAAAATTCATTCTATTTCATATTTCTAAAATTTGGCTTAAAGTATGTATTTCTACGAAGACATTAATGAAAGCGAACTGGTATTTGGCCCCACCTCTATAATTTCCAAAAATAAATATCAGAAGTTCAAATGCATATCACTTCCAAAACACTATAATTATGCATTTTAAACTGGAAATGAAGACACCTCATCCAAAGTTGTCTACTTCAATTTGAGTCTCACAACATCACACCCAAGACAAGTCGCTCTATCGATACTTCCCTGTAAATATATGGAGGGCGTGTTCCCCCGCTCCCTAGTGGTTAATAACATGTGTCACGTAACGTGGAATAGAATGGTTTCATTCTTACTCTCTCAGTGCCTTGCATAAGTAGTTGCATTAATACACTAAAGCTCACTCTACGTTTCCTATTCAGTTTAAACGATTTTAAGCCTCTTATTCTCTCAAAACAATGACCAGCCACTAAACTGGACTAGTCCCTTAGCTTTGTCTTAGCTTTGTATATATTCAGTTATATACTACACAGTGGATACAAGAAGCGCTGTGCCTCAAAACGAAAGTAGGAAAATGGTGGCGGAACACGAGGAATTAGCAGAAAAACGCTCACCAGATGCTGCTGATGCAATAGACGTTGAGATTGCAGGGAACGGTAGGAACTACTTTTCAGGGGGATGGGCATGTGATGAAAATTGCTTATCGTCATCATTTCTGTTCACTGTTTATAGCAGAAAATGTGGCGAAACATTTCAAAGTTTGTGGGAATGGGATGAATTGTGTCTACCATCACTGTTTCAGCTATCGATTCTAACAGCATAAGTGTCGAAACATTTCAAAACTTCGTGTGGATGGGATTAAATGTCTATCATCACAGTTGCTATCATCGGATGTGGCTGAAAAAGTGACGATTGATTAAATTCTAAATATTACTTGAGATAGATATTATTAGGCTAAAACTAGACAAATACGTACATATACAAATAGGGAAATATCTTGATAGTAGAGCTTATGTTGAGAAATATTTAACTGAAAGTTATTGTTAGAGAAATATCCAACAATCCCTCTACAGACAAAAATAAGCTTTATTAAATAGTTTATCTGTCGTATAATGTAATGTGTGTGCCCGGCCCCACATACATGAAACACAACCAAGACAGATGCTTCATTAACCCATTCACACTCAGAGCGGTCAAAATAGGCCTGACAATTTTGATATTTCTCTAACAAAAGCAATTTATGGAAAATACTAATCAGACGCCAAACAACAACTCTCTTTGAAATATTTTGTTAACCTTTCCTTAGTTACCAAGTTATTTTCAAAAGTACTTGAGTAGCAGACGATACTTTCTAGATGAACTCTAAGTGTGAATGTGTTAAGGCTTTTTAAATATTCAAACTGAATAATTAACTGGTATTGTGTATCAATCGATCCATGTTTATAACATAGAGACTGTATCCATGGCTTAACCATACTATACCAGAACACAAAGCTTCAAAACAGGTGGAGGGGGGGGGATCAGCTTGCCCAAAAGTTGCAATTAGCCTAGATAACCATCATACCTGTCAACTCTACTGATTTGGGCAGTACTCTCCTGATTTCAGACCCCAAATTTGGTGTCTTCTGATTGAGCACCTGATTTGAAGAAATCTACTGATTAGCTACTGACTAGCTGATTTTAAAAATCCTCCGTTTCCCAGCAAGTAGATCAGTGAATGACAATGATTAGATTCATGTCCATCAAAGTGGAATACTGGACCAAGTCAACTGCAGTGGTCAGTAGGTTTAATATGCGTCGCTGAAGCAGAGAGCTAAATATACGTCGGTGATTGAGGATGAACAAATAGACTTTAAGTCAAATAAAAGCATCCTCTAAAGGCGATATTTCGATATGTACATCAAAGTGGAATACTGGAACAAGTCAACTGCAGTGGTCAGTAGGTTTAATACGCGTCGCTGAAGCAGAGAGCTAAATATACGTCGGTGATTGAGGATGAACATAGGAATAAAAAATAGGAATGGTTACCATTCCTATTTTTAGATATGTTTTAATTGATATTAAGCTTAATTTTAAGAGGTAGAAAGAGGTGCATGCTAGTCTAGCATCATAACATTAAGAAAAAATGGCTGATAAGCAAAATTCACCTCCACATAAAAGAGCAAAATACATGTGCAAATTTAGTGATAAAATATGTGGTTCCCTGTTGAATTTTTTGGATGATTGTTGTATAATACCTTAATTATTATGATAACATTTACCGATCCAGGTAATGTAACCCGTTTAAAGTGAAAAAAGGAATAGGTTTCATGAAATTCATGGACTGACAGGAATAACAAATATGGTCATGTTAAAATTGATTTGTTGTTATTATGTCCATCTGTTTACTGCAGAGAGTTGAGAGTATTGGCACTACATTAGGTAGGAGACACCTGGTGGGAAGTTGGTAAATTATATATATAGGTGCGGCACCTGGTGGGAAGTTGGTAAACTAACGTATATGGTAGCGGCACTGCCGCGTGAGAAAATCTCCTGTTTTTTTATTGTCTGGGGTTGACAGGTATGCGTTTCCTGTCACATTATCAATGCTAATATCATAGAGACTTATGTCTAGAGGAAACAGGAGGGCTGGGAACCCCCCGTCAAACCCCAAGTCACTGGAAACTTTCTCACAAATGTCGCCAGCAGGGTTCGAACCTGGGCAGTGAAACGCTGTCATCTTTCCCTTTTACATTTCTGATTTTTTTAAAAAACATATCTAGGTTGGCTCTCTTGGTTTTCCAAAAGGCGGTGTTACTTCAACCTCATCATTCTTTTGAATACTTTTTTGGTGATTTTTGTATATTTTTCATATGTCGCCCCTTGTGGTGTAGATCGAGCCACTCTATCGTCAGGTATGCCTTTGTTTACATTATGAGATTGACTGGCCATACCCACGATAGAGAAAGCCCCATACAAAACTTTTCCACTGCGCCCAAAAAACTGGGCGCTCACATTTCTAGCCCAGTCTGGCCACCCAAACCAACTGAATTCGTTTCCTACCTTGGTAATTTACGTTGTGACGCCTTTACAGCACTCAAATCCGTCCAGAGTGCGAGAAATGAGAGCTTTTTGGCTGGAAGCGATAATTTTCACCGTGTCCGTTCCGCCATTGAATTTGAAGCATGACTAGTCGAGCAGCACACGTGTGAAAAGGTGATAGGTTTGATACAGGAAATGATGGACAGTGCTGCTCGACTGGTCATGCCTCAAATTCAATGGCGGAACGGACACAGTGAAAATTATCGCTTCCAGCCAAAAAGCTCTCATTTCTCGCACTCTGGACGGATTTGAGTGCTGTAAAGGCGTCACAACGTAAATTACCAAGGTAGGAAACGAATTCAGTTGGTTTGGGTGGCCAGACTGGGCTAGAAATGTGAGCGCCCAGTTTTTTGGGCGCAATGGAAAAGTTTTGTATGGGGCTTTCTCTATCGTGGGTATGGCCAGTCAATCTCATAATGTAAACAAAGGCATACCTGACGATAGAGTGGCTCGATCTACTTGTGGTGGTCCTGTAGACTAGTTCTAGCAGTGAACTTTATCGTAACGCGTTTTCTATTATACTTTTTCAGATGTCGCCCCCTGGTGGTGTTCCTGTAGACTAGTTCTTGCCATTGTGGCCTTCTTTGGATTCGTGAATCTCTATGCTCTCAGGATCAACATGAGCGTCGCCATCGTTTGTATGGTCAACCACACTGCACTGCACCTGCGCAGGGAACAAGGCATCAACTATACAGTCGCCAACGTAACGAATGCGACCTACCAAATCCAGGACCAAAGCTGCACCAGGGTCGCCGCCAGTGCAGACGAAA
The DNA here is from genome assembly GCA_963942565.1 of Maea johnstoni. Taxonomy (NCBI): domain Eukaryota; kingdom Metazoa; phylum Annelida; class Polychaeta; order Spionida; family Magelonidae; genus Maea; species Maea johnstoni. The sequence goes on along the minus strand of OZ012694.1, from coordinate 35,191,277 downwards.
AGGTCATTTGCGTGTCTAATCATGGTTTATGTCGTCTAATTAAGGACATACATGACAATTCGCTCAAACAACGTATTCTTCGAAACTTGGTACAGAGATTCGTTAGACCACCCTCTCTTCAAAACTATGAATGTTTAAGGGATAGGGGGTTTCATTCCCCCAAAACGGGCGCCCCCTTCAGGGTATTTTAGACAGGTGTTCAAAAATCACAGATCTTCGTGAATAAATCACAGAGAATTAAAATGACAGAAAAAAATTATAATGCTGCAAAATATTCTTTGATATATATATTTTTGATTCCCAATTCAAGAAAATGTGGTTCCATTGTTTTGTTGTCATTCTAGGGGGCGCCACTCTGGCAAGTTCACCTATGGTACGACCGAATTGTGGGAAGTTGCTGCAGTTATAGAAAATATCTCAACATCTAGATTTTTCTTAAACTTGTTAAACTTGTTCTCAGAACCATATATTTTCAGAAAGCAATTTAAAAACTGGGGGTCAACCACCTTTTTTTCAAGCTAGGGGGCGCCACATTACCTTCATTTCAAAAATAACACTTCAAAATTGTAGGAAATTGATGAAGTTATAGAAAAAATCTCAACATCTAGATCTTTCTTAAACTTGCTGAAATTGTTCTTAGAACCATATATTTTCAGAAAGCAATTTAGAAACTGGGGGTCAACCACCTTTTTTTCAATCTAGTGGGCGCCACATTACCATCATTTCATACAGAACACTTCAAAATTGTATGAAATTGATGAAGTTATAGAAAAAATCTCAACATCTAGATTTTTCTTAAACTTGTTGAAATTGTTCTTAGAACCATATATTTTCAGAAAGCAATTTAAAAACTGGGGGTCAACCACCTTTTTCTCAAGCTAGGGGGCGCCACATTACCATCATTTCATACAAAACACTTCAAAATTGTATGAAATTGATGAAGTTATAGAAAATATCTCAACATCTAGATATTTCTTATGCTTGTTGAAATTGTTCTTAGAACCATATATTTTCAGAAAGCAATTTAAAAACTGGGGGTCAACCACGTTTTTTTCAAGCTAGGGGGCGCCACATTACCATCATTTCATACAGAACACTTCAAAATTGTATGAAATTGATGAAGTTATAGAAAAAATCTCAACATCTAGATTTTTCTTAAACTTTTCGAATTTGTTCTTAGGACCATATATTTTCAGAATACAATTTAAAAACTTGGGGTCAACCACCTCGTTCTCAAGCTAGGGGGCGCCACATTACCGACATTTCAATCGATAACTGATCCCCTTGTACGCCAGTATTCCTGTTGGCTCACAAACACTTACTCCATGAGGGCCGCGGCCCTTTCACAAATAGAGAACAGGCTTCAGGAACCTGATAGTCCCATAAGCCATAACCCTTCTTGTCTTCCCGCTGCCCCCCCCCCCCCCATACCCCCACTCTTGTTAAGTCGATTTGAGACAGAATCGTTACTCAGCCACTGAGGTGAAACACCCTCATCACACCTCAGCTGTTTTACGTCTAAGTTATTAGGCTATCTAGGCTATATGTGACCTGCTCAGCAGGAACCCGCTAAGATTTCAGACTTGCGCTCATGAAGTTTTATTTGACTTTATTTGAATTAAGCTCAGGCACTTTATGCGCCATTTCTGTTCTGTTGTTTCTCTTTTGTTCTCTATTATTATTTTGTTTAGTATCCAGTTTAGTGTATTATGTTTTTTGTTGTATGTGTATATTTTTCACCTTTGACAGGTGGTCAATAAACTATATATATATAGTATCAGTATCATGATATACATACACATACTCATATATGCATACATATACATACTAGTATATATATATATATATATATATATATATATATATATATTTATATATATATATATATATATATATATATATATATATATATATATATACTTATATATATATATATATATATATATATTGGTTATCATTATTATCATCATTATTATTTCTGTTATTATCATCATTGTATATCTATCACTATTGTAATTATCATCATTATCTTCGTGAAGGGCTGAAGGCCTGGATATGGCAGGGGTCTCGAATATAGCCTATATATATGGTCTCGAATTTTGAAGTGAGACGTCATTAGGAGGCTCTCATATCGTTTACAGTACAGAGAAACTTGCGCCAACATGCGCAGAACGCGACTTTTTTTATATTCACAACAGCCATTCTGTTCAGGTTGACCGGCTGGTTTCATATCCACATTTTTATTTTATTTATCTAAGTTATTATTGTTTGTTATCCAGGGAATGATAATAACAATAATAACATTATATCATTACTACTACTACTACTACTACTACTACTACTACTACTACTACTACTATCCCTTATTACTTTTCAAATAAAAATACCCTTCTGTATTGCTGCCGCATATCCAAACTAATCATGTGAGCAGAGTAAATTTCCTCCTCTTCTAGTGTCTTTGCAAACCCTCGCCTGCAGAAAGTTTTCCCCCTGCAGTTCCTACAGTAGGCTGACGTCCATTTCCAATATCCTTCTTGCCATCAAATCAAACAGTTCTACCACTCTCCGGTGAGTTATCGCCCATTCTGAGTGTATATTCAGTTTCATTTGATGGCAGTTGGGATTTTGGCGCTAAACAATTCCCGGGAAAACTGCTACATCAAAGGAATGCACACGCCAATGTTTACAATGTGCCGTCACCGCGCACGTGCAGAACGGCGATAATGTCGCAATCCTCAGTCAGTAGAGGTCGCTCGTTTCGTATGTCGCCTTTGTTCTTAAGGCGATTATACATTTTGAGTAGTAGGGCGGCTAGAAGCTTAGATGAATGAAAACAAGTAGATATGAAACCTTGGATTATTTAAGAAAAGAATGGATATGTAGCGAGAGACCAATTACTATATGCCCTTTAAGTACATGCTGGACTCTTGCCAGGAGTACCAGTTAATGCAGCAGCGCAAGGTCACGTGGGAACAAGGACCAATCAGGGCTTTTGCATCGATTACATTACAGAGAAACCTTATCTCCACCACTAGCCCTGTGAGTGCGAAGATGAACATCCGACTATAGATGGCGCCCATAAACGCTCACGGGAGCTACCCACAGCACCAATTCGGGCTTATTAGTGGCTATTAGTTGACACTGTTTGAGGCTAGCTTGTTCAGGTTGACCGGCTGGTTTCAAATCCACTTGTGTTTGGTCATCTAAGTATGAAACCATCCGGTCAACCTGCACAGGCTGGCTGCTGCGAATGGTCCAAAAGTCGCTTTCAGCGCATGTTAGCGCGCAAGTTTCTCTGTAAGGTAAACTATACAAGAGCCCTCATTGGTCTTTGCCTCCTAGTGACGTCACACTTAAGCCAGATTGGAGACCCCTGGCATGGTCAGGCCACCACTATAGTGCATATACACATGTAGTAGTTGATCTCATATCCATATCCATTCTTTTATTCATCTAAGCTATTAGGTATAGATTGCACACTTTCTGTTAATAGCGTGAAACTTGTTAGACATACTTCTTAATCTATATATACTGATCAATTCTGGATATGGATAGATTGTGCTGGACTTGAATCGACCCTTATTATGGGCCATTTTATCAAAAACATGAAAAGGGTGAAAATTGTATTATCAGCTCTGACATATTCTCCTCCTCCTACTTCTACTACTACTACTACTACTACTACTACTACATATTACCGTATGTACTACTACATGTACCACTAAATGTAATAATTACACGTACTACTACTACCACTACCACCACTACTACTACTATAAACCTCCTGGGGAATCCTAAGCTGGTGCTGATTTGCCGCTCTGGTTGCTGTTGTTTCAGGATGGGGAGTTTGATTGGGACAAGGAGAAGCAAGGCCTCATCCTGGGCTTTTTCTTCTGGGGCTACCTCACCTCTCAGATCATGGCCGGGTGGTTGGCCACCAGGTTTGGCGGAAAGAGGATCTTCGGTGCCTCGATGCTGGTGACGTCATTATCAACTCTACTCATCCCATTGTCTGCCAGAACACACTACATCTTCCTCATTGTTCTAAGATTTGTCACAGGCCTAGGATCGGTAAGTGGCCTTGCCTGCACATTTATATTGGGGATTTCATTTTTGTCATTTTTTTTCTGCCATTTCATTGACTGCCAGAAAACAGCAGATCAGTAAGTGGCCATGCCAGCAGAATTTTTTCTGTCAGTTTTTTTCTGCCATTTCAAGGCTAAATTATGACCATCCTTGTCAAATGTGGCTTGATTTTTCAAGAAATCCCTGAATTTCTTAGGATTATCTTAGGATTAAGAGTCCTTGGTATTCTCAGTTTTATTCAGTAAGGGTAGCCAGTTGTCAATGGTGAGGAAATGCAAGAACCTTGGGAAAACCACCACTTAACTTAAGTCTTTGGTAATATTATCACATCCCTAACATGTTTTGGTCTCCAAGAAGAGGTACCACAACTTTTCCAAAAACTGTTTTTGAATTCTTTACTATTTTAAAGATTTTTAATTTTTTAATAGATTATCCATGTTCCATCCATTGTTTTGCACACTGAGTGTAGTAGGCGCTAAAATCTTTAAAATTTACATGACTGGAGTTCCCCAAACATTCATGACTTTTTGGGGGATATCTTATTGATAAGAGCATCTGTTTTGAAAAATATTTGATGGAGAATATCTGCACTATCAATTCTCCTTGAAATATCTTCTGAATTTATACCGGAGTCCAAAGATACTTGGAAAACTATTGTTGATCCAGATGCCACTTAAATGCCATGTTTGTTTATTTACAGGGCGCTGCATTTCCTGCCATGCACGCGATTTGGGGCAAGTGGGCTCCCCCCTCGGAGAGAAGTAAACTTGTTGGTTTTTCTTATGCAGGTAAGACAATTTCACACATTGAAACATATACAATTCATATGCTTTGAGTCACATACATGATCTGACAATTTTGAAGATATTCATCAAGTAGATCATCACCTGAAGAGTATTTGAAGATGGTTTACACACATGATGTGTATTCCATTGTTATAAAAATATTTGTAAAAAGGTGTCAGATTGTGTGCACTGTTACAATGTGAAGGGTTTAAACAGCACATCTTTATAGCATACATATCATAACCCTTCATAAAAAAATGTTAAGCATTGATTGATGTGAAAAAACACACCTTGCTTGGCATATGAGTGATGTAATAAGCTTATATGAAGTATTCATTTGCGAAACTTATATAAATCTGCTATTTATCTGTGGCTGTATTTGATGCAAAATTTTGAAACAGTAAATGTCACATCAAAATGATGAATGTTACATTGTAATTGTGTGAATGTTACATTATAATGGTGGATGTTACATTGCAACAGAGAATGTTACATTGAAATTGTGAATGGTATATTGCAACAGTGAATGTATCATTGAAAATGTGAATGTTACATTGCATCAATGAATGTAACATTGCAACAGTGATAGTTACATTGCAACAGTGATAGTTACATTGCAATACAGATTGGTATATTGCAACAGTGAATGTAACATTGAAAATGTGAATGTTACATTGCATCAATGAATGTAACATTGCAACAGTGATAGTTACATTGCAACAGTGATAGTTACATTGCAATACAGATTGGTATATTGCAACAGTGAATGTTACATTGAAAAGATAAGTATTACTGGATCAAGGTACTGATTTTAGTTGTTCCCCACTAACCGTTATTATGCTTTCACCTGCAGGTAGTCAGATCGGCAATGTCATAACATTACCATTGGCCGGCCTCCTGTGCGTGTACGGATTCGATGGTGGATGGCCCTCAATATTTTACGCATGTGGTAAGCCAGAAACTATTTTTCTGAATGATTTATTTTCATTATCATTATTATTATTATTATTATTATTATTATTATTATTATTATTATTATTATTATCATTATTATTATTATTATTATTATTATTTTTATTATGATTATTATTATTATTATTATTATCATTATTATTATCATTTTTATTATTATTATGATTATGATTATTATTATTATTATTATTATTATCATTATTATTATCATAATTTTCATTATTACTATTATTATGTTATGATTATTATTATTGTAGTTATCATTATTAATATTATCATTGTTATTGTTATTATATCATTATTGTTGTTATTATCATCATCTTAATTATCATCATCATCATTGCTATAACTTACAATATTATCATCATAATTATCATCATAGTCATCATCATTATTGTTTTTCACTTGTTAGTTATGATCATCCTGAATATTTTCTAAAAATCTTACACAATGTAATAATGCTACAGTTTCCATATCTGACATGCCTGGCATCCTGTTAGTTTCCGACAATCATGAAATCAACTCATAACATTGGCTCATATTATGTTTTCATGGATTCTATTATTTAGGACTATTAAAAACTAAAAAACAACAAAAAAACACATCAGTACTACCACTCTTTTTCCTGCCCTTTGAGGTCAGGAATGAAACCCAAATAGGAGTTGTATCATTTTGGTTAATGCAATTGACAGACCATCTTACTCCATCTAGATGTAGTCTGTGGTAACATATGCAAGTCAGTTCTGTAAAATGATAGCTTTTGTTGACTATGTTCTTTCCTATCATAGGTTGTTTGGGTGTAATCTGGAGTATATGGTGGATGTGGGCCGTGAGTGATTCCCCAAGCAAACATCCTCGTATCTCGGACCGAGAGAGGGATTATATACAGAACAGTCTAAAAGGACAAGTGTCCTCAGAGGATGAGGTAAGATGATCAACAGCTGGAAATATATATATATATATATATATATATATATATATATATATATATATATATATATATATATATATATATATATATATATATATATATATATATATATATAATATATATATTTATATATATATTTATATATATATATATATATATAGACACGCACACATACAAATCCATCAACTTTTTCTTTCCTTTGAAACATTGCGAACTATGATTAATCATCATGATTGTACCATATGGTATTTGTCTTGTTCAACTTATAAAAAGTTGAACAAGACAAATCCATAGAAAATCTACATTCATGTTATGTTCTTTAATTCTACATATCATTTTTTAATTTTTGATTTACAGAAACTTGATATTCCATGGTTTGCAATCCTGAAGTCGATGCCCAACTGGGCCATCGTCGTTTCCAACATTTGCTATGATTGGGGCGGCTACACCTTTGTTACCTGTATTCCTGCCTACATGAAGGAAGTCCTAAAATTTGATATCAGTTCAGTAAGTATACCAAGTACAAGAAATTTCATCATTTGCATCGTACCATGCTTGTTAAACAAAAAGAATAAGTAAAAAGTGTTCTCCAAATTGCTGGTAGGTTCTGTCAGGGCACTAGAACATTATTTGGACACACTAACTCTTAAGAAGTACACTTAGGAACACCAGCATATTTTGATCAAGAAATTGGATGTGTCAATTCTACCAGTGTCAGTTTCAAGCAAACAAATAAAAAACATTCTTTCTATATTAATCCTTGACCACCACTTAAAGATAATCTCTGCTTTGTTAACCTGTTTGCATCTGAAATGCATTCATGCATGAACTACCCCAATCACGCTTATCATAGAGAAATATCTGAGAAAAATCTGAACAGTATGTTTAGACCTTGGATTAAGAAAAGAATGGATATGTAACGAGATACTAATTACTATATGCCCTATAGTTACATGCTAGCCTCATGCCAGGACTAGCAGATAAGGCAGCAGCACGAGGTCACGTGGGAACAAGGACCAATCAGGGCTCCCACATCGATTACATTACAGAGAAACCTTATCTCCACCACCTGCTGGGGGTGCCCAGAGCACCTATTAGCGACTATTAATTGACACTGGTTGAGGCTAGCATGTTCAGGTTGACCGGCTTGTTTCCATTCCATGTGTTGGTCTTCTAAGGTTTAGACCCAACACCAATTTTCAATCAAATGCTTTATTTTCTATGGCTTTATTATCTGAATAATTTCATGTGTCAGAGATTATGTATATGCTTTGGATGTGAATAAATGCATTCATACTGAGTGGCATGCACAATTGAAATGCACATCTCATCTTTGATATGAAAATAAATTCTACCTATGAATTTTAGAAAGAATATCTGTCTTTCATTTTACAGGACCATTTGTATACAATCTTTCAAACCCTCTTTGGAAACTCACATGGTTTATCAATTTCAAAGCATCCATGATTAAGATATGAGTCCCATCTTTCAGTTTAAATTAAATTATACCCCTGTATTGTTTATGAAATAAAAATATCCATCTTTTATTTTACAGAACGGCTTGTTCTCTGCTCTGCCATTCATAGGCTTGTGGGCAACTATCAATATTGCAGCAGTGGTATCGGATAAACTGAGGAATGGTATTTGCAGCATGAAGAACACACGGAAGATCATGGATTGCTTTGGTAAATATCAACAGATAATTTTAGTTCACATAGGTAGTCCTATTGTAAATTTACACCATTCTGAGGTCATCTGTATTGTCATGTGGTAATTAGGAATTTCAATTTTTCATCACTTTTTCTGCCATATTGCAACTAATTCGTGACCAGCCAGTTGTTACTGGTGGAAGAAACCCCAAGTCACTGGCAACTTTCTCACATGCCCAGGCTGGGATTTGGACCCAGGAAGTGGTGAGAGACAGCTAGCATTCAATGGCAATGCCGTAGACCACTCAGCCATCAGGGCAGGCCCCTGTCATGTGGGTATATGATTCTTTCGATAATAACTAGAAAATCCAGGAATGTTTTACAAAATATTTGAAGGCGAGTTGTTCCAAGTTTTCTAATATTTCTATGACCATTTATTTTTTATTTAACCCTTATGCTGGTGGTGGCCAATACAAAAGGATGCAAAAAAGATAAAAAATTGGCTGAAACCCTGGCAAATTGGAACTCATCTGAGAGTACTCAGCGAGAGCTATCTAATGAATACCAATTCAACAGGGTACGGGTTATCGACAATCTTTAAATCCTTGTGATTTGGATGAAAGTAGCCTCAGCATAGGAAGGGTTAATACCAACATGACAGGGTTTAGATGGTTTTCATAAATCTTTGCATCCATGTGATTTGGACGAAAGTGGCCTTAGCATTAGAAGGGGTAATTACACATCTATTTCAATTTTCCATTTTTTTTTTTTGATTTGATTACACATCTGTATTAATTTCCCTTACAGGCAAGATAGTTCCAGCAATACTTCTCATCTCCCTGGGTTACTTTGACTGCAGCCAGTACAGGGCGGCGGTGGCCGTGCTGACCATAGGGGTCGCCCTGACCGGTACTCAGTTCTGTGGCTTCGTGGTCAACCATGTCGATATCGCTCCAAGATATGCAGGAGTGCTCTTCGGAATCTCAAACTCCATCGCTGCCATGTGCGGTTTCTTCGCTCCCTATGTTGTCGGACTCATCACGAAAGACGTAAGTGAATTTATAAATACTTTAAACATGAAACATGTTTCACCTTTACCTATACAGGTCTCAACGTTAACAGTGAGCCACTGGCTCCAGGCCAGTAAAAATTCCCATAAATATCCTGGACCAGTAAAAAAAGACCTCACCTGGTCCTACGGGGCCATTAAACATTTGGGGACATGCTTGTTAACAAGTTTCCTCTCAAGAATGTACACAAACGTTTTTAAATGAAGATAAAATAATTAAAAATGAATCTTTTCTTGCTTATTGTAGCTTGGATTTATTGAATTAACTTGAATGAAGTATTTCTCCTTCCTATGTTTTCCTAATATTTTAACCCTTCCAATGCTAAAGCAACTCCTATCCAAAACACAAGAACACAAAAGTTTTTGAAAAACATCTTAAACCTGTCATATTGGTATTTATTGGATAGCTCTTGCTAAGTTCTCCCAGATGAGTACCCATGTGTCGAGCGTTTAGTCATTTTTCAGCTTTTTAGAGTTCGGAAGTATATACTTCCTAACTCTAATGTTATCATAGCTGGGGTAAACGTAGTCACACTTTACTATTTCAAATTTTGTGCTTGAGCTTACACTTTTCTGTTACATTTTTTTTTCGTTGTAAGCGTTGTTTTCGTTTCCTTGGGCCTTTTTGTAGATTAGTTTTTTACATTCGTTTTCCTACCTTCATTTTTTGTGTCCTTTTTTATGCTTTGTTTGTGTGAATTGAATTTTCAAGACGGTGTCAGCTCCTATCCTTGCGTGACCTGTTTGTGTCGTCATTGCGCATGCGCGTTTTCTGAGCATGTATTATCCCTCGAATGTGGGTTATATTGCGTCATTTCGTGCAGTGCTGGCGTGGGAATCAGGTCGGCGGTGCGCTTGTGCACTTAATGCGCATGCGCTTGAAGTTTCGCATGCATAATTAATTTGATGGTTCGGTGCGCTCTATCGTATGCGTAGGAATTTCGTGTTTGCGTAAGGTTTTGTGTCGGCTCGTGTAGTTGTCCTCTCGTTTTGTGTATGTTATCGTATTTTGTTATCCTTTTCTTCGTTGTGTGTTATATTCTCGTCATGTGTATGTTTTCGTTTTGTTTTGTTTGTTCTATCGTAGAACTATATCGTCGTGTGTCTGGTGTGTGATGCGTCTGTGTTGTCGTGTGACGTAGTTGGGGGATTCCCTTCCGCCCACGTGGTCTGTCGGTGTTCTCCGCAGCACGTGTGTAGCGTATGTTTCTCATGTCCATCATATACAGGCACATATCTGATGCTTTCTAGTCAGAAAACAAGGAGAGCCAAGCTCTCTGGTAGCTATTAGTTGTAAATGTTTGAGTTGACATCTTGTTGTCGCGGGAAATGAAACATGCATGTGTGTGCAGTCCTGATAACAAAGACTATTAAAGAACAGCCTCAGACAAAATGAATGTTTTTTGTTTTCATCTATTTTCACTTACCGGTTGTTGCGTTGGTTATTTTATACTATCCTTCAGACCAAAGTATAGTTGGGAATATAGTTTATAGACCTTGATTTATTATTTGTTTGAGTCGCTGGTCTCGCTGCCTCAAAATGGCGGCTTAGTGAAGATCACGTGTGTATCATGTGACCTTGCAGCTACCAAGAAATACAATCTTATTTTGCGTTGGTCTGTACCCAGATTACGCGTAGCTCAGTGGTAAGATGCTGGGCTTTTAGTTCAGACGAAGTAGGCTTGCGGGGTTCGAACCCCACCGCCTCCATTACAAGATTTTTTTTTTTTAAAGAAAATATTTCTTTTATTTATTATCATTGCAGGATCAACAGAAAACTTCAATATAGTTTTTTTTGTTTTTGTTTTTTGTGAAAAGAAAAAAAATATTGTCAACACTTTAAGGCATCATTAATTATAGAGAGACCACATAACACATATCAGTAACAGGCTATATATATATATATATATATATATATATATATATATATATATATATATATATATATATATATATATATATATATATATATATATATATATATATATATCAGTTTATCTATATATACATGTATATACATCTATGTATATACACATATATATATATATATATATATATATGTATATATATATATATATATATATATATATATATATTTATATTTATATATAAATATAAATAAATATATAATTTGAATATATATATGTATATACATATAAATATATATATATATATATATATATATATATATATATATGTATATGTATATATATATATATATATATATATATATATGTAAAAAAAAAAAATAATAACATGTATATGGTTGAAATATGAATATATTGTGGTTCCCCTTAAAAATTTTGGAAGGATTTTTGGTGATTAGAAAAAAAGAAAGTCATGCCACGTGCAGCTTCAGCACGGGAGATTTCGTACCTACGTATTTACTTTTAATTCCCCTGACATTGTATAAGGATATTATGCCTGGTTTTTATAAAAAAAATAAATAATAACATGTATATGGTTGAAATCTGAATATATTGTGGTTCCCCTTTAAAATTTTGTAAGGATTTTTGGTATTTAGAAAAAAAGAAAGTCATGCCACGTGCAGCTCCAGCATGGGAGATTTCGTACCTACGTATTTTGTTTTAATTCCCCTGACATTGTATAAGGATATTATGCCTGGTTTTTATATAAAAAAAAAATAATAACATGTATATGGTTGAAATCTGAATATATTGTGGTTCCCCTTAAAAAATTGGATGCCCAAATATTTTACAACTGCCAATGTCAGACGCCATTTTATTTAAATATAAAAATTGAATCTTTAAAAAAATTGACATTTTAAGAAATTCAATGCCCTGATGAAAGCACTGGTCCGTCGGTAAGACTGCTTAGCTGCGGTGACAACTTTGTCTCTCCCATGTCCTGGTCATTGTTATGATGGCTTGCATGGGTCCGCTCTCCCCCGCAGAAGTGTGGTGGATCTGGCTTGGTTTGAGGTATCGGGTCATGGTACCATTCGAGCCTCCTCCTTGCCTATAGGTCCATCATTTCTTCGCCAGGGCTTGGAGAGTTAGGATGAAGACATTGTGTCGGCTATGACCAAGTGTCTTTTCAGGTGCAAAGTTTCTTAGTCAGACGCCATTTTAAAATTATTTTTACAACAAAATTCTGATTTCATTGGTCTCTTTAATTGTGAAGGATTACAAAGGTTGGCCATTCCATCATCATTGGGGTTTGTTCGGTATAATAAAACAAATATGCCATGCCAGTGTGGGTATCCTGATGGAATGTCTCCCAGAGGGAGGATGGTTTTCTCGATGGCAGAGCCCCAGGGAAAACCATCCTCCCGAGGGGAGACATTCCATCAGGATTCCCACACTGACATGGCATATGTGTTTTATTATACCGAACAAACCCCAATGATGATGGAATGGCCAACCTTTGTAAGCCAATCACGGCTTACGATTTTCACATGAGGTATATTAAATGATTTAAAATAATATCTTTTAACTGCAGTGGTGAAAATAGACAGTGGACCACTGCTCCGTTTTTACCAAAAACCTGAATGGGCTAGTAAAAGTCTATGTCAGAAAGTCTGCTAAATATTCTGACCACATTAATTTAGTAACCATCACATCCAGTTTCACATTTCTTCTATTAAATTATGTTATGTTTGGGATTAAATTTGGCCTGAAAGTGTAGTGCTATATTGTATATGTCAATTGTCAATGTCAGACGCCATTTTAAAATAATTTTTTCAACAAAGTTTCTGATTTTATTGGTCATTTTAAAATATATGAATATATTTTATTAAAACTGCAGTTGTGAAAATAAAGTGGACCACTGGTCCGTTTCTACCAGAAATTCGAAGCCCTGTCCTAGAAAAATGTTTATTTAAATATTAAAATTAGATCTTTGAAAAAATTCAATTGACATATGGAAAAATGAAAAGAGCACATAACATTAGACCAACAGAAGCTGACGCTGGCAGCGTCTATTGCCAAATAGACAAAACTGCCTGGGACCTATGCCAGCAAGTTAATAATGCTACAGACATGCTTGTGCTTAGTGTTATATAAACAATGCAGATGATGCAAAATATGCTTGGCAAACAGAAGCAAATTAGGGGGCTGAAAGACCATCACACAACATGCAAGGCAAAACAGAAGGACCTTTACAAAGGGTAAGGTAAAATACACAATAGCATTGTGAACTGTTCAGATAAGACATTCAAATTAAACGATAATGGGGATAACGCTATCAAAGCACATACAAACAGGCAATTGAAATGCAACTAATTACATTATGGAAAAATGAAAAGAGCACATAACATTAGACCGACAGAAGCTGACGCTGGCAGCATCCCTCTTGTTTGCATATGGATGAGAAGCTGTCATTTTAGGGAGTTGTTGATAGGAATGGGATATCCAAATAGTGGTATGCAGTTTAATAGTGCGCGAAGTGCTCATTAATTGAAATGGCAAAATATTATCCCAATATATAGAATTTTGTTTCTCCTTCAATTACTTTCTCAAAAACACTGATCACTGTGATGTAACTTAAAGAAAAAGGAAGATTTTGGCATCAACCCTTATGCTGTTGGTGGCAAATTTGGCCTATATACTAAATAATGCAAAATACCTTTTAGAAAATGACTGAAACCCTGGCACGTGGTACTCATCTCAGTGTACTCAGCAAGAGCTTTCCAATGAATACCTACATGACAAGGGCCTCAGTATTGGGAAGGGTTAATGGGCTCAGCCCAATGAGATGTTGTTAGTGTGTCCTAAAGGGTGGTATGTTAGGGTTAGGGTGTGCAAAATGACACCCAGACACCCTGCTGGCTAAAACTATGGTGGACGAACCATCCAAGCCCTGCTGGCCCTTTCCATGGGAGACATCTCTCTGACTAGCCTAGCTACAAAGCATGGTCTTAGCCAATTTTTGGAAACAGGGTGTCCAAATAGAGGTTTCATAGACTTTTGCGTGTCCAAAGAACACTAAATAAATAACAAAAAAATAGGAGGCCTAGCAACATAAAGTTAACAGAAACACTAAAACAAAAAACCCAATAACAAACAATTTACTATTTACCAAATACCTAAAACCAAAGCGTCATAAAATTACCAAATACGAACAATTAAAAAATTAAGAAGTATAACGAACTCTTGGCGCCATTGGCGTCTCTCTTGTTTTTTATCGTTTCATTCTAAATTTCAGTTGTTTGCCTTTCAATGCACAGTCCGGAAGTGTTTTTTGTCTTTGCAGCAGTGTATGTTCTTAATACTAAATATTGTTTGCTTGCATTTTACAGCAAAGTCCAGAACAGTGGAGAGTTGTGTTTTTCATCACGGCAGCAGTTTACGTTTTTGGCGCAGTATTCTATGCAATCTTTGCTGACGGAGAGGTTCAGGAATGGGCAAAAGCGAAAGAAAAATCTGTCGAACTTCTGTCTATGAAGGAAAAAATGGCTGAAGGAGAAGACGAGGTTGAGGAAATTCCAAAGGAAAAGGCGGAGGAGGGGGAAGAGTTACTAGGATCTGACTTGAAAGTATAATGGAAGTTAACCCTTCCAATGCTGAGGCTACTTTTGTCCAAAACACAGTTTTCTGAAAACCTTCAAAACTCTGTCATGTTGGTAGTCATGGGATAGCTCTCGCTGAGTACTTCAGATGAGTACCCATATGCCAGGGTTTCAGCCATTTCTCAGGTTTTTTGCATCATTTTGTAATGGCCAAATTAGCAACCACCAGCATAAGGGTTGATACTAGGCTACATATTTGGTGTAGCTAATTGTGACAATACCTTTTTTTTCAACAATACGGCAAGTGGCCATTGCATTGGGAAGAAAAACGTTGTTCACAAATTTTCATTATTTAGATCTGACACAAAAGTTAAGGTTGTATTGTATGTGAGGCCACACAAACTGCGACAATATCCTTTGGCTATTGCTATTGCATTAGGGGAGAAAAACCTTAAAACTTTTTACGATTTTGTATGCCGCTACAGAACCACTGGAAATATAATGTTTCCTAAAAGAAACAGGCAATCAGTTATCATTTGGCTTTCATCTGCTTGAGTTTCCCATTGCTCTAAGTGTGGAACTAATACCTAAGCTGAACTAAGAATATGCTGATATGAGAAAAATATTTTTTATAAAAAAAAACTAAATGGAAAAAAAATGAGAACATTAATTCACATCTCATATAGGCTTATTCTTTATATGATGCAGGAGAATTCAAGGGAGCCCTGGGCTCTCGGCACCCCCTAATTTCTGTGTGTATGTATGTATGTGTGTGGTCCAATTTTAGCAAATCATGACAAACATCTCAGGGTCCTGAACCATCAAGCTTGGTACAAATAGTAAATGCTACCAATTTGTAACTGATCAGTTACTTTTGACTGATATTTCATACCTCTTTGCCTTTGAGCGGAGATGTATATAAGATGTATATGGTTAAGCATTAGTATAACCGGATTGCCAGTTTTGACCCCTATTTGCTATAAGGGGCTTGTATGGTATAAAAGATGGAGCCTACCCATATGTAGGAATGATAGATAAAGTCTCTTTAGTTAGTAAAATATGTACATTTGGGTTTATAGGGTTAACATAGATTGGACTCAGTCTGTGATTAACATAAAGGTGACGCACCTTTAACCAAAGCATTTTTCAGAAAATATTTGAAGGAAAAAAAATTGATTAAAATCCAACTAGCAATTTTTCAGAAAATATTTTGTGAATTTATTCCTAATGCCAAAGTTATTTTCATAAGTATCACAGATCCAGACTATTGTCAGGAGATCCCCAAGAGTGAATGGGTTAACCAATTTGTGCCTGATGGAGGGTATCACTGAAATAGTGAAAATGTTTTTAGCCTTGCATTTAGGGTTCGGATGCGAAGAGATTTTTAGTATCGATTAATCGCAAAAAAAATAATTTGCACAATAATCTATTATGTTAGAGTTTTCCTGCCACATTGAAGTGATGTTTAAGGCAAACGATTTAAAACAACATTGCGCCGGCACATGCCAGGCACACATGCGGTGCCTGTGCAATTGAGAATCGGCGCACCGGAACATCACATGACACGCAACTGACACAGAAACTTGAGAAATAACTGAAAAGGTTCATGTTTTCACCCAGATTTTACCTGGGTTCAAGGCAAACAATGTAAGTTGTTTTTTATATTGGGCGAGTTGCAGACATTTGAGCACAAGCGATTATGTCCAATGTCTTTCGAACGAGTCGAGCTGGCTTCGCCATGACCAAATGCTTAAGTTTTCAATTAATCGTCCGACTATTTATAGGTTAAGTTATTTGAATACCGTCAGTATTTTAAGTAAGGATCATATTGAATACTATTATATGAACATGTTTCAATAAATTCTATAATTTCATTTTATTTATTTATTAGGTATGACAGCATCATATAGAAGGTATCGAGAAATGAATTTGAGAATTGTAAATATATTTGACAAGTTAAAACATTCAAAATGTGTATTTTATATGTGAGTGTCTGCTTTTTACAACAAATATACTGTAAGTTTCTGTGACCTGTACGTCATTGAAGTTTGACTAAGCATCCCGATATAGTTACGGGATACATTTCACTATTGTTGAAGGTGAATAAAAATGTGTTTTTGAAGGTGAATAAAAATGTGTTTGTGGCGTTATTTCGTACCTTTTACCTGTGGAGCCCTTTAAAATAGTTATGTGTTTTAGTTGACCCAATGGAGACAATCAGGAAACAATTTTAGTTTCAGAGCCAAGTTGCACGAAGCATATCAAAGTCAGTAATCCCTCAAGTTTCCAGGGTAAGGCTCCTCGTATGTTATCCTTAAGGCTACCTTAAAGATGATATTAAAGGAATCCTTGATCTCATCCTTAAGGTTAGCTGAAAGATAAAATTAAAGGAATCCTTGATTTTTATCCTTGAGGTTTCTTAACATAAATATTTATGGAATCGTTGACCCTTAAGGGAAGGATGCCTTACCTTAACCCATTATTTCTTGCAAGTTCCTCCAGAAATTCTCTGGATCGAAGACACTTTTGACGATAACTTTTGAAGTAAGAATGATTTAACAAAATATTTTAAGGAGAGTTTTTGGTAATGTTCTGATCAACATTTCTCCTTGAAATATTTTGACAATTATGCTTAGGCCTGAAAGATTTCATCAAAATTGTCCGGCTGGTTTTGGCCGCTGTGAGGATCAATGGGTTAAGATGTTTTATGCAATTGGGCCCTTTTGCAGTTTGACTCTATCTTGTGTTTTGACTATGCTGAATAAATGCTGAAAAAAATGGTCTTACCTTGTTGGTCTTTGTCCTTTATTGTATTATATGCTTTCACTCTCTCTCTCACCACAACGCAATGAGCCTCAGGTACAATATGAACATCTAATGGCCATGCCTAGACAAGAGAATTAAATACCAGTACCAACCTATGATTCTGATCAAGACATGACAGATCGATAACCTTACCATAACTACCACCAAAAGCAAGACAAACTATCAAAAAAATTAAAACAAGGAAGATGATCATAAATGCACAAGTAAATTTCACACTTCATTTTGATATTATCCCTTGTTTCTACTGATTTCACACTTCATTTTGGTATTATCCCTTGTTTCTACTAATTTTGTACATAGTGTGTATTTGGTATTTTTGTAGCAGACACCCCAGGTGGGAGATACATAAAGGGGAGGAGCCGGCAGGGGCCAATTACCAGTAGGCCCAGTTCATAAGCTTTGTTACGACTATGTCCCCAGCTGACTTACTGGTACATGTTTGTAGCATAATCAGTGCTGCACTCAGGTCATACAAGGACTGGGTTCTCAAATTTACAGCTCTACTATTGGCTGCAAGCAGGGTATATCATTCAACAGGTAGCCCAGGTCACCCACAAGGCATTGTGGATTTAAGTCTATCCAACTCTTTATCTACGTTCCAGACAATACAAGATATTTCAACTATATAGAATGGTGTGTCCGCATATCCCAGCTTAGTGCCTCACTTATAGGGATCCGCCGTGGCCTATTGGTTACGATGCCTGGCTCCCAAGCATGAGTTCGCGTTTCCCCTGGATCCCCAAGCAGGTTGGCGAAGTCAGTATGTGCGGTGTTGTGCAGGACTGTATATGGTCCTTCTGCAATTGAACGACCCCTAGGAACAATTTTTGAAGAGGTTTTTATCTAGCGATGTAAAACACAATTCCTTCCTTAGCCTCATCTAAATGAGTAAACTGAGGGTTTTTAGATTTTTTATGTGTATAGATAAAGAAAAATTCAACACTTTATCTTGAATACCTAACAAAACATACCAATAACATAGAAACAAGATAACACATGTTTTCTTTTCCATATCTTTATTTCAAGAAAGTCTGCTTGCACTGATTTCTTAAGCCAATGATAATGATGGTTATGATATTGGGATAATAGAGATATTCAGAGATACTGAACAGCGAGGACACCTATCATGCAAAATGTATACTATTCGGAATCGGCAACAGCAAGAAAAGTGTAAACAACAATGTGGTAATACCTGGACTTCTCTGATCTTTGGTTAACCCTGTCACACTGAGGACTAGTAATCCAATTGAGCAGTTTGCAATTTCAAAAGAAGTAAAAAAAAATATATGTATATACAGAAATATTTGTGAGTTGAGTGTCAGAAACTTTGACGTACTTGTTCCCCCCCCCCTCCCTTTTTTTACAATATTTTCTTGTGCCAGTTTGAGTTTCTCTAGATATGAACATAAGAGATAACATATTTGAGGAAGAGTTGTAAATGGTAGGGTTCAAATCAACATTTATCCTTCGAATACTTTTCCAAATTCACCAAAACATTTAAAGAATCAAAACAGGAAATGCGAGCTTATCGTTTTATGAGCCATAGTAGCATAGAAGAATAGACACCCTTTACTGCAGTAAATACTTGATGTTGGTAAGTCTAACCTTCCAAAGTCTTTAGCTTCCAAAAAGGTCCAGACTATTTTGTTAATATCTTTTCGATCAGAGGATTTTTCTGAAAACACTTGAAGAAGAAATGTTGATTGCCACTAAAAAAAACACTTAAACAAATATCTAGCAAATTGCCGATCAATTTCATAGATACAAACAACTACAGAACCACTTTCATAAATGTATCATTCATTATTCAATAATACACCAAGCAAGCATGCAGGACTTAAATTAAAAGAGAACCGATGATCAAACGCATAACTAGAAAAGGTTCATATTCACATCAGAGAAGTATACATTCTTTTCGGTCTTCAGGGCTGCAAGGAAATATGTATAAGCACCACTTTACTGACTTATATATTACTGACCAGTATATTCTGACTTGAAGGTTTTACCTATCAATTGATAGAATAGTGAGTATTACAATAGAATCTCTTGACTACAATACCAGAGCACTACAATACCAATGCAGTCTCTGTGACTTGGTTTTACTTTCAACCACAGTACAACTAGTACACAATATCACATAGGAAATGGAAATGAACAACTAAGAAAGGCATTAGCCAGGATTAGAAATAGCTGCCCAAAATTGGCAAATGTTAACTTTTGGGGTGTCTTTCTATACTTGGTACACCACAATATATCCCGATAAATCATAATTTACCCACAGGCAAGGGAACATACCCAAAATAAATGTCATGCACTAATATTTAGAGGAAAATAATCAATCATTTGCTCAAAACTGATTTAAAAAAGAAATCCCCTCAAAATAATTTGGGTGTCCTGATATGTGACCTTCTGAGGGTTTGGGCTGTTAAAGGATGCTGCTGGCAAGAACCCTGGCAAAAGGCATGTGAGAAAGATGACATGGTTTGGATTACCCTTACCATACATACCATAATATGTGAATACCCAGGATAAAGGCAGGGTTTCTAGGAAGTCTAAGCTACATTTCGTTAGGATTAAGTGCTACCTTCCAAGAGTGCTGCTGTCTCCTCAATCATTATGAGAGAAAAAATGACAATCAAGTAATTCCACAGTCTATGTGTCCAACTGTCCATTTAAGAATATATATATATATATATATATATATATATATATATATATATATATATATATATATATATATATATATATATATGTATGTATATATATATATAAATCCAAGCCCACAGGCTATATGTCGCCAGGTATAAAAACAAATATTCTGAAAATCACAAACTAAGGAATCAAGAAATACTAAGTCTCATTTCATTTCCAAAAGGTATTCTTCATTTCCACAATGATGCAAACATTTCCTAACCACTTGGAACTTATGGCTTAAGTGAATTTATCATCTACCGCAAAGCATCTAATATTGCTCGCATCAAAAATTTGCTGAAAAAATTACAATTGCACCAGTCATATTTCATGTGAAATATGTGAAACTGCATTGCAATTGTTACTTAAGGCAGTTGCTCAGATAAAAATATCAGTTTCCATGAACATCAAACCAAAATTGCACTTTAATGATCTGGCACACAGTACATATTCAAAACAATTGGTCACATGAAAAACTTTTGGCAATATTAAGTAGATTCCAGTACAAGGCGACAAGGAAGACAAAATTTGATTAAATACTGTAGTTACATCAACCGCACCATATTCATGTTGGTCAAACTGAATTCACATCAAAGTGACCATATTCATAGAGGTCAACCAATTTTCACATCAGAGTGACCATATTCATAGAGGTCAACCAATTTTCACATCAAAGTGACCATATTCATAGAGGTCAACCAATTCTCACATCAAAGTGACCATATTCATAGAAGTCAACCAATTTTCACATCAGAGTGACCATATTCATAGAGGTCAATCAATTTTCACATTAGAGGGACCATATTCATAGTTGTCAACCAATATTCACATCAGAGAAACCATATGATACTCTGTACATATACATAAATATTCATACATTCAATACTTTTTCCGCCTTTGTTCTCAAAGCTGCCTATTAAAACTTTAAATGCCATACCCAAGGGTATTGAGTAGAACCTATCTTGGGGTGTGACCGATGGAAGGCAGTCAACTATTCATAGTACATAATCTGGCTTCATAACGAACAGTACAACTCATAGCTATCTAACTGTACAGTCACTTCAGTCTAGATAGCCATACATACATACATACACACACACACACACACATATATATATATATATATATATATATATATATATATATATATATATATATATATATATATATATATATATATAAATAATTCAATATATACACACACACACACACACATATATATATATATATATATATATATATATATATATATATATATATATATATATATATATATAGCGGTCAAACTATATACACAACACCATATTGATATTGGTTAAAGAGTATTCACATCAGTCTAGCAACATTTGTAGCAGTAGAACCATATTCACAACCGTACTGATCTTGGTTTAAACTGCTTGCAAAACAGTCTAAGTTTTCATAGCAGTTAAACCAAATTCATACTAATGGAGTTAATATCCACATATGGCACTGCGAGTCTGTGACTCAGGCAAAATTTAGAGCCTACTGCTAAAGCATGCAAAAGCTACTAGTGCTTGATAAATTAAAACATCTTTGAGACTTGATGTCCCGACCATTATATTATTAGAGCATGCTTGCTCACAACACTTATAAATATAAGTTTGACAAATCCATCCACTCAACTCACTTAGCACTCCAATGAGACCTCCCTCTGCACTTAGTGTAATGAAAGGAAATGACAAATGAGATTCAGTAATACATCTGTAGGGCTCGACATAACAGATAGTCATTACTACCTCATGATGGAAAAACGGCATTTCAAACAAGCTGAACAAGCCAGGGCTCGAAATTAGGTTTTTTTTCAAGGGAACCCAGTTGCACCTTTAAAAGATAACTTAAGGTGTTGCATATAGAAACTAGTACATCTTTGGGATCCCTGCAGAGATTTAAGGGAGCCGCAGGGGAAATCAAGGGAGCCCTGGGCTCCTGGCACCCCCCAATTTCTAGCCCTGCAAGCCCTCAACTTGCCCCACTTGACCACCTAACATCAGAATGAAAAATGAGAGGTACATTCATTGAATTCATTACAGGATCTTTTGAATAACACTGACAGCAAGCTTTAAAAAGTCATTAAGGGTAAAGGCGGAAATAAAATGGGCGAGAAAAATATACTGAAATAACATCAAACCTAATGTTTATAAAAATTAAGATTTTTTTTTATTGTCTCTATGTCAACGTTAAACAAGGTAATTGCTATCAAATTGGCCAGGCAACCTGAACGGCTGGTGGGACTATCTGACTTTTGGTCCATCTTGCCCTGCTTGACTGCCTGGGTTGGCCAGGTACTGTTGAGCCCTGCATCTGTTAGGTAACCAACACTAAACCCAGGAATACAAAGTGCAGACGGGTCAGTCAGTAGAGGTGGCCATATTACATATTATAGTATTAGACATGACTAGTACATTCATAAAGACTAATTTTTACTATTACTAGCCCACTGGGCTAGTGAATTTTTGAACTTACTAGTCCAGGTCAGGCGAAGCCTGCAAATGGCGGGGATGTAAACAAGACGACGACATGTGAACATTTTTTCTTATTTTTTCCTTTTTATTTTTCATAACAAAGGGTTTGGGTGGGAATTTTTATATTGAGGGGTGGGGAATTGTTCACTCGCCCAATGGGGAGCATATTTCGTCTCTAACTCGCCCAATTTGAAAGAAACTCACATTGGCTAGTGTTAGTCTTTATCACCGCTAGTATCACTGGAAAAAACAGGCTTGTAAAATGTCATACCTAGCAGCCCAACCAGCCTAGTGAAAATGGATATGAAAAATTATTCTAACGGTAGACCATAGTAGTCAATACAACACCTGAATGAATTTCCTTGATAAATACTGACCTGCCTCTCCTCAAAGAAACGTAATTTATTTGGTTGTGTTCATATGTTAATTATAATTAAACATTTTGAAATAAATAATCACAATATAATGTAATTTTCATTTCATTTTATGGGGTCATCACAAGTAGCCTGTTAGGGCTTGTTGTGTCAACTACCACAACACAGCAATACATGATGATGATACAATTAAGATCATGTTCAAGTAGAGAATGGTTTAAGGGAATACGATACAGAAACAAGTATCATGAGACAGATATTTAAATTATACGTTGCCTCATATAGGAGACAGTGTAGAATCATCACAGAATAGCAGGTTTGATCCTATTAATGCTCACTGAGGCCATAGTGAGATGCATTTTTTATATCAACATTCCTGTTTAGAGAGGACGAATGAATATGCATGGACATAAATAAATAAGCACTAATACTGTTTAGATTTTTTTAAATCCATTAATATTTGGAGTGTGCATATGGTCGGACAACTAACTAATAATTATACTAGTAATAATTGAAAATAGTTTAGTACTTTTTATAATAAACCATACATTTATAAAATATTTGAATAGGTATTGAGTGTCCAGTCAAGATCAAAGATTTTCTAAAAAATAATCTGGTCCAAAAAAATATCACCAAAATTAGGGAAGACTACTAAAGACGTACATAACAGTGGCTCTAGTATAATAGAGGTTAAAACATAACATAAATAAGTAAACACCATATATAAAATAAATACCATATTCAAACGAGGCAAATAAAAATCCAGTGTGTGTGTGTGTGTATATATATATATATATATATATATATATATATATATATATATATATATATATATATATATATATATATATATATATATATATATATATATATATATATATATATATATATATATGTGTGTGTGTGTGTGTGTGTGTGTGTAATGTGTAGGTGGTTGTTCGTTTCATCATGACCTATGTGACATCACAGTGTGACACATGGAAATGTTGCTACCGGCTGTAATGGGTAATGTGCCCCTTGGCATTGCTATAAGGAAAGTGAGGCCTTAATCTTATCTCCTGATGCTTGCACACTGGGAAATTCCACATATTTCTTTTTTTTGGGGTCGCTACCGGTTGTAATGGGTTAAACCAGTAGTGCAGTAATGTGCCCCTTGGTATTGCTACAAGGAAAGTGAGGCATAAATCTTATCTCCTGATGCTTGCATGCTGAGAGCCATTCTGCCAGTTGCAGGAATGGTATTGGAGTCCCGGGGGTGTGCGTAAAAGGCCAAGTTAACGGCTGCAAGAAGCTCATTCAGGATTTATCCTCGTGCTGGGGCCATGGGACTCGAAAGATCGCCGAACCAACAAAGCACAAGTGTTATTAGCACTAAAAACATGGGAACTTGCCATTACCTCCAGATAGAGCAAGACAGCACAGGAGCTCTGACTTAAATTAGGCTGCATTCTCAAGCTTCCTTATTTTTCAACACTGACAAAAAGAAACAACGTGTAGTAATGGACAATAAGGCTCTTTTACAGGCTTTTGATAAGTTTCTTAGGATCCCGAGACTTTTGACAGCCAAGATATAGGCTGTAAGTTTAATACTTTTTAATTCTTGTCATTCTGCTTTATCCATAACTTCAAATAAAACAAGACGTGTTTTTGGTAGTATTTCAATGAATTTCGATGTTATTTATACCAGTCCCTAAAATTCCTAAGGTATGGGGCAGACAAAAGGCTCTGTAGTTGTATGAGGGAATCATTGATCTTGTAGACTCAATAGATCGTTCAGAAATACTAGATTACTAGTTAATTGATAATTGATTGATTGTTTTTTTAATCTAAAAAAAAAGAAGTATCCAATGCCTTTTAATGTATAAATAATTTTGAATATGCAGACTTAAGGAAATATGTATGTAAAAAATACTCATAAATAAAGTAAACTAATCTACAGAGGAGGGTTCCAGTGTTTTCTGGACCCTTGTTTTTATCTCTTCCTCTGTTATTCATATTCATGAATTAGATGAGAACAGCGAACAATGCATTCCAAAATAAAAAACATGCTTTCCAACATTATAATGGCCATTTGGGGTCATGGAATCATAGTCTGATATGATTATACACAAATAGTGCAAAATACTGTACTCCCCTGCTTCAATTCATTCCTTTTTGGTTGCGAATACTTACAAACTCACTCAGATAGTGGCCATTCAATTTGGCACATCAAATGTCCTATTAATAACATCATGCACCAAATAAGTTTGCATTTATTTCTAAATAATTAGTGTCATCAATATTCACTATGTTGTGCAAATTAGGAAAACATAAATGTCAAGGGGATGTTAAAAGTTTAAATTTAATATCTTATAGCAAATTAGAGTCATTTAATAGCACTAACCTGCAATTTTGACTGCAGTTTCAAAGGTCAATTTAAAATTTATAATTGAGTTTCTTTCACCTCAATGTGATTCCCATGCCATTGCTTTAAGATATTATGACTTATTTCAATTAGTAAATACACATTTATGGTTGTAATCTGAGCAGTTTGTGGTCTCCATTGAAAAATAGGACACACCCTAGAAATACTTATCAAGTTTGGGAACCAAGTTTCTGAATGCTGGCTAAGAACCTGATGTAGATCATATAATAGATTGTATTATGCATAAAACACTACATGCTCTTGCCATTAAGGACAAAATTACCACCCCCAAAAATCTTCCCACTGATAGGTATACTGACTTGCCTCTTATTGTTATTGTTCATCATCGCTCCTTATTTCTTTTATTGATGACCATGTTAGGTAAAAGCGGTCAAAGCAATCGACAGACAGGATGTCAGTGCTTGTAAACAAGAGAGTGCACAAAAGTTCGAGTCTGGAAGAGTTTTAGTCATTGTATTTTAAAAACGTTACTGGACCCTTACGAGATTAGGAACAGTAAGACTAAGGATCTACAAGCCCTGCAAATTTTTTACTGGTCCTACAAATATTTCTTTTAAAATTATCAGGCATTTGATATGCCTGATGTGGAAGAAAACTTAACAAGAATGTCCCCAAATGTTTACTGGCCCTGTAGGACAATGCATCTTAATAATGAAAAGATGCTTGTTTCAGAAACTCAAAAGACACAGAAAACAATAATGTAAGATTATCCGCTCAGGGTCCGACAATAACCAAAACACAATACAAGCCTGGTAGGGCTAGTAGCACTTGAAATTTACTAGCCCTACTTCAACCTTTACTAGTCCTCCCTCACAATCAAAATGATTCTAATAATTCAACCCAGTTTATCACCTAAATGTGCAAGAATATGCTATTCATTTAGATATCATTATCAAACACTGATCAAGATGTCATCATGTCAGCTTAGCTATCTTACTTTGACTGGTGAATTTGGACTAGCCTGGTAGGGCTACAACGGTCTGGAATTCACTAGCCCTACTGGGCACTTTTCACATCCTCACTAGCCCAGACTAGTAGGGCTACCTTGTATGTCGGACGCTGCCGCTGTTGGAAACCAATTTTTAAAACCCAGGATATGGCATGCACTTGTCTCATTTTAAAAACGAAAGAGCTCCACAAAATCCCTGGTTTCCTAATTATACAATCAACCGGGTGTGATCAAGAGACTTGGGTAAGTGTTGGATACGCCAACCTTCTGTTTGTCTACATCCATGTAAAGCCAAGTATAGAGAGTCCGATCCTCCAGGACTAGTAGTTTATAGGTGAGGGAATTCAGACCGTCCAGGTCGTAGCGCCTCCCGAGATTTATTTGTCCGTCGTTCTTATTACTATTCACAGGATTTCCCTTATCATGCGTATGCCGGATCATTTTGTACCGGGACACTTCCGGAGGGTAGCGGTAGATTTTGTACTTCTGGTGTATGACGCGATTGTACATATCGTCGTCCTCCCCTCCCCATCCTATGTACATGTTCGAGAATCCGTTCATGTGAATGAAATGCTCCTTCCTCAGAGCGATTGCACCTCCAAATAACTCTGGGTATGGCAGAACGTAGCGAAATTTATCCAGCATTGCCCCTAGATGGCGTGGCTGATCGTCACACGTGTAGATATTGTAGTCGACCTCCGGTAGCATATCCACATCGTGAAATATGAAGCAATTGAACTTGTAGCGCATCAAGCCCTCCACAAAGGCGCTGTTCATCAGGGCGGCCTTGTTGAAGACACTGCCTTTCACCTGCTCCACTACGATAATACGATAATCCAACAGCTGGCTCTTTAGAAACGGGTGCATGTGATTGAGGAAGATCTTGAGATGCTGCTCCCTGTCTCGGTAAGGAACAATTATGGCAACGCGATGTCGTGCTCTGCAATGTAGCGGCTTCCAGCGCCCACCTTTTTGGACAAATTTGTTCTTTTCATAAATAACACTGTAGGGGAAAACTTCAAAGGAGACGGGAATCCTCCCGGTGAGATTCGGCGGTATGCAGGGGCACAATGCACCCTCCCCAGAAGTTCCGTTTAATATGGGGCTGGTGGCATTCGGCGAGTCATGGCAAGAATAAGGCTTGATGTAGCTACGTGGTCGAAAAAAATCAATCCAAAATACAAGTAATCCAGCTTGTATCAAGACGAGGAGGAAGAAAAAGGCCTTGTAGTGCATCAGACACCTATTGAGCTTTAGGTTCTCCATGTTATTAACCTACGAGATACCAGAGTTCCACACAGCTAGCAACAACGCTTTACTGTAGAACATGGAGTCGGTTCACACAAGCACTGTGATGAGAGTGCAGTAGCAGTGTCCATCCTTCATTGCGGCACAGAAATGAGCATTTAATTTCAGCCTTGGCACGTTATCAGGCACCGCGGCAAGAGCAATCAATTAAACTACCATGTCTATTCCTTCGGGACCTCCAACTTGTAGTGCTGAATTCGGCCATCTGGCAGATGGCTGCTTACCCACCTGCAAAAGAAATGACAGGAGGGGAATTAAATATAGTATAGCAAAATTACATACCTTTCCTCTAGCCGTGTCTTACTTCTTCTGGGGGGAAGTTTTACGAGTCTTTCGTGACATTTGCGCTGGTCATTCACCCTCTTACAATGAAAAATAGGCCCTGTGCGCTTATTTGGACATGTGCGCTTAATCGGAGGAATATGGTAAACAGATCTACCTCCTAGGCTCCTACATCCAAAGTAAATTTTTGTGAAAAGAAATCTTAAAATCATGGTCTTAGCCATCAGGGCGTCTGGGTGCCTTTTTGGACACCCAAACCCTTAAAAAGAACCCCTCAGGACACCCAAATCTTTTTGTGTAGAATTTCTAAAAATCTCAAGCTTATAATTGAATTCTTTCATCTCCTTATAATTCCCTTGACATTGTTTATTGATATCAAGCCTTGTTTTGATGAATTTATACATGTTTATGGTTGAAATATGAGTATATTGTGATCCCCCTTAAACATGCCAATTTTAGGCACCCAGTTTCTAAATCCTGGCTAAGACACTGATATACATTCAAACATGATAGCGGTTTGACTTTCTTGAGACACTCAGTTTCAAAATACTAGGCCTTACCCAGACAACTAAGAAGACATTTATTGAACTAGCAACTGATGGTCCCTTCGCTGATTTTAACTGTGAATCTACTGTAGATAGGCACATCAAATCTAATTTGTGCAGATCAATACCAGCAAATACCAGGATATAAGGTTCTCCAATTTGGGGACTAGCGGAACTGAATTTCCGACAAGAGGTGTATCATTTTTCACCCTTGAAAACGCAATGTTCATTACCAAGGCAAAAAATATGATAGAAAAATGTCAGAAACATCATTCCTCTGCCTTCCTATTCTGCCTATTAGTCTAAGCGTTTACTAAATATTGTAATCCACCAATCACAATGCTTGATCCTAGTACCTTCCACTCAGGGTCTTAGCCAGGATTTCAAAAATGCCTGTCCAAAACAGCAATTTCAAAAATTTTGCCCGTCCAGATTTAGCTCCTAATCTACTTCAAATCCTTATACCAGCTACAATTAATAGCCCAGTGTGCCAAAAAGGATATTTTACACTTCAGCTATGTCCTAGAAGATGGTATGTTTAGTTATTAGAACCCAAAAGTC
>OZ012694.1:35062949-35161671 GCA_963942565.1 Maea johnstoni | reverse complement strand
CTGATGTGCCAGTATCATATTCCACCCATCAGTGAAGTGACCAGTCACCTAGTATACCCATCTGTTATCACTGTCCGCAGGTGGGCTATTTTTAGAATGCTCACAACATGGTGCCGTTGACTATCACTGATTTTGAGATTGCAATCTTCGAAAATCTCACATATTTACGGCCATCCTCTCCCAAAACAATGAAATCTGATGAGAAAAACTTCTTATCAATTGTCATGTGAAATACTATCTTGAGAGGTTTTTGACATTATCTTCACATACATGCCTCGATGCTAACTCAAAGTGTTACTGGCCCCGTAGGCCCAGTAACACCTAGCATCTACTGGTCCTGCAAAATTTCTACTGGTCCTACAAATATTTCTTTAACACAACAAGAAAAAACAATGCATGAAATTCACAATCAATGCTCTTTTTTTATTCATTTCATCTTCATTTATTTCAAAAACATGCTGGGACATTCTTGTGGGAAAAACTTAACAAGAATGTTACCAAATGTTTACTGGACCTGTAGGACCAGTTGAGGTCCTTTTTTGGTAGCCCGAAGCCCCTTAAAGGAATTTTTACTTGCCTGGGGCAAGCGGTTCACTGTTAGCTTCAAGCCCTGACAAATTTGACAGTTTACTGATGCTGAATTCAATGGTTCCATGATCAAATTTCTGAAACGACTTAAAGTCAGTCATAAATATAACATTCTCGTAATTTGTTAAAAAATAGTAATACCAGCAGATAAGAATAACATCTCATTAACTGTCTTGTTTCAGCTGTTTGGTACCCATACGTCATTAGCAGTTAGGTAGCTGCTAGTATCATATGGGAGCGAAGCAGCTGAGATAAGTTATTAATAGACTTAAATGGCCGCACCCTGTACCTCCATATCTTGTGTGTAAGGGTGTGTTTAAACAGCAATATACTTCTTGATTGAAAGTTGGCAGTGGTAAGAACTTGGGTTTAACAGGTCCGGTTAGATCGCCCGATCGGGTGAAATCTCCCAATCGGGATATTTCTCTGGATCGGGATACATTGTCAATTGAGACGTGGCCACAAAACACTAATTACTTTAAAGATTGAGCACTTCATCCGCTTGGTAGCTGCTGAGCTGGTATTTCTTCAACTCCCAGACGTCTGGGCAGCCTTGAGCTTACTCAATATATTTCCCAGCAGGCCATTGACTCCGTTTACGTGCATTGCCGGGACACTAGGGGTGTCATTGATATGGGGCATATCGATATATCGATAACTCTCCTTAAACAATACAGCCTGCTTTCACTTGTCAATACGTATCGCAATGTATCGAAATATCAAAAACATGAAAATGGACACTTAGAGAAGAAATTTAGAGCTGAATATTGCTGGTTTTGCTAGTCACACACTTTCTAAAAGCATTTCTCTACATGGCCATGCCTCACTTTTCTTGTTGCATTCCAAGAAGAAGCAGTAAAAAGAGGCAGGACCCTCATAAAATGGTGAAAAACCAGCACAAATGCTTCATGACTTTCCATCATGGCATAGATAGCATTTCTATGGATATATCAATGCATCGTATCGAAATAATCTAAATCGAAAACAATGTATCAATATATCGAATCGAGAAAAAATTCTAAACAATGACAGCCCTACGGGACACCCTGACAGGATTTTTTTTTAATAAAATCAGTTTCGGACATGGGATTCTGCTTAAAGTCAGTAATCCCATAGTTAATAAAGATATTATTAACTTCCATTTCCGATTTTTATTTTGGATGAGGGCTTTTCGGAAGGTCAACAGTAAAAGTAGACCTTCCCATTTAGAATACTATACCCTGAACTAGATACTTATCCCTGACGGGAAAAAAGTTTGAGAAAAGTATCCCGTACGGGATACCCATGTCACATGATGTGAACCATGGTCTTAGCCAGCAGGGCGTCTGGGTGCCTTTTTGGACACCCAAACACCTAAAGTGAACCCCTCCGGACACCCAAATTTTTTTTGTGTGGAATTTCTAAAAAATCTCAATCTCAAGCTAATAATTGAATTTAAAGATTATTGAGCTGGAGAATCATCCTGATCGGGAGATTTCTTGGTACAATGTATCCCGATCAGGAGATTTCACCCGATCGGGTGATCTAACCGGACCTGTTTAAGTAACCAATACTCTAAGAAACTGCTTGGGCCTATATTTTATTCCTGGTGTTATTGTCCTTGAACTATATATCATTGCTTGAAGCACCAGTTTAAGTTTGGAATTGCACTTGCTCACTGGCCACGCCAGCGTTATGGTAATTATTTAAAGGGCACGATAAGGCTTACATTTAGCAAAATTACAGTTCCTTAGAACGACCAATTGGAAGCGATACCCAGTTATTTCTAAAATGACATCAAAATCTTTTCATTTTGTTTATCGGCTGAATAAAGGACAAACTGACATACATGATATATTATGAATATACTTTTTAAATCAGCCAGTCATGCAATCAGCCGTGTAACTTACGGCTGTCGTGCCATCTGCTGTCCTGATCCGACCTGACAGGACGCCAGAGTGACCCGACTGAACTGAGAAGTGCCTACGACTATCGGGCGCGGTTCACTGGATCCCATATACTCTTTTGATTTTTGAAGCGTTCTAAATGTATAGTTCAATATTTATAAAAACAAGAAATTGGCATTTATGAACAGCTGAAACATGATTGATTAGGGCACATCCCTCACAAACACAATTTCGAACCCATATTCATAGCGGCCTATTCATAGACAAGATACATATTAAAAGGATGAATGGGGTCTTACCATTCACACATTTTCTTCCTCTGCTCGATCGCTTTTCCCTCTTTTCTGAAAGACCACAACAAAAGGAGTACTGCACTGACCATAGTAACAGGTTTACTCTATGTGATGTTTCAATCTTGTCCCGTTTAGTCAAGAACGTGCTTTTGAACGGAAACAAGTTTTTCCATTACCACGTCCGACATGGTTTCTACTCCAAGTGCGCATGCTCGAAGAAAAGAAGCATAGTTTCAAGCACGCTAGAACCTTAAACGCTCGCGCTTGGCATGGTTCAATACGGTCGTGCAATTGGATAGAGCCACAAATCCATAGGTAGTTGTGTTTCTTGAATCGTACCAAACATCTTTAAGGGCAGCAAGTGCATAATACGATGGTGTAGGTGTG
Source organism: Maea johnstoni (assembly GCA_963942565.1). Lineage (NCBI taxonomy): Eukaryota > Metazoa > Annelida > Polychaeta > Spionida > Magelonidae > Maea > Maea johnstoni. The sequence continues at coordinate 35,158,517 of OZ012694.1, read as the reverse complement.
ATTAATAAAATAATAAAAAATACACAACCACCTATAGGGGTCTGAAATATAGCAAATTATATTTTACACGACTTAATTGGCATTTAGAGGCAGGTTGAATAATTAGGAATACCGTTTGTCGTTTAAACTGCTAACATCTCTTTGGGACTGGCTTTTTTCCACAGCAACACACATCATTAGCAATTCTTGGGTGCACAGCAAAAAACATCCACATGATTACGCCTTTCTGCCTCATTCGTCTGTCTCCTAGTGACGTCACACACCAGCGAGATTAGGTTTGTCTAGGATCTTACAATGGGCTTTATGGTAATTGGTCTGTGGCAACCAATCCACGGCATGTTTTGCTTTATCTCAGGTTTACTACGGAACGTCTACTTTACCATTGCTGTAATATTTGTTTATAGCACAGCTGGACTTGAGTTTATTTCGCTCCCATAACCTCTTCATTTTGTTTAAATATGTTGCAGCCATGACAAATTCAGAGAGGTTATTAATGTATGAGACGAATACCGGTAATGGGCCTTATCTTGGATGAAGAAAAGAATGGATATGTAGCGAGAGACCAATTACGTTATGCCCTATAGTTAAGTGCTGGACTCATGCCAGGAGTACCAGATAAGGCATCAGCGCGAGGTCACGTGGGAACAAGGACCAATCAGGGCTCTCGCATCGATTACATTACAGAGAAACCTTATCTCCACCACCAGCTGGGGTGCCCTGAGCACCAATTCTGGCATATTAGTGGCTATTAGTTGACACTGGTTGACGCTAGCATGTTCCGGTTGACCGGCTGGTTTCGAATCCACTTGTGTTTAGTCATCTTTTTAAAGGCCGTACGTATCCCTCTGTTAATGCTGCGTACTTTGAAACAATACATGAGGATTTGTGTCAGCAAGAATCATAGCCCCAGTAGGCTTCACAGACAGAGATTATACTTACTTTCTTAAGGCTCTTATTTCTACATTCAGTAAACCATCGATTACCTGACACGGTTTTATACCAATTTCTGTTGACCAACCCAAAAGGGGCATCGCCTAATAATTTGACAATTACTTCGAAATGGTGAGTTAATTACCCAAAATCAACAAGAGAAATACTTTGCAAATTCTATAGGTATATCCAGAGACGGTGAGACATCTCTGATATATATCTAAGTATAACATGAGTCATTCATATTTCCATTATTTTTTAAACTATATGTTCTGTGTAAAAAGCTTAAGCAATAGTATTCTTTCTACGTTTTCAATTACTCTGGGTACACACAAGTGTGGAAAAACATCTTCATTGCATTATATAAGTTAACCTAAGCATTATACACAGCAGCCTTGAGAGTAGTCAGTCAGAATGACATTTGGAATTTGGAATTTTGTTTTTCGTCACATTTATGCCAAATTGTGGCTAATTTGCGACTAGTGGAGGAAACCGGAGTACCCGGCGAAAACCACCGCCTATTCCCCAAGTCACTGGCAACTTCCTCGCATGCCCAGACCGGGTATCCAACCCACACAGTGATGAGAGACTGCGTGCAGACAGTGGCGGATGCCTTAGACCACATGGCCATCAGAGCAGGCCCCTCAGTCAGAATGGCCGATTGAAAGAGGCGAACGCTGGTCAAAACGACAGACATATAAAAACGAAATATTTTATCTGTATATTGGCTTGCGTTCATTCAAAGAGATAGACATTATAAAATGTATTTCAATATTTGATAAACAAGAATTATACCTACCTATAACCACGAAAAAAATCAATAATAATGCATACAGGACGTTGAACCACACTTGGCGCAATGTTTATCCCCTAGGCGCGTAGCGCCGTGAAAAGTGTAACGCTCGAAAATCTAGTTATCTAAACCTCTCCAGAGCAAGTTCCTATGGTTAGGAAAATTCGACAGCGATGCCACAAGGTTAACGACATGTGAAGGCGTATAGATATAATTACTATTGTTTCTTTATTTGCAGAGTGATTAGGTTGGTAGATAAAAAAAACAATTTTCAGTTGTTTTGGCGCTCGTAATTGGTTTTTAATCACATTCCAGCGATCTGCCGTTTGTTGTCGTCTTAGTTAGCCAGCGGCATATGGTTACGGAAGCACGTGTTGAAATTACAAGGGGTCTATAGGGGGGAGATCAAATTCATATTTGAACCGTATCTAAATTTGGGGGGTAATTGAAAAAAGTGGGCAAGTAGTAAATAACAAGATTTTTCTCGGAATACTAGGCACGATCCCAAATAGAAATCATGAATATATATATCTTTTCACACACGAACAGTTCATATGGCGCAGTGGCCTAAATAGTAGTGCGCTGGGCTAGCAGCTCAGGTGACGCAGGATAGATTCCATCTATCGGCTACATCCTACTGTTTATTTCAAGCAGCCAAGTGCTACAGGTGGCACCTATAGAATTATTTCTGGCTCAAAATAACGTTAACTTCACCTTATTTATTTATTTTACTTTACTTTTACTAAACTGAATTGTTGGTCAAAAACCGCAGATCCCACAAAGGAAGTTTGCCTGAATTGCCGTTCGCTATAAGGGCTGATGACTTGGGCCCTGACTAAAAACGATCTTTTACCTTTGCATCATAATACACATTTCCACAGTTGTGATACATGAAACAAACAGAAAAAATAACTAAAGTGATAAAGATGAGAATTTCATCTAGAAAATATATAGTTTAATGGGTGTAAGTAGTGCCTAGCCTTCACATAGAATATGAGATCTGCGAAGTGGTCAGCTTGTTGCTTTCAACAGAAAAATGAACTAAAGTGATAAAGTTGAGAATTCAAGAAAATATATAGTTAAATGGGTGGGTTTAAGTATTAATTTATATATATTGATGAAGGAAATGTTCCCTTAATTAAGTTTCCTATGATGTTGGTATTTTCACTTGCATGCACACTTGCTACATATGACTATTACTGTATGCAACTTCCGCCCATTCACCTTCTATCTGCCCTTTCACATGTCCCCACGTCACGGCGTTGATCAGTGCCCTATCCATGCACCCGTGGATCCGTGCGCCCGCCACTCACTTTTTGGACGCACGGATCCTTACTACACTGACATTTTCTACTTAATCTTGCGGCCTAAAGCGCCTTGTCGCAACACTTGCCTTCCCCTTCTGTGTAATTGTACTGTCCTCCCAGTACCTCTTTCAATGGGGCCTTATCTGGGTGCGAGGAAAGCAGCAATCAGATACATGTATATGAATACAAAGATGTATGCAAAGAGCACTTGATTACAGTTCCCTTTTCACCATATTTCACAAAATGTTCGCCTTTTTTTAACAGCTTATTTCACGATCATGAAAAAAGACATACCACGTATTAGAGATTTCCCTGGTGGCAATCAGATAAACTAAAAATCCTAACCTATGTTTGAACTTTCGCTGCAGTCAGTACCCAGCTCTACTTTATCTTATAAAACACTTAGTGAAATGAGGCAGTCAAATGACTAGTATATTGCTTCAAAACTTGTTCCTGCTCACTTTTTAGCCTTTGCCAGTGAGGTGGGTACCAGGGAGATGCGGAAAGAGGCCAATTATCATTGAAACACGATAGGCTTAGTGCATAGTGGACACATAAGGTTGGTGCCCAGCGCAACTAACACGTCTGCGGTGTAATAGGTGATAAACTCGGGTTATGAACGGTCAGTCAATTGCATATTCTACTGTACCTATTGGTTGCAAGCCGGGTATATCAGTTTATCAGCTTTTGTGACCTATACTTCAGCGATGTCTGTTGCTGGCTAGTTACCCTGTAGTCTGTTATAGTCTCAACCTTTGACAAAACATGGAGAGTTATTATTTTTACAAAACTGAAGGGCGCCTTTCTAAATGGCCTGTTGGTAATAGGAGCTGCGATTGTGTCGCTGGTAAAGGGGGACATCATGCCTCAACCTGTTGATGTTTTCTTTGTTTCAGAGCAAAAGTATATATAAGTTGACACCATAACATGGACATTAAATTGATAACCTGTGGCATCTCTCGGACCCAAATCTTATTCATGGAAATTACAAATCTATGTTACATGTGATTACTACTTATTGATCACATTTGAATTGGTAAGTGATTCCTATTAAATCCACACTGTCGCGCTAGACGTTAAACATTTTTATTGTGTGTATGGTTACATATAGTGGTACATTCACATGCACTTTTACGTTTACTTCTATGAATAGCGACATCAATCCCATGCGTCATTTAGTACCGTACTACATGACTTATACTTATCCGTCTGTAGAAGTATATCTTGTCTGCTATACTGTTCAGAGCGTAGTTTGAGTTGGTCCCTAAACGCTTTATGTTGGGCCATCGATTCAAATGCCGGCGCTTATTTTGGTCACTTTAAGGTGATAGTCTAGTACACCAAGATTATCACCACTAGGTGGTGTCCTTGGCTGGCCCCTAAGAATGGATATCAAAACAAAAGATTACACATGAGTAGTGGTCACGAATCTCGACCTCGCAACTTTGTATCGTGCTACGACCACGAGCACAAAAGGCGAGTCCCATTGGGCCCTCCATGTTAAATTGGTCCCAAACAACACTGGTATCTGCTTCGACCATGCAGATATCTTCGAGATAGACCATTCTGACCAATATTTTCATCTCATTTTTTGGCTGAAAGTGAATAAGGGCTATTCCATTTGAATATACATGGGGGGGGGGGGGGGTGGAACGCTCACCTATTAAAAAATCATGGGGGGAGGGGGTCAAGATGAAAAAATTGGGGGTTTACATGAAAAAAATTCATTGGGGGGGATCTGAAATTGTGGGCGTTCCACCCCCCCCCCCCCCCCCCCATGTATTTTAAAATGGAATAGCCCTAACGATACGGTCTTCGAAGTCATTGTTTTAGAATATGACAGATATGAATCCCCTCTAGGTGCAAGGTCATGTCATAAGTACCTCGTAGTATGACAGGACCTGAAAATCGGCATTAACTACGTAAACCACGTGCTGTTAGTAATCTTGAGGCATATTGGAACATTCAAAAATGTTGTTCACATACTTATCGTGCAGTAACCCGGTTTAGGTATGACCTTGCACCTTACCAAAGACATTTAATGATCAAATGATAGAGTTTGGTTTTCAAGGGAAAGGGTGAGTCTTGACATTTTGCCAAAAAACGAAAGACAGCCAGATATGTTGGTAAAGGCTTAGATGACCAAACACAAGTGGATTCGAAACCAGCCGGCCAACCTGAACATGCTAGCCTCAACCAGCGTCAACTAATAGCCCTCCTAATAGCCTTAAATTGGTGCCCAGCTGATGGTGAGGATCAGGTTTCTCTGTAGTGTAATCAATACGAGAGCCCTGATTGGTCCTTGTACCCACGTGACCTCGCGCTACTGCCGGTCAGCGACTCCTGGCATGAGTCCAGCATCTCACTTTAGTGCATATAGTATTTGAGCTGTCGCTACATATCCATTCTTTTCTTTATCCAAGGTAAAGGGTGCCACAATAACTCAAAATAGCTAATTATTGATAGGTTTATCATTATTCTGTAACTATAAGATGTAAGCTATACAATGGCATAAGTGCCGTGGTCTACATTCAACTCAGTTTTCGGATATTTAAGTTTTAAAAATGACTCGGGTATCGGGTAGGGTTCTACCTTATATAACCGTTTATTTTTTATTTTGTTTTTCATAGCTGTACCATGGTAACTTTACTAATTGCCGTTATATTCAAATATGTGGAGTTTGTGTTATTGTTGGTATGTGTAGAACTGAAAGACAGGTAGACTGACTCACAAGAAGCATGAGTATTAGTGGGTGGGGGGGGGGGGGGGGGGGGTGGATGGGCTAGGGTTACATAGAGCATCGGGTGGCCTGCAGAATGATATTATTTGGGGACTCGGACTGAGGTCATTTCACCCGCCAGATCAGCTCTTGTAGTATTTTTTGGTCCTCCCTATTGAGTTGCCCTGCTAGACATATGTTGTTACTTATCCTAATCATCATCATACCCGATTTGACCTTAGCCAGCATCACTATTTTTTAAAAGTTGTATGTCTAAAATAACTTTCTAAGTTGTATTTAAAAATAATCAGATCTTGAACTCTTGAAACCTCTAATAAAATGTTTCAGATATGTCACTTCTTTCATTTTCTCATATCAAAATAATGGTGAAAATTCCATTTCACCGGAGATATGAAGACATTATGAAACCAGATTGTTGCACGAATCAGAGGGCACATCCTGCTTATAGTATGATGCCTAATCCCTTTCTCAGATCATTTTAAATTTTAATCAACATATATGAGCGCAGTCATCAAACGAAAAACGAAATTGGTTTTGATTGACGTATGATAGCATGGATACTAGTATATATATATATATATACATATATATATATATATATATATATATATATATATATATTTATATATATATATATATATATATATATATATTTATATATATATATATATATATTTATATATATATATATATATATATATATATATATATATATATATATATATATATATATATATATGATTGATATTCGCAGTGTAATATTAGTGTTGCACTTAGGTCATGATCCCCTGCTGTGACCCGCAATCCAGGTTAAGCACGAAACATTCCCGTTACCAGTCCATCCTGATACCCCTCTTCACTATTAAAGGTCCATTTGAAAACGAGTTCTATGTCATTCACTTAATTTCAGACCACTACCTATTTTATTAACGGAGAGGAGCAGTTGTCTAATTTAAAATTGACCACTTTTTTTTGATCCAGCTCTTATGTTTTACTGCGAAATAAGCCTAGCCTTATGTTGCATCACACATGGCGGATAACAGACTGGTTCTAATCCCTATGTACATGTCCCTGATGGCAGGAAACAACAAAAGGTTTAAATGAAAATGCATGATATGCGTTGTACATATGAAACATTGTAAGGAAAATCTGGAAGGATTTAATGACTTTCGTTTCTTTTCACGGCCTAGACTGATGCCCGTGTATCACTTATTGCTAGCTGTCTCCTGAGATGAGGGATGTATTTCTCTGCTGTCTCTCACCAATGTCCTGTGCGCGTCTCTCACCAATGCCCTGTGCCGGGCATGTGAGAGAGTAACCAGTGACTTGGGGCAGAGAAATACATCCCCTTGAACCGCAACGCCATAGGCACAGCATGCTAGTACCTAGGGTATGTGCGCCTCGGGTTACGCTGTGTAGCCTTGGTCACGTGATCTGATCTGTGCAATTAGCATGCAGCATCCTTTCTAGGTCAGATAGTTGCCAAGGAGATGGGAGGCAGCGACATTTGTTGATGCATGGACAGTGCCCGATCCCGGTCTACCCATCTCAGCTTGGGATTAGTTATTTTTTTGCTGGGTGCTCCAGTTTCCTCCACCGCTTACAACTGGCTACTCATGTCTTACCCACAATATTGCAGAAAGTGACGATGATCCAAATTCCAAATTCCATTGTTAGCTGAGCGCGACAACACCCATCAGTTCAGTTCAATTTGAAGCGCACGCCCTATTACTGAGGGCCTCTTTTACATTTGAATATCACAATCAATTACTACATTAACTACTATTAACTATAACTACATTAACTACTATTGCTATTAACTATAACTACGCATGCACAAGACTCCCTGCCGCGACTGCTCGCAACTAGGCGCCATCTACTGGTGGACTATGTAGCGTAGATACACTGCTGTCGGAGGTGGGCACATGTGGCAATAGAGGTTGTGCCCAACCTCTAAAAACAAGCTACTACGTAACGGCGTGTAGTAGTTGCATTCCCCATTGGAATGCAGCGAACTACGCAGTGGTTCGAATGCAAATCTAGGTCCCCCTTTAAAATAACAGTAGAACCCCCTTTCCCCAACCCTTCTACTTACAATTTACGGCCCTTTGTCTCTCCAATCCGGCTCAGGCTGGCGAGGAGTTGCTAATCTATCCAGCAGGCTTTTAACCGTCAGATTGCGCCACTGCGCATGCGCAGTGGGCGTTTGCGCACTTCCGTTTCGCGGCAACCAAAAATTTAGAAACAACAAGCATCTCTGAGTAGAAAAAATCGTCAAAGTCCACCAAATGGGTGAGTTAAGTAATAATAACACCATCTCTATACAGCAGTGTATCTAGGCAGCATTCCGCCCGCATGTTGGGGTTTGTCATGATGTATTTTGCCCAGATTAGTACCAATTAAAAACCTTCACTTTAGATACATGTGTGATTGTTGTGTTTTGCTATATTTAGACTGGCTTTCATACTCTCCAATCCTATCGTTGTAATACCCCTCAGAGTAGCAATTAAAGCCCAGCTACGCTACAAAATTGGCGCCCAATAAGGGACCAACTTGTTTAATCAAAATAAATCAGACTTTGGGGCATCTTTGGTGTTTTACTTCTGCATACTTTGCAAACTTCTCACAGCCTGAGTAATGGCGGACACCAGGGATGATGCCCAGGGTAGCAGAGGGGGGACAAAATCGGTCCCCCAAAGCCCTTTAATGTTCACCCCCACAAATGAAACTGGCTTTGCAGTGCCAGCTAAGTACAGTGAGGACATGGAGTCCTACGAAAAGGAGCTAGACTCCTATTTAGAGAATTTAGGAAGTTTGGGGGGTCTTAGGGGTGACAAACCTAGGGCTGCTGCTGATGGTGACAGGGAGGTTCTGGCTAGGGATCCCAATCCGGAGAATAAAGATAAAGGGAACCTAGCCAGTGCTCTCCAAGAGAAACAAAACAAGTCCCCTATTGATGAATTATGTAATAATGATATTGTGGAACCAACCCCCCCAGCTATGCTGGGGGAGGGGGCTAATGCTGGTGGAGCCAGGAGGAAGGCTCCCAGCATCGCGGATTTCCACCGGATCAAGAGCCCCCCCACCCTGCTGTGGGGGCGTGGCGACGGCGATTTCACCAAATTCGCTACCCCCAGTGCATGGAGCCTGGGCGCGGAAGCGAGCGGACTACAGAAGACGATGCCTGGATCAGAGGTGGCCTTCAGGCCTGCGCGCGAAGAAGACGAGGTGCGGCTCAGAGCCCCTCGCAACCCCCGCGGCGACGAGGAGGCGGAGGAAAAGAGGTACCACGCCTTCATGAGCGCGGACGTACCGGCTTGCAGTATCATCGCGCCACCGACACAGACACCTGATGACGTGCGCCATCCACCAATCGCGCGATTCTCACCAGGGAATCCCTTCGGGGATAACTGGGTAGGGAATCTTGAGAACGCCGACTCGCGCTGGCGAGAAGGCGCGCCAAACCAAGGCTCGTGGCTGGCCGTGGGCGACCCGAGCCGTCCTACGGGTGGCCCAACACACTCGACCGAACTGCGTTACCCGATCCCCACCAAAATGAACAAGGACGTTCGGGTAGAGATGCCAGGACCCGACGAACACCTCGCGCCGGGAGCGCCACCCCCAGCTAAGCTGGTGCGGCAGGAAGAGGGCGAGGGCGAGACTCTGCTGCGCCGAATGCAACAGGGCACGCGACCGACCAAAATCGGGCCGGAGCCCAGCAGCGGGGGCGAGACGTTCGTCGTCACCGCAGATGCTATGCTCGCTCTTAATGAGAGTCTGTCCGACGTCCGCGACGTGCTGAAGCTTTCCTGCGAGTATTTTCGTAGTCTGCGCCAGGAAGCGACCCCCGCCCGACCGGCCCCTGCCTTGGTGTTCGGAGGAGAATCGAGAACCCAACCGTCAATGGACGTGGCCATACCGACACCCAGTCAACTTCGCACACCCAGGGCGGTCACGCCTGAACCGAAGACGGTCCGGAGGCGCTTTGACTATAAAAAGGTGCCGCCCTTCGACAGCAACAAGATGGAATGGCGCGATTTCCTGGGCGTATTTGAAATGGCCGCCAGATGGAACGAGTGGACAGAGACGCAGAAAGCGCAACAACTGGCGATGTCCATGTCTGGATCAGCACAGAAATATGTACTGCGCTTGCCGGAATCAACGCTGGAGTCGTATTCTGAGCTGATAGCCGCAATCACCCGACGTTACGACCCGGAAGAACGGGAGGCCGCTACTCTTGCCGATTTCCAAAATAGGAAGAGGCGGGAGAAAGAGTCGGTCGAGGACTTTGGCCAAGCCCTGCAGAGCCTGGCGGGCAAGGCTTTCCCAGACACGGCCGAAAAGGCGCTGGAGCGGATGGTCATCTTCCAATTCACTTCGGGGATGGAAGAGGAGGACCTCCGAAAGCATATACATTTCGGTCGGGCGAAGACAATGGACAAGGCCATAAGCCTGGCGGTAGAATGGGAGTCCTTCAGCGGGAAGGACAAGGACCAGGCGGACGGCCCGGTCAAACCAAAAGTTGCGTCTGTGGAGACCAGCCCCCTGGCAGACTCAATGGGAGTCCTCATGGCCCGGCTGGACAAGATGGAGGAAGACTGGAAGAGTCGCCCTCGCTTCAACAAGTCCCGATCAGTATGCTACGGTTGCGGTGAAGTGGGACACTTTCGTCGGGAATGCCCGAACAGACGACTACCGCACGGTGGCCAACAGCAGGCACAGAACGGGCAATCGCAGGGCGGACATCCGGCACCATCAGCGCCTGCTCAAGGAGGGCAATACCAGGGTGGGGCGCCACTACAGCAGGTACCGACCCAAACCGGACCGTACCCGACCGGGGGGCAGGGACAATCAGGACCGGCTATGTCCGGACCATACGCGTCATGCCCGCCCGCACCGGCTTATAACGGGCAGTACCAGGGCGGAGCGCAGCCAACGCAAGTACTAGCCCAGAACAGGCAGTACTCTAGTGGAGGACTGGGGCAATCTGGACCGGCTACGTCCGGACCATACACGCCCAGCCCATCCGCACCTGCTTACCAACCGGCGCAACGCCAGGCGGCAACCGCCAATGGCCCCAATAACGGCCAGGGCGCACCCCCGAGTAATTGACTAGCTGACGAACCCGAGGGAGGAATGACCAGTGACGAGTTAGATGATATAATCCACTTAGCAAACAGTAGGCGTTGCTGGCACCTCTCTGCGGAACTGCACTCCGTGCCCTTAGATATGTTAGTGGACACGGGTGCAACAGTATCGCTAGTTGATAAGAAGATCTTTGACCAAGTAGAGAGGAAATGGTCATTAAAGAAAATTAAGAGACGACTAATTGCAGCAAATGGAGAACCACTTCAAGTATATGGCGAAGTGTGTTTGAGGTTCACGCTGCAAGGGCACCTGGTGAAGCACGATGTAATAGTGTGCGACTTACCGGGGGCTGAGGCTATAATGGGCCTTGACCTAATAGAAGATCTTGGCGGCGTACTTGATGCGTCCAACGGAACGCTACACGCAAAAAGTCTGGGAGCCACTTTGAAACTCCATCGGTCGGGCGTGTCCAAGTGCTCCCGAGTAGCACTAGTGGATACAACAGTAGTGCCGCCAAGATCGGAAGTAATGCTAGCAGGCCGCAGGATCGGCGATAGATGGAACGCCCAGGAGAAAATCGGGATAGTTGAGCCAACCACTCAACTCCCGGAGAACGGCCAGATACTGGTCGCCAAAGCCCTCGTGAGTGCGGAGCAGGAATGTGTACCCCTGCGAGTGGCTAACCTTACAGACGAACCGGTGGTGCTCCGCCGAGGAACGGTCGCCGGCATACTGAAACCGGTCGATGAGGTGTGCAGAGATGATGCACCCGAACACGCCGAACAATGTGAAGTGAGCAAAGAGGCCGACCTGCCAGAACACTTGAGGGAAATGGTGCGAGATGCCAATGAGTCACTGGACAATGAGCAGCGTCAGCAGGTGATGGCATTCGTCGGTTGATGGGCCCATTTGTTCGCCCGACCGGACGGGAAGTTAGGCAGGACCCCCTTGGTGGAGCACAGGATTGACACAGGGGACGCGCATCCTATTAAGCAGCGTCCTCGACGTCAAGGCTGGGCAAAAAGAGAGGCCATAGACAAAGAGGTGGACAAGATGCTGGAGGCCGACGTTATCGAACCTTGCAACGGGCCTTGGGCTTCCCCAATAGTCCTAGTGACAAAGAAGGACGGTACTCCTAGGGTGTGCGTGGATTTTCGAAAAGTCAATGACGTCACCCGAAAGGATGCCTTTCCTCTACCCAGGATGGATGACTGCCTTGATGCGCTAGCAGGGAGTAAGCTGTTCAGCACCCTAGATCTAGCGAGTGGATACTGGCAGATTTCTGTGGCGGATGAGGACAAGGATAAGACAGCCTTCTACACTAGGAATGGCCTACATAGATTTAGGGTCATGCCCTTTGGTTTGGCCACGGCGCCCGCAACCTTTGAACGCCTAATGGAACTGGTCCTCAAGGGGCTGACGTTCGACCGGTGCCTCGTGTACTTGGACGACGTCATCGTGTTCGGGCGGACCTTCAAGGAAGCTATGGAGAATTTGGATTGTGTCTTTGAGAGGATAGAGAGGGCGGGATTATTGCTAAAACCTTCAAAGTGCAGGCTGTTCAAGACCTGTGTGGCCTTCCTGGGACATGTGGTTTCAAAGGATGGCATTAGTTGCGACCCGAAGAAGATATCGGCTGTGAAGAACTGGGCGGCGCCCAGCACAGTGAAGGAAGCACGATCCTTCGTGGGTTTCGCGTCCTACTACCGGAAGTTCATACCCGGGTTTGCGACAGTGGCCAGCCCGCTGCACGCCCTGTTGGGTAACGCCAAGTTCCAATGGACAAAGGAATGCCAGGAGGCTTTTGAGAAGCTCAAGGCATTACTACAGGAAACTCCCGTCCTAGCCTACCCGCGCGAGAGAGAACTATTCTACCTGGACACGGATGCCAGTAACACTGGCACGGGGGCTGTCCTTTCCCAAATGAGTGGGGGGGAGGAGCACCCAGTGGCTTATGCCAGCAAAGCGCTGAGCTCGTCACAACGGAACTACTGTACCACCATGAGGGAGCTACTCGCAGTGGTTCAGTACACCAACCACTTCCGCCATTTCCTTCTGGGCCGTAAATTCATACTGAGAACAGACCATGCGTCATTGACGTGGCTCACAAACTTCAAGGAACCGGAGGGGATGCTAGCAAGATGGCTAGCTAGCCTCGCGGTATTTGATTTTGAGATCCAGCATAGACCTGGAAAGGAGCATGGAAACGCGGATGGTCTGTCTCGAAGGAAATGTGTTAGACCCCTGTGCCCGAACTGCCGACCCTCCGGGGACCACGAGAATGCGGCACACCAAGTGGTGGTCGGCTCCGGTGGAGAGATAATGCAGGAAACAGGGGGCGCAGATGAGGAAGCCTCAGACGACATTGAACGGGAACACGACGAACCCGGGTCATGGCTCCAGGGCTGGACGCTGGAAGAGCTGAAAATGGCTCAGGACGAAGACAAGAATATAGCTAAATTCACTGAGTGGAAGCTAACTTGTCTGCCCCGCCCCGATAGTCAGGCGGTGGGGATATGCGGAAGAGAGGCTTGGTGGTTCTACTCCTATTACGATAGTCTGGAAGTCCACAACGGCCTGCTCTACGTAGCCGATGCGAAACGAGAGGTCAAATCAAGCACGGTGCTGCGTCTGGTGGCGCCACTACCCATAAGACGCCAGCTATTCAAACAGATACACCAGTCGAGAACAGGCGAGCATCAAGGCATAAATAATACCATATCCGTGGTAAGCCGCCATTTCTACTGGCCAGGTCTGTACACCGACGTGCGGAGGTGGTGTCAACAATGCGAAGGGTGCGCAAGGGCCCGGACGGGCGAATCAGGACGCAGGGCCAAGCTGGTGCAAGAGGTACCGGGTATGCCAATAGAAAGAATGGCGGTTGACCTAATGGGACCGCTGCCAAGGACTGACGGCGGAAACCTATACATAGCGGTCGTGGTGGATTACTTCACGAAGTGGGCCGAAGCCTTCGCTCTGCCGAATAAACAATCGCAGACGGTGGCAGAGGTTCTCGTGACTGGAGTCATTTGCCGATTGGGTACACCACATAGACTACACTCAGACCAAGGAGGAGAATTCGAATCGAACCTCTGGACGGAGGTATGCCGACTGCTGGATGTGGAGAAGACCCGCACAACACCCTACCGACTATAGTCCGACGGACTCGTGGAGCGCCTGAATAGGACCATAAAGAAGATGTTGAAGGTGTTCGTCAATGAAAACAGGAATGATTGGGACGATCACCTTCCATACATAATGATGGCCTATCGGGCAACGCCACAGGCTAGTACCCAATGCTCGCCGAACCTACTCATGTACGGCCGCGAAGTCAATCTCCCCATCGAAGTGATGGCACCACAACCTCCGGGTCAAACGTTCAGCTGCCCAAACGAGTACGTGGAATGGGTGCGTGCAGTAATGGAGCAAGCTTTCCGGTTCGCGCGGCACCACCTAGCAGCCAGTGCAGAGCGGCAAAAGCGGTGCTATGATAGCAGAAGCAACCCGCGGAACTTCCAAGAAGGACATTGGGTGTGGTACCTGTACAAGCCCTACTGTAGGCTCAAATTCAAGTGCCCCTGGATAGGACCATGTCTGGTACTACGGCGACTGGGGCCAGTGAATGTGGAGATACAGGCCAGCCCACAAGACAAACCTAAGGTGGTCCACGTAGATTACCTGAAGCCATATTGGGCTGAAAACGAGGTTCCAGTGCGTTGGGACTCATCACCGGAGGAAGCAACTCGGGAATGGCCGCCAAAGGCTCCGGAGGAATCGGACCAAGAAGGGGACTCAGGGGGCGAAGAGGAGCCCGGGGTGCCGAAACCACAGGAAGCAGAGGAACCGGCCGAAGAAGAAGATGATGAGATAGCTCCCCCGCTGAAGGATGAAGGAACGCACACTAGGAGGCGGGTTAGGAAACCTGCTAAGTATCAAGACTATGTGATGAGCTAAGACGAATGGGATACAATGCGACCCAGCAGAAAGAGACTTTTCTAAAAATTGTAACGATTTCCTGTACTGTACTTAAAGAATGTGATTTTCTGGATTTCTTGTAAACAGGGGAGCCCCCATCCCCTGGGGGAACGAACCTGTATTATGCTGCAATTTACTGTATGGTACTGAAGACGGGCGTCTCTGTGGACCGATCACCCTCAGGGAAACCTAGTCAAACCATGTAAAAATGATAACAATAAAAAATATACCACATCAGAGTGAAATGTATGGTCAAGGGACGAGGTCGTTCACCTGCATGGAGAGACGGTAGCGGCGGCATCCAAAGGACTAGGAAGTACATGACTTGTGATTTATACGGCGTTGGGCGCAGGCCACAGCTCCTGGATAAGTGGTGGAGGCCGCAGGCTCACAATGGCGGACCGGTATATTGACTTTGGATCGGGCGAGGCCTAGCCCGTGGTCGCGCGCTAAGATGGGCGGCACCCATGGGCAACATAAGCACATGGGGGTAGTCTAGAGCGCGCCAGAGTTGATACCACTATGGAGCATCGGCCTGGACCTATCGCCTGACATCTTATTTTTTTATATACACATGCATATTTAATGAGTAATGCTGGGCGCATAAAAGTATACCCCGGATAATGTGGCCACTGCTGTTTCGGCTTACGCCATTTAGTCTACCAGTCAGATGGTGGGTGGTCAGGTGACGCCTATTAAAAGATTTAGGTTAGGGCGGAGGGAGCCCACTCCATTCGGACGGGCACCCGATATAGTTCCTTCATATGACTCTTCTATTTTGCAGCGGATTCGGACATGATGGACCTGGAACTATCGATTAGAGCCGAGGAAGTGGACGAGTTCGCTGTAGAGGAGGCGGTCAAAACAACCCCTGCGAAAAAAGGCGACACGAAGAAAAGCGACACGATTTGTAACGTGTAACGTAGGTGTTTTTAGGTCTACGCCATCTATCTGAGGGTGATAGATAAGACAAGGGGTTCGTGACTGATCTTTAAGGGTTTGGCTTGATATGGATTAACCTAAATAACTGCACAAACACACGAGGTATAATCTTTTGTAGGCTTTAATACTAACTTAGGATACAATGGTACATAGAAACCTAACAGTGAGCACAAGCATACATTCCTAACAAGACCTGGTAGGTAGAAAGAGAGACTACTTACATCAACAGCATATTATATAGGCAAATAGCACAGCCTTCCCCCAAAATCACCCTCTCCGTGACTACTCCATGCCGGGACTGACTCGGAAGTCTCTCATAATACCTTGAGCATGCGTACTTCAATCTTTATATCTTACTAAATACTACATAGTAATATAATCCTAGATCTTACACAGGGGCCCTAACCCAGCAACCAGCAATGGTCATAAAACCAGGAATGTAGCCTAAACAACAGTGGCACTGTCCAGTCTGAGTCACCAGCACTAGATGGGAATGGTGAAATAGGGTGAACAGAAAGTCCTATATCAAAGGAAGGAAGGAAGGAATTGGGTTTTACGTCGCTTTCAACAGCTTAGGTCATATCACGACGAGATAGAAACCCGGAACCGGGAAGAAATTCCCTACTCTTCACGAATAGTTCCAAGGGGTATTTCAGTTGCAGAAAGACCATAGACAGCCCTCCTTAACGCCGAACATTTATATAGCGACCAGGCCAACCCGCTTGGGGATCCAGCGGAGACTCGAACCTGCGACCTCACGCTTGGGAGCCAGGCAAGTCCTATATCAAATCACATAGCTAGGCTAGAATAGGGAAAGGATAAATACAGTGGGTTAAGCCACTAATATACTAACATTAATTAGCATTGCTGGAGGAACATGTCTACGCTACACTCACAATTTTTTTTTTTTTTTTTTTTTTGTGCAACTACTACTGTGACGTGGCTGTAGCGGCGAATGGAGACAGAGCTGAGGTATTAATAGATGCAATAATATCTATTACATATTATACATTCGTTTTTAATATGGCAACTTTGGCATTGGCACGATTTATGGCACTTATATATAAAAATACTTCAAATTCTTGCGTATAGACTTTATATAAATTCTTCAACAATAATACTGTAGTAATGAGAATCACATCTTATTAATGCATAACAGTCTTGTAAAAGTGCTGACTTAGTAACAGGGGAGAATTTCAAACTCTATTATGTTAAAGTAAGGTATGCTAGTGGTAGTAAGGTATTTATAAACGTGAGTCATGAAACTGCTTTTGAGCATTACTGGAATTATTCTTGTTAAGTGGGAACTAGTAGGGCAACTAAATTTATTTTTAAGACATGGTTCAAAGGACAGGGTCTAGGAATGCCTAGGTTTGTCAAAGTGTTCTAGACTACTTATAATACTGTAAAATATTGAGTATTAAAATAACACCATGGCAGTGGTCATCTAACATTGGGGCAATGCCACTGCCATACCCATCGCATTTATTAATTTTAATTTTTACGACGGGAGACATATAACTTCTGCATAGTGCCTCCCAACAACCACAAAATAAGATATTCACACGCTCTATAAAAATCTGTGTGACCTTTACACAATACATATAAAAATATAATCGATGGCGAAGATGCAGAAATTTAGGTACGCACTTCTCCCTGATAGTAATACATGACGCATGCACCTTTCTTATGGGCTTTTATGGCCTCTCCCCACCAATTACAAAATAGAAAATAGTACCATAATACTCTAAGTATATATGTAGGCTCAGCCCCTAAGTGTATAGGTACAAAATTAACATGTGACTAAGGGCCACTCCGCTAATTGGGCCTAATCAGAGAAACAGTGGAGTTCAACCTGTAGCGACGTGTAGTCCTCCTAAGGAACTTCACACGGCCTCTCCGATCTTCTTGTATACTGTCTAACCGGTCCCAGTTACTCCCTATATTTTTATTTAATTGTGGTCTCTAATTATATTACATCAAGAAAACGGGGGAAACAACGTAAAGAGCAGTAGCGATTTATCTGTGCTGGCAATGCAGTTAGAGGAAGAAATAAATGAAGAATAATTATTTTTTTTATTTACCACCCTGGGAGCTTGGTGGGGGTTATCGGAACACCACCATAGTGTAGTTAGAGGATAGCATGGGGGACTTCTTGTCCAACTTATTATTACTTTTACTACTCTGGAAGGTTGGTGGGGGTTATCGGAACACCACCATAGTGTAGTTAGAGGATAGCATGGGGGACTTCTTGTCCAACTTATTATTACTTTTTCTACTCAGAGATGCTTGTTGTTTCTAAATTTTTGGTTGCCGCGAAACGGAAGTGCGCAAACGCCCACTGCGCATGCGCAGTGGCGCAATCTGACGGTTAAAAGCCTGCTGGATAGATTAGCAACTCCTCGCCAGCCTGAGCCGGATTGGAGAGACAAAGGGCCGTAAATTGTAAGTAGAAGGGTTGGGGAAAGGGGGTTCTACTGTTATTTTAAAGGGGGACCTAGATTTGCATTCGAACCACTGTGTAGTTCGCTGCATTCCAATGGGGAATGCAACTACTACACGCCGTTACGTAGTAGCTTGTTTTTAGAGGTTGGGCACAACCTCTATTGCCACATGTGCCCACCTCCGACAGCAGTGTATCTACGCTACAGACTATACAACTACTGAAATTACATATATCTATCAATTACTATTCTAAATCAATTACTATTCTATATTTACAACGAACGTGCATGTACACACTTGCCCAGGACACCTAGCTGCAACTTCTCGCAACCAGACGCCATGGTGGTGACTTGTTCGTAGGGAGAGGCCATATTTACCCTCCCGCCATCTCAAGGAGTTGGGGTCTGAAGGAGGAGAGGATCTCATGTCAGTCAACTTTCCAACAAGGATCGTTCTTTTACGTTCCCTCAAGACATAGACATCATGAGAGACGGGACCAACGGCTTTAAGTGCCTTCCGAAGCACTAGGCAATGAGAAGTAAACTGTTTTGCCTAAGAACAGAACGCGGTCACTGCTGTATGGGTGATTCGAACCACTAACCCTTGGGTCGACAGTCCGATGCTCTAACCATTATGCTACGCGTCTCCTCCATCACTGTTCCATGTACGCCGCTGTGCCCCATCGTATTGCGCGGGGCTCCATTAAAGGTCAACTTTCTCTCTTTCGCAGCTAGGTAAGCTGCGCAATAGTTTACTGCGCACATTAGCGACATCTATTGGCAGTCCAATATCTGACAGACCTTCGACAAACGAAAGTCTGCGGCCAACCTTGACAGCGCAAAAATCTTGCACAGGTAGGTGAATATTGTTTCCTTTAGACTTCGAAGGATTGAGGGGCACGGAGTTAACCATTGAGGAAGTTCTACTGTAGAAGCGCACTGTGATTGAATGCCTAAGTGTGTTATTGTACGTCGCAATTGTATGTAAAACAGTGAATGAAAAATTTCCTGCTGATCAGCTGTTACCAGTTCAACTGGCTGACAGGCAGTTGTTGTGACTCCACTCAATCCAGTCCAGTCCAGACTTGTGTTATCTGTTGACTCTCGTCCAGTGGGAATGCAGGTGAGGTACTCTTGTAATTAAGGATTGTTTTATTTGTGCGGGTGGTAAGAACTAAGTCTTAACATCGCACAGTGTACACTACTCCACTGTACTGAAAGCAAAGCCAAAGTCTTTGGCAAAGATACAAAACTGAAAATGAATATGAAAATGAATATTTCAAATGACAGATTCTGAGACTCAGACTTCCATTCAAGGGATCTGATACAGGCCGATCTCGCAAGGTGGGCTGCGGCACTAATGATTATCTTAAATATATTTACAAGAACTTAGATTTCTGGTATCATGTTTGCCTTCGTACATGAAGCTTCACTACCAATCTCTGCCAGCTCGCCTGCGGTCAACTGTGTGACAGCCGACGATCCGGCCTGCTTTTGTATTGACACCCAAAATGAATTTCTATGGCTATTTTTATCTTGGGTATATAAAGCATAGCCTTAGTCTGGATTTGGAAAGTGGGTACCTTAAAGTGGGTATTTAAAATTTTTTGGGCATCCGTCATTCTGAGGGAGACCCTGTAATATCTTCAATTTACTACCATAATAGTGCTGGAACTTGACCCTGAAAATGAACTTGAGCGCTCGGCAAATCTAGCGTCCAAAACTCTAAGTCCATATCGAGTTTTCCGGCCACATTGACAAGATCTTCATTAAGGCGAAAGATTTAAAACAACATTGCGCCACAGCATGCACCGGCACATGCCAGGCACACATACATTGTACCGTGGCAATTGAGAATCGGTGCACCAGAACATGGTGTAACATACATCTGACACGGAGAAAACACATTTTATTTCTGGAAATCCGGTGCAACTTAGGGAGTTTTGGCCAACGCTAGGCCACACATGCATCGGAAGCATGCGTTGATATTAAAATGTTGTGAGCTCGTAATTTCTGAGCGATCAACTTTTGGACTCAGCGCTTGGATCCGAGGCCCCAGCGGCCGAAAGCTCAAGCTTCTGAGTACTGATCCCACCACTAAACCATACTGATATATTTTTTTAATAAGAAACTCAATAATTCCTTTAAATTATGTCCTAACATTCACATTAAGGTGAACATTTCAAAATTATTTGCTTGAAAATGGCATTTCTAGAAATTCACCTCAAAAGATTTGGGTGTCCTAATGTGGAATTTTTGAGGTATTAGGTGTCCAAATGACACTCAGGTGCCCTGCTGGCTAAGACGCTGATATAAAGTAAACTATTTTCTGTATTTTTGGTATGAACTTCATGCACACATATATAAAAAGAATCTGGGTGCCCTTAAAAAGAACCCCTCCGGACACCCAAATTTTTTTATGTGGAATTTCTAAAAATCTCAATCTCAAGCTAATAATTGAATTTTTTCATCTCCTTATAACTCCCATGACATTGTTTAATGATATCATGCCTAATTTTTATGAATTTAAACATGTTTATGGTTTAGATATAAGTATAAATTGTGATCCCCCTTAAAAATTTGGACACCCAAAAATTTTACAACTGCCAATTTTAGGCACCCAGTTTTTAAATCCTGGCTAAGACACTGGTTGCGGCACACAATGTTTTGGTGCACTGATCCTGAATTGCACTCCATCTGAGCATGTCATGTGCCGAGGCGCAATGTGGTTTTGAATCGTTCGCCTTAAAAATCAAGAAATTTATGCAAGAAATGTAGAAAAGTTGACATTTTTAGAGAGTTGTTGATTTAGCGGGAGAAGTTCCACATTCAGCAGCCTCCATTAGGAGACTTGATAAACAAAATCTGGCACTTTAGACCCCCCTCCCCCTCAAATTATGAAAAAGAAAGATCAAATTTTATAATAACCCCCCCCCCCCCCCTGCAAAGATTTCAACTTACTTGAACTATTTATCATGAAAGAATCTTCAAATTTGAATTTGATGATAAACCCCCTCCCCCGAAATTGATTTTACATATAAATTTGTACAAAGTAGCCATCTTTAGAGATTTGACATACCTATAAAAAAGGGATTATGCAGAGAAATATATGCAGTCACTGAAGATCTTCGCGTCATGTTGCTATGTAAACATGCGAAGTCTCGACCACTAGTGATAATCCGATGATCAATAATAATCGAACATCGGATTGAAAGGGTTTCGATTTCGATTAATTGATCCCAAAATTTTGCATTGATTATGATTTAACTAAACAGCAAAAAGAATGTGTTTTGACACGTCTTCCTGGACGTATTCTGTACAATAAAATGTCCGGAATATTACTTACTTAGCGGCGGAAATAGCTAACAAGTGCTGCTGGGATGAAAGCGTGCGCAACCAAATTTTGATCGAACATCGGTCGGTTTTACCCAACCGATGATCGATCATGGAAATCCGAGCCGATTCCTATCACTATTGACCACACATACATTGATGACATTATGTAAAGTCATTGTGCAACTGGAATATCACACACATCACAGCTGTTAATAATAAACCTATACATTCCACTACTACCGGAGGATTTTAAACTAAACACTTTCCCCTCTCCCACCCCTTGAGTAGCAATGCACTGATTAAAGGGAAAGACATTCATGTGCGGGCAGTGCATTTTGATAACATGCCAGACTGAGAATCCGACTCTCCTTTTAGTCCTCTATAAATTTTCCTGTCATAAGTGCAAATGAGACGTTGCCCTGTCTTATGCAAGAGATATGCCAATATACAGTTTCAACAGCTGTTCTCGTTTTTTCCTAGGTGAAGCAGATCAAGATGGCTTCCCCAACAGAAGCAGCATCATCTCCAGTTAAGACCACAGGCAACAGCAGAGTATTTGAGTCTCTAAATGGCAATGGAGACATAGCAAAACTACCATTTCGACGAGAAACTGCACATAGGTATGTTAACCATTGATCTTTATTTTCTTTATTTTCTATTCCACACACCTATTGAGAACGTAGGAGGGGGGGGGGGACTGGCAAAGTATCAAAGTATGTAGTTTTAAGGGAAATGAAATTCAGATTCAAGGTTTGTTAGGGAGTCTTGCTAAATTAGGATGCTCCCTCGGAGTCCCTCCCCAGGCAAGTAACATTATAATTGCTTGCATTTCCCCTGGGGTATTTTTTCATTACATTTTGTGATATTTATTATTTTTGGAAAGAATCTAATACTCTCTTAATAAAATATTTCATGTACTTTATTTTTTTCAGAGTGTTTGTGAACAGAAGTTTACATTTGGAGAAGATTAAGTATTTTGGGTTTGACATGGATTACACACTAGCAGGTAAATATTTACCATACCTCGTAAATACTCAATCAGTCAGTAAGATTAAACATGATTAAATTGGGTAATGATACCAGTAAGATCAGCAAAGGTCAGGCATGGCTTGTATTTTCACTTCAACACCCAACCTTAGTAGATCAAACATAAGTTAGTACTGGGTTTCAATTAAAAAAACATATTGAACATACTAGGTATGCAATCACATGTTTTGGAAAATAACAGTTTCTGATTGATAGCTTGTTTAACATTAGAGCAGAACTTTAACCCATTATATGCCCACAGTGGCCAAAAGGAGCCTGACATGAACCAGTGAAAGCATATTTCATGATATTTGCGAAAAGATTTGAAGGAGAAATATTAATCAGATCACCACCAGTAACTCTTTTCATTTTTAAAAAATGTATTCTTCATTTCTAAATTATTGTCAAAAGTATTATACTCTATAGACAAACAGAGTAACAGTTAACAGTTGTTCGTGGTAGGCCAGTTATCTGTCTAATTACTAGTCAGAAAGTTTGCCTGTCATACTCCTGTTGCTTAGCCTTGACAGGCCTCAACGCTAACTCAAATTGATACTGGCCCTGTAGGACCAGTAACACCTAGCATCTGCTGGTCCTGCAAAATTTTTACTGGTCTTACATTTTTTCTTTAACATAACAAGAAAGAACATTGTATAAATTTACCACAACATTTATCTTTATAGATTTTATCTTCATTTATTTCAAAAACATTTGGGAACATTCTCGGTGGGAAACTTTTTAACAAGAATGTCTCCAAATGTTTACTGGGCCTGTAGGACCAGTTGAGGTCTTTTTTTACTGGCCCGAAGCTGTTTTTGGGAATTTTTACTGGCCTGGGGCCATAGGTTCACCCTTAGCGTCGAGCCCTGCTTGAAATTTAGAGATTGTACAGCTGAATGGTTGTAACAGAGTAAAAATAGTGACAAACAAACATGGAGCTGCTAATAGACTACTTATGGCTCTATGGGAAATGACTTTCAAATGTCAGGTGGATGTATATATAAATATCTATATATTGCTCAGAGCGGGAGGTTGAGCAAGAAAGTCAGGGAAAGAGAGAGAGAGAGAGAGAGAGAGAGAGAGAGAGAGAGAGAGAGAGAGAGAGAGAGAGAGAGAGAGAGAATTAGCTGTTGGATGTTTATTGATGTATATCTGGTTTACAAAATTCATACTTGCAATCAAAAGAGATATCAAACAACTAAACTCAATTAAATACTGAGAGAGAGAGAGAGAGAGAGAGAGAGAGAGAGAGAGAGAGAGAGAGAGAGAGAGAGAGAGAGAGAGAGAGAGAGAGAGAGAGAGAGAGATAGAGAGAGAGAGAGGGAGGGAGAAAGAGAGGGAGAAAGAGAGGGAGAAGAGGGTAGAGTGAAGGGTACTATGGACCATGCATAGCCTACACATATAACTAGAAGTGGGGTAACAAGCTGGCATGGTCTCCCTAAGCTTCCTGTGCCTGACCAGCCACCCTTTCTTTACCAGCTAGCATTGGAGTGATGCTAAAAGGAGATATTTCTGCACGCCATTGGTTTATGTGTGTAATCACTGGTCCTCTTTATACCCATGCACCTGCTAGATCTGAAATATTGATTTCCTCTCTTTCTCGTACCATGCCAGTAGGTCGGATTAACCACCTGTTGAGGTTTATATGCATGTTACTCCTAAACAATTTACATCTGTTCTAAATGTTCAATGAAAAATGTTATTGTGTACTCTGCTGTAGGATTATTACAAGCATCTGGCTACAATTTTTAAAAAATGGATGTTATCTACTATGCACAGCAGTTGTATACACACATGTGTGTGTGGGTATATATATATGTATATATATATATATATATATATATATATATATATATATATATATATATATATATATATATATTTATATATATATATATATATATATATATATATATATATATATATATATATATATATATATATATATATATATATATATATATATATATATATATATATATATATATATATATATATGTATGTATGCATACATGTACATAAATGATAGTGTGTGTTACATAAAGTATACAGTAGAATGTTTGGACCAATGTCCACCTAAATCTGCTTTTGCCTGTTAGTCTGACAACCAGTTATAACTTATATGGAACAATTGTTTATTAAAGGTTTTATGGAAATTTGGCATGACCATTTTGACAAAATGCAGGTATGAAGAACGCACTGCGTTTGGAATCCACATCTCTCATTTGAAAAGCTTGATGGTAAAACACTGGAGAAATTAGTCTTGGCTGTAATTATAAATTTTTCTACTGCCTCCTGTCTATTTTGCTGGTTGAGGAAACTATTTATGTGCTGCTTTTGCGATAAGATTGGCTAGAATTTCTTGACCCACAGAGCAGAGAGACCTAATGGAGACCGATATAGTTAAGCATCGGCACAAAAGCAAATCTTGTCATGAATCGACTTACTCTATAAAGAGGTAAAGGGATTGTTGTAATCCATCTTAGATTGGAAAGAGGGTTTCTTTTTGTGTCTAGAGAGCATTAGTAGTAGGATTACTGGTTACATGAGAATGGGCATGCATATTGGATAATAGAAGATTAAAGCACGGAAGTCTTATTTCCAGGGATTGAAAAGTTGCAGTCTTTAGATTTGGGAGTCTTTTGGGTGGCAAGTGATTAATCATAAAGCATAGAGCATGATCAAGACTGCAGGGTTTTAGCCAGGATTTAGAAACTGGGTGCCCATAATTGGCAACTGTAAAAAAGATTTGGCCATCCTATTTTTCAAGGGAGACCACAATATACCCAGTTTACAACTACAAACTTATATTCACTTATTGAAATAAGGCATGGTATCCTTACACAACGTCATGGGATTTGTATATGGGTGAAAAAATTCAATTATATATTCGAAAATGATATTTTAAGAAATAACTCAAAAAAGATTTGGGTGTCCTGATTGGTGTTTTTTGAGGGTTTTGGGTGTCCAAATGATGCCCACACGCCCTGCTGGCTAAGACTATGGCTATGACCATGTGACCATCAAGGTGTACCCAGTAGATGACACTCAGACAGTCCACTGTGAGTGGTACTTGGAGAAATCCTATCTTATGCAACCAAGGACTCGCTGCAACTGTCATGTATTTATAGTCTCAGCTTGAAAGAGACAAGTGTATTCCTGATACTTGGGATGTTACTGGGTTTTCTCGGCCACAGCGAGAGGTACTAACCACTTTAAGAATAATAAGATCACAGCTCATACCTGGGATGATCATCTAGGACCTTGTGCTAATTTCAGACTTTCAGCAGAGGAGTTTTCAATTCCCAAGAGGGAGATCGGACAATACAGGGAAAATGTAGCATTGCAATCGGACAACACTGTAAAATGTGCACAATGCCCAGATAGAGTAATACCCTGGCCAGCCAAGAATTATAAGATTTTCACTTTCATTTCTTGTAAGATTTTCACTTTCATTTCTTGTAAGATTTTCACTTTCATTTCTTGTAAGATTTTCACTTTCATTTCTTGTAAGATTTTCACTTTCATTTCTTGACCAGCTTAATTAGTTTCCTATGATTCAGTAGGTATTATTAATTCATTATGTATTTTTGCATGCAGGTTTTACAGCACAGCTTATCTCTGGGGAGTGATATAATCCTCCGTATTATGTGTCTGAATAAGGCCTCTATTTAATAGTCCTGAAAAGCATGGCTCGACAGCCACCAAAATTATCATGTACTCCAGCAGGACAATTTTGACACAAAATCTGGTCACCCTGGCAACAAATCTGGTTACTACAACAATCAGAGAAAAAATGTGATTAAAACCTTATAAGCTTTCTTGTGATCACCTTCAGAATCATGCAGTCTGGCTCTGCAAGTTCATAGCATGGTTAAATTGCATGGCATAGATAAGTCCCACGTAGTTTGGATGAAAGGGCATCAGGCAATATTGAGCCCCAAGTAGAAAACTAAAAATACAGTGTTTGTACATGTGTCACACCAAGGTCTTACCCAGGATTTGGAAAGAGGGGGTCAAAACTGAGGATTTAAGAAATTTTGGGGGTCATAAGTCAGTAACCCATTTTATAAGAATAATCATGCCAACCCTATATATTGACATAGCATAGCATTGCTTCTTCACATTATTTAAAGTACCTATTGTCCTAGGGCATGACTGATTCATAGGAAACTAATTCAGTTAGGGAAGAAATGAAAGTGAAAATAGTTTAAGTCTTGGCTGGCCTGCGTATTACTATGTCTGGGCTCTTACAAAATAAAACTGGGTGTCATTTTGCCAAATATCTGGTATCCGACAGTCAAAATTACTCTCTGAGCCCTGGTTGAGCAAGACCCTGTGTTAGAGACTCAGAATGTGCATGAATAATTAATTAGCCCTCATGCTTCTGGTGGCTAATTTGGCCGATACAAATGATGCATGAAACCTGAAATAATATTAAAACCCTGGCACGTCAGTTTTCATCTGAGAGTACTCAACGAGAGCTTTTAATGAATACAAACATGACAGAGTTCAGATTGTTTTCAATAATTGTTGCATCCCTGTGCTTTGGACGAAAGTAGCCTCAGCATTGGAAGGGTTAATGAATGGGTTGATGAAGAAAGAAGGGCTCACTGGATCACTTGTTATTCTATCATTTGTTTTCTCTGGATCCCTCCCTGAATTCCAGAAACTTTTTAATTAGCAAAAGCTGCTGGCAGTTTGTAGAGATAGTGCCTGAGGGAAACAGCATTTTTCATTCAAACCCTAACACATGGCTTCATGCCTTCTGATCTTGTTTAGTAGCTCTGTAATGAACTTACTGTACTGGGTTGAGCAGTCAGTGATTATTGGAATAATTGCTTCCAATGAATATATGTATAAATGTACCTTAAGTAGGCACTACATGCAACCCAAGCTTTTACAATATGAGAAAATCTGATGCAGAGTCTGACATTGAGGTTTATTACTTTAACCATGATCATGGGAAAGAGTTATTTTTTACTCCCATTTTTTGTGAGAAATTTCGTAAAATGTCAATCTCAAGCATATGATTTTTTTCATCTCCATAAAATTCCCATGACATTATATAAGCACTTCATGCCTTATTTTGATAAATTTTATACATGTTTATGGTTGAAATCTGAGTATATTGTTGACCCCATTGAATATATGGACACTCAAAAATTTTCCAATTTCTAATTTTGGGCGCCCAATTTTTAAATCCTAGCTAGAACCCTGGTGTACTGTACATCACCCATGCATGGTGAAACGTAAGAGGCAGAAGGTGACTGCATACTTGAGTTGAGTACGAGAGAGTTGTTGTTCTAGGTCAGTCTAGGAGACGGTGTGTGTAGGCAGATGGAGTCAAGGAAGATCTTTTAGAAGGTCAGAGACATTCCTCTCTGTTGACGGATAGTTTGTGGGTCCGGATCGATCGTTTTATAGAATTAGGTAACCCAGTTGATGGGGGAGGAGGTAAACACAGCTGTTGGCTCATCTGCACTGCTGGGTCGTTCGTTATCCTCAGTGTGGTTTCTGAGTGATTTTAACCCTTATGCTGCTGATGGCTTATTTGGCTAATACAGAATGATGCAAAAAACTTTAAAAAGGACTGAAACCTTGGTACATGGGTACTCATCTAAGAGTACTCAGCAAGAGCTATCCTATGAATGCCAACATGACAGGGTTTAGATGGGGGAGGAGGTAAACACAGCTGTTGGCTCATCTGCACTGCTGGGTCATTATCCTCAGTGCGTTTTCTGAGCTAGCTCAGAGTTCAGCCTGTTAACCTTAGGCCTGAAAGAGAATTGTTTCCTGTAACCATACCCTAACAAATTTTTACTCAAAAAAATCCCTACCCTTAAGTATTTTTCGGTGGTATCTTTCGAACTTAAGGATCTTTTGAAAATTTTTGAAGTAGACAACAGCCATTCAACCACACCACTTCGAATATTATATGTGTTAAGTTTATAACAAAGTCAAAATTAGCCCAGTAATACCCCTCAGTATTATTAATTCTGGCTTAATTTATGTAATATTTAATAAAAAGAAATGTCCAAATGATTTATTTTGAAGTACAGTGTATTATCCAGGATTATATACACCAAAATAAATTCAACACAAAAACTACCAACACGTTCAAGACTTTATTTGGTTCATCCATTCATGCCTGTACCACCCAAGAATAACCTGATAAATATGATGATATCTCTTTGACAAAAGCAAAATGTCCCTCAGAATTGAACCTACAATTAAAAAAAATGTTTCATGAAATTTTCGATCAATCTTTATTTTCTTTATTATATTATTTTCTTAAGTATCATAGAACCAGACATCATTCTAAAGGAACGCTCAGGCATGATTGGGTTGAACTTAAGCCTGTTCCAATATTCCATCAGCTGAGTAGATCAAATCAACTAGAGAGTGATCATGGTAATAAAAAACCCAGCTGAGCACTGAAGATAGGGAAATCAATATCCAGCCTAAAATAGGTCTACGCACCTCCTCAATACCTGCTATGATACGGAAACCCCCACTTGCTGTTCGCCTGAAACTGTAGGAATATTTTTAGACCACAGAATAACACCATAACCCTTATGCTGCTGCTGGCTTATTTGCATAATACAAAACGATACAAAAAAATGAAAAGTATTTGAAACCCAGGGTACTAATCTGAGACTGTTCAGTGAGAGCTTTCTAATGAATACCAACATGACAGGGTTTATATGCCTTTCAAAAATATTTGAGTCCTTGTGCTTTGGACAGTAGTTACCTCAGCATTTGAAGGGTTAATATTTCCTTAATTACATAGCTTTCCTTGAATTCCATCCTTAAGGTGACTCAAAGAATAGAATTATGGGAAACCTTGCTGTTTAACCTATTTGGTTCTGGAGTGCACACAACTTGAAAAATAACTCATCCAATATTGTGATTTTTGAAAAACTATTAGAAAGAGGATTGTTGATCCAAATAGGAACTACAACTTTCAGTCAAATATTGTTTTTCTAATAAATGTAAATTTCCATAATGGTCAGACCATGTGTATGGTCTAGGTGTGAAAGGGTTAATGAAAAGTTCAGGGGTTTTATGCAACCAGTCTTCCACAGCCACCAAACCTGGCAGTATCCTACACTTTTAACCCATTCACACTCAGAGTTCCTCTAGAGAGTATCGTCTGCTACTCTCATACTCTCATAACTTTTCAATAAAGCGAAAGTTCACAAAATATTTGAAGGAGAGTCGTTGTTTGGCTCCTGATCAACATTTCTCCTTCAAATGTTTTCAAGAAAATGCTTTTGTAAGTAAAATATCGCCAAAGTGGTCAGTCCTCTTTTTGCCGCTCTGAGTGTAAATGGGTTAATATGAGTTAGGATTTTCAAGGGAATTATGCAACCAGTCTTCTCAGTCTTCTTGCAGCAAACTCTCCTTTTGATACTAGTTAGGGTCTTTATGGATTTTTTGCAACCATTCTTCCTACAGGCACTGAATCTTGTAGTAGACTCCTTTACCAAAACTAGTGAGGGTCTCAAGGGGTTTTATGCAACCGGTCTTTCCACAGAAAGTGAATCTTGCAGTATCCTCCCCTTTTCATACTAGTTAGGGGTTTACAGGGTTTTATGCAACCATTCTTTCTACAGTCACTGAATCTTGTAGTAGACTATTTTACCATTGATACTAGTGAGGCTCATAATCTATTCTTGTGTGTAGCAAAAAAATGCCTGGCATTTCTGACAGTCTCCCGAAAAAGTACTGATGATAATAAAAAGGATCTGAAGGAGAAATATGAAATTAATCACTTTCTACAACTCTCCTTTAAATACTCTGGTCAAGTGCTTATCTTGAAAAGTATCATAGATCCAGACAATAGTTGGCATAGCATGAATTGTTTATAAGGCCATGGAATTCTTACAAGATAAAACAGCTACTAGTATTCCAAGATGCCTTCCTAGAGCGCAATCATTCACTAGTGTGTCTCGTTGCCATGACAACAGCAACTCTCCCAAGACACCACCTATGCCAGGAGCTCATCTCTGCATACAGTGCCTTAGTGGCCGAATACAAATATCTTGAAATCTTATTGATTCTAAAGAAAGATTTGAAGAAAGGCATTTTTCACTTCTAGAGGAGAATCTATCCTCTTCCAAATATTTGAATCATTTATGCCTGGGGATATCCTTGATAAGTGTATTTGGATCTAGGATACTTCTTAAAATATCTTAAAAATCTGGCATGAATACACTAAAAGATGGTTGAGAGCAGTTAGCTGGGTTCTTGTCCACAATTCTCAAATTTGAAAACTGCTTAGGTGAAAAAAAATATTCTCCAAAATATTTTGCATGTCTTTCTGGGTTAAAATATTGGGCATAGTACTAACATATTTAAAATTTCTAACAATTTTGGCAAAAATGTAGTTGTCTTGGGAGCAATCCAAATGAAACTGACATTCAGGGTGCAACATAGGTTCCAAAACATAACTTGCCGAGTGGGACAAGCTGCCCCTGCCACTCTGTTAAACAAAGGTGAGTTACATTGCCAAATTCACTTGCAATGGGGGCAGGTGGTTATAAATGTAGCAAGTTGACATTTATCCTGCACAGAATAGTGTCCCAATTGTGTGTGCATATTTATTTACCTCTGATTTTCGCTTTCCTATTTTTCAGTATATAAATCCCCAGAGTATGAATCTATGGCCTTTGGTTTGGTGGTGGAGAGGCTGATTAAGATTGGTTACCCTTCTGAGATTCGGGAGTTTGAATATGACCACACCTTCCCTGTCAGGTGAGTCTACATACACAGTTTTTATTACATAGGATTTTTAATTACTTACTTCTATTTCACAGGTTAATTTGAGAAACATTCATGGGCAAGCACTCATATCCACTCTCTCAAACAGAAGCTATCACTAATACATTCAACTAAGATCATCTAGCATTATTACAAATTTCAGTTTCTCTTTAGTTTTCACCCATTTCCAGTCACATAGTAGTGCAGCTCTTTGTAATGTGACATGCCTCATCACCAAATAATAAATTCTTCTGTGAGCACAAATAGTTTAACCTATTCACACTTAGGGTTTCTCTACAAAGTATCCTCTGTTACTCTCATACCTTTAAAATAACTTAGGAATAAAGTAAAAGTTCACAAGATATTTGAGGAAAATTGCTGTTTGGCTTCAAGTTAACATTTCTCCTTCAAATGTTTTCTTAAAAATGCTTTTTTGAGTAAAATATTTCGAAAATTGTTAGGCTTGTTCTGGCCGCTCTGAATGTAAATGGGTTTATCACTAAACAAGGCGTTGTTCACTATTACTCTTGGAAAAAACTTTACAAGAAGATGCTCTTGAATAGTTCTTTGTTGACTATATAAATAATCTTGACAAATGAATTTATGTGAGTTTTATTGCATGATTGTTACACATGAGTCAATGCTATTTTCCTCTCTGATAGGGAAAATAACAATTTTGCCTTCCGCAAATCTCATGAGAGGTTGAAGTTTTTTACTCGGTAAGTTTGCCTGCCCTTACTGAATGAGGCTAAGAATGCCAAGGAATTAAGGTGATATTCCTAGGAAAGTCACATTATTTTCTTGGAAGTCTCAGCTACATTTGGTAAGGGTAGGGTATATCAACAGGAGGCATATCCATCTTAAATACCCCAGAAGCGGTGTTGGTTGTTTGAACTTGAAACCAATTGGTCTGGTACAATTTCACATCTCCAAGTCATTCATGGCCTTCCATTTTTACTTCTTTACTCCCTAGCCTGACTGGCTGTGAGATAAATATTTTCAGGAGCCACAAATGTGCTTCTGCCAAGTTGGTGAAGCCATGCACAAATCAAATAATCTGGCTGTGGCTGTTTTTCTGCCACCAGTATATATAGGAAAATATAGGACAAGCCAGGGTCTTGGCTAGACTTTTGAAAGTGGGTGCCCAAAATGGGGCTTAATGAAAATTTTGGGTGTCTAGTATTTTAAGGGAGGTTGTTATATATATTTACATTTCATCCATAAGATTTTTGCTAATATCTAAAGCTTAGTATCTCTAAGTAAAGTCCAAGCATTCACATTGAAAAGTGAAAATTTCCAATTTCATCATGAAAATTTAGGGTGTCGTGTCCAGTATTTTAGGGGAGGTTTGTTATATATTTACATTACAACCATACAATTTTTACATTGAAAAGTGAAAATTTCAAATTATTTGCCTGAAATTTCTGATCAAAAATATCTGGTGGTCCAAAAGTGTGATTTTTAAGGGTTTGAGTGTCCAAATGATACCCAGACTATCTTCTGGCAAAGACCCTGGGATATATCATAGCCAAACTCAACCTAAAGGTGCTTTTGCCACTAAGCCAATGCAAAGGGAAAATACAATGTTCAAGAATATATGCAAAATTATTTTCTTTATGAAATATTGCCCCTAATTCTAAATGTGATCAAAATTCATCAGACCATTTGGCATTATTGGAGAATCAGGGAGATATGTGAATTGCTGGTAAGTATGTTAAGGCTTTTTCCAATGTCATGATATATTACATTTCTAGTATGAAAATAGGTAAAAAAGCCAGAAAAATAAATCAATATGCTATCATTGCTATGTGTTTGTTAATGAATGTTTATGATTAATGTTATAGTTATATTTCATGTATCTATATAACATAGATAAGCTATTGTTCCTTGTTACATTTCTTCATTTTGTATATTTGTATTTATGGTATCGGTTGCTTTCTTGTATGTGAAAAGGTTATATGAGAAAAAATTGATAAAACATTTTTTGTTGTGATTTTTTATTTACTTTTCTTCAAATATGTGAATAAGCAGGTGCAGATTGAGGAATGGGGTGTAAGGTGTTGAACCCCCATTCAGCATACAATATTTTAGCTTTTGTGTCTTTGTGGGTAATTTACATCCGCTTTGATCCAAGCCCCCTTTTTTAATACAAAAATGGGATAATGAATCCCTATTAATTGATACAATTATTGAGATAACAATAAAAATATTATTTTGCACTTAAAGCTATGAAGCTGCCACTGTGGAAGAGCAAAGACCAGCCTGGGCCTAATAGCTACACATAATCAATCACTTCGTGAAAATTAATCAATACTCTCTCTGACGCGAATATTGATCTGAGGTCAATAATCCAGTTGTGGTAATGAGTAAAAGACTGATAGATTGGGAAGAAAACTGATATGCGAGGCTCAAATTCTAATGAAGGTAGCAAACTGTGCAAATAGGTGCATTTCATTTTAACCTAAGTGCTTCATTATGATAAATCGTTATCTTAAGTGGATGCTATCGGCATAAGCAAGCCTATTTGTTGAGCACTTCATTGTTACCCTACTTGACTATAAAATGCCTTGGTCCTGTTCAATGCATACGGAGATGCAGTAATAACATCAAGTGAATATCATACACAACCATGATTTTGGAGACTCAGTGTTTTATAGATCAGTCTCCTAGCCCGCAGATTTTTTTGTGAATTGTAGAGGGCTTTCTATGGTCCTTCTTCAACTTAAAGACCCCTTGGAACTATTCGTGAATGGAAGGGATTTTTTTCCCAGTTTTTACATTTCTATCTCATTGCGATATGACCTAAGCTGTGGAAAGCAACTTAAAAACCCACTCTTTCCTTCCTTTCTTCACAATGAGAGGTTTCAATGTAAGTTAAAGTTTTCACCTCTGTGTTATTGCTATGACATGGATCAAGGTCATTTTGTATTTTCACATTAAGTAAGTACTTGTTTATGCTCCAAATTTGGACACCCACTCAGAAAACTGTGGCAAAGACCCTTGTTCATGCAGTTTACCAAACTATACTGATAATGAGACATGTACTGTTAGCTTTACTCCTCAATAGGCCTACTTGGCCTTCAGTAAAGGAAGAGATCCTACCTGAGCAATCTATGTTGTCATTATCTGTTAAGGGGGGGGGGGGGCTTTGTAGGGCAAGGTCAAACCACTAGCCAAAGTTAAGTGGTTAGACCTCTCGGACAGTGGCCTTCATTTAGTCAAACAGTTTGAATCGAATTATCAGTTTATATCAATATTTTTCTGTATATTCTGTGATAATTCTGCCACGTTACATCCTGGGCATGTATATGATGTATCAGCAGGAAGCTGGCATTATCTAGTTTATAGTGTAATTTGTATCCATGAGAAATCTGGCCACATCAAGGTTTAATTTGGTGATTCTCGTTCAATGGGTAGAAATGTATTGCTGTGTCCTGCTAGGACTGTACTAGCCGACCCCTGTACTAGCCGATCCCAAATTATCTACCCTAGATTTTGTTCTGTCTGATCCCCAGGTAATCTGTAGGGGCTTGAATAGTCTGATTGACTTCCTGAAGTACCCTAATCCTTATGCTGCCAGTGGCTAATTTGGCCAATACAAAAGATGCAAGAAACCAGAAAAATTGAAAAATTGAAACCCTGGCACATTGGTACTCATCTGAGAGCACTCAAATGAGAGCTATCCAACATGACAGGGTGTAGATGGTTTTCAAAAAAATCTGCATCCTTGGGTTTTGGACGAAAGTTACCTCAGCATTAGATGGTTAAAACAGTTCCCAGGCCAGCCCACAAATCCTTTCAACCAGTCTGCCCAGTGATTTTTTCATTGCACTCAAACATTGCCAGTTGAACCCTAAAGCCTTAACTGCTGACACACATTTCACTGACCACATAAATGGGCTCAGTAGAACTTCATATTTAATTTCTGGGTTGAGGGTTGAGCTGACCGTGAAGAGAGATTGCTTTGAATAATGGCCTTTGTACTCAATGACCATTGCATTCTTAAGCTGACCTCTTGCTATTTCGAAGTCACTGAATGATTTCTCACCTGAGATATTTTTATAGGCTGAATTGGGGCTTGTGCTGTGTACTCACAGTCATTATATGATTTCCCATTTCACCTACTTTAAGGAATGGCATTGATTTCAACCCTTATGCTAGTGGTGGCTAATTTGCCCAATACCAAATGATGCAAGCAACCTGAAATATGAAACCCTGGTACATATATACATTGGTACTCATCTGATAGTACTCAGATGAGTATCCAATGAATATCTATCTAATGAATACCAACATGAGAGGATTTAGATGTTTTTCAAATATCTTTGGGTCCTTGTGTGTTTGTTGGCCTGAATTCTAGGCTATTGGAGCATAGAAGCTACTGTCAGAAAGTAACAGGGAGTGGTGCCAGCCACATGGAGTGTGAGGAAGTAGAGATTAAAGATTTCTCCCTCACCACTAGAATTGCACAATGGCAGGGATAAATGTAACCAGGTCTGATTTAATCACTATGTTGCTATTACAATAGAATACCTGAACTCATTCATGCACAAAAATCTCCTTTACAAGTGAAGTCTTGCTCATAATGCTTCTAAAAATGACTTTTAATGTGGCATGAATTCCCATAACATTTGGAGGAAGTTGTCGGTGGGTTTTAAACAGCATCTCTCCTCTTTACATCTTCATGACTAGCCAGCTGTAAGTGGTGAAGAAAACCAGAGTACCTAATAAAAACCACTGCCCAGCGCTAACTCACTGGAAACATTTTCACACACCACAGCTGCGATATGGTGATGGGTGGTGAGAGACAGCAAGCAGTCAGTGACAATGCCTTAGACCACTCAGCTATTGGGGCAGGCCATGGCAGTTGTAATAGACAGCAAGCAGTCAGTGACAATGCCTTAGACCACTCAGCTATCAGGGCAGGCCATGGCAGTGGTTAGCAACAGCAAGCAGTCAGTGACAATGCCTTAGACCACTCAGCTATCAGGGCAGGCCCTAGTGGTGGTAAGAGACAACAAACAGTCAGTGGCAATGCCTTAGACCACTCAGCCATTAGGGCTAGCCATGGCAGTGGTGAGAGACAGCCAGCAGTCAGTGACAATGCCTTAGACAACTCAGCTATTTAGGCAGGCCATGGCAGTGGTTAGCAACAGCAAGCAGTTTGTGGCAATGCCTTAAACCACTCAAATGCAAAAGGGTTAAAGCAATTTTGATATTTTCAGAAACATGCCGCCAATCGCTATTGTTCAACCCTTTGTTTGCATTGCAGGTACCTAACAATGACAGAACTCCCTTTGTTCCCTTGCTGAAAGCATGCACAATTCGACATTCATTAATCATTGACATCCAGTCAAACTTTTGCACTC
This sequence comes from Maea johnstoni, assembly GCA_963942565.1. Lineage (NCBI taxonomy): Eukaryota > Metazoa > Annelida > Polychaeta > Spionida > Magelonidae > Maea > Maea johnstoni. The sequence continues at coordinate 35,121,801 of OZ012694.1, read as the reverse complement.
TTCCTTATCTTTATCTTCTGACAAGGAAAGATGTCTGTGGAAGATATTGGAGAAAAAGATAATAGTTGTGTTAACCCTTTCATGCATGGAGTGGTCAAAAGCTGACTGATAACTTTGTTGAAATCGTATGGGGCAAAATTGGGAAATGATTTGACGCTAGCACCATTTCTTTGCTAAATATCTTGTAAAACATTGTTAATTCCTAAGTTATAATCAAAAGTGTCTTATATCCAAACAACATTTTCTGGAGTAATGTCAAACATGAGCGGGTTTAAGATGATAGTGAAGCGATTTTGAAAAAAGCATTGATTGAAATAATATTGAAATAGTATTGCATACAAATTAACTAGATAATACTAATGTGTTGAACTTGTCTTACTGTTAGGCATACTGGGGAGGATGATAATACAGTTACAAAAGAGAAAAAGAAATAAAGATAAAAAAAAACAACCTTGATCGAACCATTGCATTTAAGATTTGATTGATCCTTGTGAGTCCAAATTGTGATTTTTCCTACCAATGTCAAATGCCAAATTGTAATGGAGATAATTGGCAAAAAATCAAGTATCAGGTTGTACATGTTTTTCGATCTTATAAATATTTGGTGCACCATAATCATATCCAAATGCACCTTGAATTGAGCACACCATTCTGACAGCCAGTTGACAATTATTGTGCTATTTGGGGGATTTATAGCCCTTAAATTAATTTGATTATCACCCACACATATATGCGTGTCTTTTGGACAGACAGTTTCCAGAAAAACTCAGACAGTTTTTGACAGATAAAAACTTATATGAAGAATTGTCAAATTTTACTTTTATGGGCTATTAAATATAGTTGTAAGAAGAATTTGAAGTAGCTAAGTAGCTGGTTCTGTATGGGCAGAAATTTTTGAATTGCTGTTTTAGACTAGCATTTTAAGAATCAGGGCTATAAGACCATGAAAGAGAGAAATAGGTTAAAAGCGCAGATTGAACCATTGCAATTGAAAATCCATTTAACATATTTGACCCCATTTGATATCCCATTACCTGAACTAGCTGGTATACTTGGTAGACACTGTCACCATGTTATCAAACTTTCTCCCATAATCAGTTACGAGAGATTAACAAGATCAATCGCAATAGGGTCACTGATCAAGTGTGATTGTAAGTGCTTGCATACTATTGATATAAGTGTGATGAATCAGAGATACACATGTCGTTTAGTGCAATCACGTGGAGCAACATTAAACCCTTCCAATATATGCTGAGGCTCATTTTGTTCAAAAAACAAAGGACACAAAGATTTTTGAAAACCATCTAAACCCTGTCATGTTGGTGTTCATTGGAAAGCTCTCGCAGAGTTCTCTCAGATAAGTATCCATATGCCAGGGCTTCAGCCATTTTTCAGATTTTTTGCATAATTTTGTATTGGCCAAATTGCAGCACCCGCTGCAAAAGGGTTAAGGGGAGGGGAAGGGGGAGAATCAGTTGTAGTCATAAAGCAGGAAATCTTAAGTTTTGATGTCAATTTTAGAACTTATGATGATAGTAGTACAAGTAAAAGAATGAGTGCTCGAACAGAGATTTTTATGTTGTGCATATGGTGATATGGAATTTTGATTATCCTCACCCTTTCTGCTATATACAGGCTAAATCATGGCTCGCCATTTGTAAGTGTTGGAGGAAACTGGAGAAACCAGGGTATCCCACTGCTTGACCCTAACTCTCTGACGATTTCCTCACATGCTCGAGTCATAGTCAAACCCAGAAAGCCAGGAAGGGGTGAGAGACAGAGAACAGTCTGTGGCAGCGCCTTATACCACTCAGCTATAGGGGCAGGCCCCATAGTGCCAGTGTCTTAGCCAGGATTTAGAAACTGGATGCCTATAATTGGCAGTTGTAAAATTTTTGGGCGTCCAGATTTTTAAGGGGAATCACAATATACTCATATTTCAACCATAAACATGTACAAATTCATCAAAATAAGGCATGATATCATTTTAAAGCTATGTCATGGGATTTAAAAGGAGATGAAAAAAAATGCAATTATAAGCTTGAGATTGAGATTTTTAGAAATTCCACACTAAAATATTTGGGTGTCCTGAGGGGTTCTTTTTAAGGGTTTGGGTGTCCAAAAAGGCACCCAGACGCCCTGCTGGCTAAGACCATGCATAGTGCATAAGGGTGGTCACAATAAATGTTCACCTTGGCCTCATTCAATTCCTAATTCATTATCTGTGCTAATGAATGTGATGACACCCACATACATCAATGATTAAAGGGGCCTCCCCGCAAGCTGAATGGTCTAGAGTGTTGCCACTGATCGCTTGCTGTTTCTCACATCTGCCCAGATTGTAATCCCACTCAAGGCATTTGAGAAAATTGGCTATCACCTGGGGTAAGGCAGTGGTTTATTGGTTTCTCATCATAAACAACTGTTAAGTCTGTTTTTGTCTCACCGCTGCGTAGGTTAAATACGACTTGAGGCATTTGAGAAAATTGCTTATGACCTGGGATAAGGTAATGGTTTCCTGTTCTCCAGGGAATGTATTAAAGGAAAACTATACTTAAATTGGTTTATATCTGTAGGTATAAAGGTTGTGATCTGAAGTATACACATCATTAGTGTACACAGTCATTGAGTAAACAGATATATCTCTGTAAATAGATAGCCAGATAAGCGTAGTCTGCACTAGGACTTATGAACACTTGTTAACCATCCACAGTCCCATTGACCTTGAGTTGTAGTATAGTATGATTACATTGATAAATCAGGGTTTAAGAGTTGGATCTAATGCTTATCAAACACACTTATTACTGCTTTTGTAAGCAAAGGTACCTTGGAGTCTAGCTGTAGAAGTCTTAAACACTGCTCAACAATGGAGTATGTTTATATAGGGATCAAGCTGACTTGCTTTGTGACCCCCCCCCCCCCCCCATGAATGAATGAACAATTTTTTTTAAATTTATCATTTTCAGAGTATTCCTTTAAACCAGTAGGCCAACATGTCCATATTTGGTCTTGAAGGAAATTCCCATCCCACCATATTGCCTTTAGAGTGCACCCATGGTCTAACATTTCTAAGAATAACTCCTCATTTGAATCAATATTTGACATAAAACGGAAGGTTTTTTTGAGCTCAAAATCAGTCAAACACTTCTCAAAGTATTTTCTCAAAGATTCCAAATAAGTAATAAAGACATTTCTGAACTTTGAGTTTCTTTTCCAACTAGTTGTTGATTCTTTCATGTATCCTCTATAGGTAAGATAAGTGCATGAGAAAATAAGTAAAATAAAAGAAGTTGAATAAGAAGTTAGCTCAAAATGATATTCATAAGCACAGGTTTACATGTACTTAGTTTTTTCTCGCTAGACTCCAGCAGACTGGACTACAGTTCCTGGCACTTGCCACTTTATTTGCCACTCCGGTTGTTTATGACAGTTTTTTGGGGTATTAAATACTGGCCTGGATTTGCGGGCCTCATGGAACTACATGCTGTGCTGGCATCAACATTGGGAAATATTGCTATAAAGCAAACCAGTCACTGGGGTGTCCAGTGACTGGAAATTGAGTGGATACTTCTGGAGTAACACTTCCCGATGACTCTAATGCTCATTAATGACTCCTTGAGATTTTAAGAGTGTGTAAAGTACATTAATTGCTGCTTGTCCCTCAGAAGGCCAGTAAATGGGACTTTGCCCTTCTGAGGTATTTTAACTATACTTGTTTTTACTTGTGGACCTATGGGAAAGTATTTCTCTAAATAAAGCTTTATAGGCCTTGCCGATAAGAATAAGAAACAAGAATCATATTTAATATGCATGCTTAGCTTTGCAAAGAAGACAGGCTTACTGCCTGAATATAAGCTTCGCACATATGGAGATCAAGTTTAGAAATAATGAAAGCTCTATTGAATACCTTTACATATGAAAGTAAATAAATCTTATTTATGGATTTGATTAAAATGAATTGTGTCATTGCCTTAGCATTGCTGTCACCTAAGTGTAGTCTGAAAATTTAGATATGATATCTTCAATACCTTAAGTATCAGTTTATAATACTCACATGGGTTAATTAAGCCATTCGTCTCGAGGGCTTTCTTGCTTGTGATACGTGTGAAAATATGTAAGTTAAGCATGAGTTGACAAAATATCTCCAATATATGTTTTCTTTAGAAAGATATCTCCAAAATCATCAAGCTTTTATAGTACTACAGACATGAAATGGTTAATCTATCTCATAATCCAAGGGTTAATATACAAATTAACCCTAATGCTGCTGGTGGCTAGTTTGGCCAATACAAAACTATGCAAAAAACCTGAGAAATGATTTGAACCCTGGCACATGGGTACTCATCTGAGAGTACTCAGTGAAAGCTTTCCAATGAATACCAACATGACAGGTTTTAGATGGTTTTCAGAAATCTATGCGTCCTTGTGCTTTGGACAAAGTAGCCCCAGCATTGGAAGGGTTAAGAGTTACATAATGGAAACAGGGTTTTTGACTTCATTTTTCTTGTTCTAGCCGTATGACTTATTTTGTTCCTTGTGGTACTTTTTTGTAAAACATTTGGCTGGTTATTGCAGGATTGTTGTACTTAAGTATATTACTAATATTTCCTCCTTTTTCTTGCAGGGGATTGTGGTATGACAATATGTATGGAAACCTCCTTAAGGTGGACGCTTATGGCAACATTCTTCTTTGTGTGCATGGCTTCCGCTTTCTGAAAACGTAAGTTGGACCACCATTTTTCTAACATACAATTATCATCAGTTCTGGTTTCTGTTAGTACATTTATGAAACAGACAAACAAAATGGCGGGGAAAGGCTTGGGATTATTTTTTCATTTTTTTGAAATTTTTTACAATTATTTTCTGTGCCTGTGCCGGACTGGGTCGAACATATCCTGGATGCACTCATTTCTTCATTCCAGGCCAAAGGTCAAGGTCAACTGGGCACCGCTCTGGTCCTTTGTTGTCATGTGACTTGCTTGTAGGCAGGTAATTATGTACCAGCAGGTGAGTTCTGAGTCCCCCCAGTCGCCCATCCTTCTACTGTACTCTACCTGCCAAAACAGACATACTCAGGGATTGGCACCTTTAAGATTTTTTGCGATACGATTCAATATAGATATTTCCTTAATGATACAATATCTTAACGTTATTCTTAACGATACTACCCCCCTCTCAGAGGGTTGATTTTGTTAGATTTTGCAATCTCAAATTCAAATATTTTGCTAATGAATAGCAAACTGCCTTCATGTAAAGATGTCTGGGTAACAGTTTAATCAATTCTGTATTGATAAGCAGTCTTAGTATAACAAATCTTAAATGATACAGTACTTTTTCCCATTCAATATCGATATTTATATTGTATCGAGTAAGGGTACCAATCTCTAGCCATACTAGATTACAGATGTGCATACAGGTGTCAGAGGAGGAGGGTTAAAACGCTGCAGGCTGGTGTCAATATTTATAACCAATCATTGCATATTGCCCACCAAAACTCAGAACCTATGTTCACTAACACTGGTATTGAAACTGGGTGCCCAAAATTGCCAATTAGAATATTACGGGGTGTCATTCAGGGACTTAGCCAGGATTTGGAAACAGGGTGCCCAAAGTTGGCAATTGTAAAATTTTGGGGTGTCATATTTTTCAGAGGAGATCACAATAAACTCAGATTACAACCACTAACATGTATTCAACTATTGAAATGAGGCATTACCTCATACACTGTCATGGAATTCATATTGGTGTTAAAAGGTTCCATAATATGTTTGAAAAGGAAATTTTCATATATTACTCACAAAAGCTTAGGATGTCCTCTGGGGTAATTTTTGAGGATTTGGGTGTCCAAAATGACATTCAGATGCCATGCTGGCTAAGGCTATGTCACTGACTGAGCCACTATGTCATAGCACATATGATCGCCATCAATGACTCTAGTCTATTGATTGGTACAGGTCTTCATTATTGAGGTGAAGGCTAACATGGTAATTCACATTGGTGCCAATTATAGTGTTCAGAATCGGTCACAATTTTCAAGATCGATCATCGGTCCATCTGAACGACTGATGATCGATTAATAATCAAAGTCGTATATGCACAGTTTTCCTTTGGGAGTCTTGGATTGTTCAAGGGTTCTTGGCTCCATTTTTATAAAGTAGCTAATCTAACTCTCTTTAAATACCCCTTGAACCCCTTAGTTTTACTTGTTGCAGTACTGGTTGATATTAATTAAGATTGTGCAGGCTTAAGTGGTGTCTCTTACTTGAACAAAAAGCTGTTTCTAGATACAATTTATTTTTTCAAAAAACTTTTTAAATAATCGATCTTATAAATTGCAATCGATCATCAAAATCAGAGGCTGAATGAGCGATTAATCGGTGTGTCCGATTAATCGGACGATCCCTAGCCAATTATCTTGAAATAATTGTTGGACATGGCCAAACACAAATTGTGATCACTGACGGGTTAATCATGCTCTAGGATTTGCATACTTGGGCACCTGTGTTTCATGCCTGGAAATCTCCTTTATATTTGTCTAGCCCTGATATTTTTGAAAATAACTTGATAAGAGTTATGTGCTGGGCTCTAATCAACATTTCCCTACAAATGTTTTTCTTCCCAATTTGCTTTGGTCACAAATGTGTATTTTTAGAAATGTCAGGATTTTTTTATTAGGAGGGGGGGGGGGGAGGGATTCAAGCATGGATGGGTGAAAATATATTTAAAAAAACAAAACAAAAGTGTTTCTCTGTTTTTAGTTATAAGTGAACCATTCTTTTTAGAAAGGAACCCTCTTCCCTGGTGTCCTGTATCAACCATTGTATTCTTGCTGGTTCTCACAAAAAGGATATACAAGAACTATCAAATATCTATTGTATAGGATACATGTTTATCCAATTCACGCTCGGACACAGAAATAAGCACAAATACATTCAATTTTAAGAATTTTCACGGAAAGGAACTACTATTATCAATTAAAGAATCTGTATGGAAAGACACTGCCATCTGTTGACATCATTCATATTTTTCTTTTTGAAGAATGTATGGATATACTGCCAATTCAAAGTTTATTCAATTTCGTCCTATTTGAAGTATTACTGTTGAAAATATCCTCAAAGAACGTTTGTGTCCTCCTCTTAGAAATAACTCTACCTCAAGATCATCAAAATTATCTGAGCTGTGTGTAATCTGGGCGTGAAAGGATAAAAAAAACATGTACACCATTGTGAAGTTGAACCTCATGTACATCTATAGCGGCAAAGGAATGAATATGAATAGGAATTTCTTTGTCAATCAAGCACCTTTTGTCATTAATACATGCATATTGCTGTTATTATTTTTATATGGAATGTCTCAACCTGAGATGTGTATGTTTAGGAAATATAACTTTAGGTTTGATATAAAGGTTTTGTAGCAAACTTTACCTAAGTGTACCTCTTCAGTTTCAATTAGTCAGTGCACTGTAGATTCCTATGCCAGTTAGTAGTGTTGCCACATATTTGGTGAGTTGTGTTACTGTGTAACTTTCCTGCCATCCTCTACTAACAAGCACACCTCCATCTGTTTTTTCTGACTTGGTTTTCCACACACAGCACTGCTTCTTAACCCTTTCAAGCCCAAGACACCAGGAGACAGGAATCGACCTTTACCCTCATGCTGCTGGTGGCTAATTTTACCATTACAAAGTGATGCAAAAAATCTGAAAAACAAACAAAAACCTGGTACATGAGTACTCATCTGAGAGTACTCAGTGAGAGCTATCCAACCAATATGAACATGACAGGATTTAGATGGTTTTCACAAGTCTTTGCGTCCCTATGCGTCGGACAAAAGTAGCTGTAACATTGGTAGGGTTAAGGACGTAAAGAGAAACCTGGTCCTTTTAGGAAATTTCAAGTTAGTCCTAATTTAAGATGTTTTATGCAACTGTGCCCAGATTCTGATGCCATGGCCCTCGTCTCGTCTTGGTGTCCTGGAGTTGAATGGGTTATTCAGGTAGCATAGCTGGCTATGGTAGAGGGTCTGCCCTTGATTTCTGATTCCTTGATGTCTCATGATATCTGTTCTCTTGCAGCAATGAGGTGAGGGAGCTCTACCCAAACAAATTTGTCACCCTTGACGAGAGCCGTATCTACGTACTCAACACACTCTTCAACTTGCCAGGTAAGTTTAAGATTTTTTGTATCAAAAAGTACATTTTTTTCTCTCAAAAATACAAGTTAATTATTCATATTTTAGAATTAAATCAGTACATGAGTTTTCCTTTGTAAATATCTTCTGAATAACATATTTTCCAAAATACAATTTTCATGTAAAAAAAGATTATTTTTCAGTGTGTAATTTGTATTTGAGTTTTCCTTGATAATTGTCCTATTTCAAAAAAAAATCTGGGTTAAAAGCATGATTCTTTGAATTTATAATCCATACATTCATACTCTTATAATTTTTATCACCTTTGTTTTCAGAGACGTACCTCCTGGCCTGTTTGGTGGACTACTTCAGTAACTTACCCGATTACACTAAAGAGCTGGATGGCGTCAAGGGGGGTGATCTCTTCATGTCCTACAAATCCATCTTCCAGGACGTACGCTCGGCTGTCGACTGGGTCCATATCAAAGGGGACCTCAAGTCCCAGACTGTCAAGGAATGTGATAAATATGTTCTTAAGGATGACCGACTACCTGTTCTCTTAGACAGGTAAGATATGATTAAACAGGGTGTATCACCTATTCTGTTAGGTAGGGAAATGTAGATGACAGACTATCTATTCTGTAAGACAGTTAGGAATTCGGAATTTCCATTTTTCATCACTTTTCTGCCATATTGAGGCTAAGTCATGACTAGCCGTTTATTACTGGTGTAGGAAACCAGAAAACCCGACAAAAATCACTGCCTAGCCCCAAGACACTGGCAACTTTCTCACATACCCGAGCGGGATTTAACTGGGGCAGTGGTGAGAGACAGCTAGCAGTCAGTGGCAATGCCTTAGATCACACGGCCGTCAGGGTAGGCTCCTCAGTAAAGCTGGTAATAGGATATAGTAATATAGGCAACATACTAGCTTTGCTGTTAGACAGGCAGGGTCTTACCTAGAATTTAGAAACAGGGGGTCAAAACTGAGGAGTAATGAAATTTTTGGGTCAAAAGTCTGTTTCCCAATTTACAAGAATAACCGTACCAACCCTAAATACTGACAGACCAAGAAAAGGTGTGACTATTAACATAATGTGTTGTGCCTACTGTCTTGTATGAGTGAATGTTTCGAAATATTTCCTTGGACTCAACAAATAATGAAAATCTTGCAAAATATATCTGGTCATTTTGCAAAGATTTGTTGTTTGGGAGTCAAACAGGCTACTTGCTGTTATGTAAGAGAGATAAAATTTTGCAATGTAAATGAAGACCTGCAGGTAAGGGATGTTGATATAATGTAATCTACATTTCTTCAATGTGGTTACTCCAAATACTAGTAGCCATAAAGACAAGTATAATGGTAGAACGCTTTGTAAATTAGACATAACTAACAGGCTGAATTGTGATTTTTATTATTTTTTATTTCAGAATGCGTGCAAATGGTGCCAAAACTTTCCTCCTCACAAACAGCGATTATGGCTACTCAAACGTAAGTCTATTTGAGAAAAAGATATGTAAAATGAATTTTTAAGTTTTAAGCTTTTTTTAGTCATGTGATTTAGCATAGGAAAGAACCATCTCCATGCTTCTGCGTCAATTGGAAGTTTTACTATTCTGCAAATATATGTTTATAAAACATTGGTTTCTGTTTATATCACATTAAGTATCCCAAATTATATTTGAATGTGAGATAACCATTTTATTTCTATGAACCACTTCTTTTACAGGAAATGGAAAGACAGTTTCACAACAAGCATTCTGATGCCAAACATTGCCTATAATGTTTGATGCTCACAACTTTTATGACCTAAATAGTAGTCACATTTGAACATATGAACTTCTTTTCTACACAAAATAGAAAGGCAGTTTTACAACAAACATTTTTGATACCAAACATTGCCTTTGATTATTGATGTGTGACAAATGTTTCCTTAATTCTCTCTTAGACTCTGAAAAGTGCCCTATTTTATCAAGAATGGTAGATATGAACCAGACCATTACCAAATTTGATATTTTAGTATTTCAAATGTTTGCACTATTTCAATCTTTTTCATTTCAGAAAATAATGGAATGAACGAGACCCATACCAAACTTAGATATCTTAGTATTTCAAATGTTTGCACTATTTCATTTTTTTTCATTTCAGAAAATAATGGAATGAACGAGACCCATACCAAACTTAGATATCTTAGTATTTCAAATGTTTGCACTATTTCATTTTTTTTTCATTTCAGAAAATAATTGAATGAACGAGACCTATACCAAATTTTGATATCTTAGTATTTCAAATGTTTGCACTATTTCAATCTTTTTCATTTCAGAAAATAATGGAGTATCTTCTTGACTACCCCGCCCCTGATGGTGGGGAGTCACGGCCATGGACATCTTACTTTGATTACATTGTTGTAGACGCACGAAAACCACTCTTCTTCTCAGAAGGAACCATACTTCGACAGGTCAACAAAGTTAGTCTTATGAAACAATCAGTCTTTCTGTGTTATTTGAAACGTTCGCACAACTTTGAACTTTTAGTTTCTTGACCTCTGATTTTTTGCTCTAGTGCCCTACTGAAGGGGCCTGACAAACATGCATTTGCACTTAAGTTATTACAGGGGTCTGGTTAGCCACTAGCCCCATAGCTCGAGGCTACAGAAAATTGTGAGAATACTGTTTGGCACTTATAATGTAACAGTGACAACAATATTTGAAACTTGTTTAGTGAAAGAATTAAGCAAAACTAGGGCTTTGAGATCTTGAATGGGGTTATGGCAACTCAACAACCCAAAATCCAGTGGTCTACCAAAGTTTTCAAGCGAAGCCTGACCCCTGTTGCTATGGTAAAATTTGTCTTTATTCATATGAAATTGGTTATACTAATCTACTTGTCACTCTATTTGGGTTATTTTTGTGGGATTAGGTATACAAAGACCTCTATGTGATATTTGATACACATAAACCCATTGTTTCTTATCTATTGATTTCAGGAGACTGGAGCACTGAAAATTGGCACACACACTGGTCCTATGATGCAGGGACATGTTTACTCAGGAGGTACACCCTCCTCCCTATCTCTCTCTCTCTCTCTCTCTCTCTCTCTCTCTCTCTCTCTCTCTCTCTCTCTCTCTCTCTCTCTCTCTCTATCTCTCTCTCTCTCTCTCTCTCTCTCTCTCTCTCTCTCTCTCTCTCTCTCTCTCTCTCTCTCTCTCTCTCTCTCTCTCTCTCTCTCTCTCTCTCTCTCTCTCTCTCTCTCTCTCTCTCTCTCTCTCTCTCTCTCTCTCTCTCTCTCTCTCTCTCTCTCTCTTCTCTCTCTCTCTCTCTCTCTCTCTCTCTCTCTCTCTCTCTCTCTCTCAATGTATGCAGCAGGATCACTTTGGTCAGGTATAGAGAGACTGAACTTTTGGTATAAATTTAGTTTATTGTCTTTTCTAACCCTTTGGTGTGGTCATTACAATCAATTGTCCTGTTTAAATGTTTTGATCTTTCTCAGTTAATGCATCGTAGTAATAAGACCTTCTAAGTTGTATTTTCCATAGAATATGATTGATGCTTGAGCTATGCTATACGTCTATGATCTTATCCGCTCATTTCTCTCAGGTTCGGTTGACGTGTTCTCAGACCTGATTGGCTGCACAGGAAAGGACGTACTGTATATTGGTGATCATATCCTTCGGTGACATCCTGAAGTCGAAGAAGCAGCGAGGCTGGAGAACGTTCCTCATGATTCCTGAGCCTGGCCCAGGAGCTCCATGTGTGGACGGACAAACAGTCTCTCTTCACCGCCTTAACCATCTACAGGTTGTACTGGCAGATACCTACAAGTAAGCATCTCTCTCAACATTCACTATTGACAATCCTTCCTTAAGCATATTTACAGAAGGCATGAACCGGCTGCCAAGTGGTCTAAGGTAGCTGCTACTGCCATATGGGTACCAAGCTGCTCAGATAAGCTATTAATAGACTAGAATGGCTGCTCCCATTGCCTTCATTGTGTAAGTGTTAGGAGGTGTTTAAACAGCAATACTCTTCTTGTATGAAGGTTGGCAGTGGTGGGAGTTTGGGTTTCAGTAGCGAAGACCCTAAGAAACTATTTCGGCCTATGTTTTTATTCATAATTGAATTGTCCTTTAATATAAATTTGTATAAATAAACAAACAGGAGATAATTGAAAGGCTCAACCAGCCATGCCGTTGTATAATTTGTTAGCAGAGCTAGTGGGAATTTGATCTGTCACATGAGAAGTCTCTGTTGCAAGTTGCACTAATTCTTGGGGAGTTTTTAAATCATCAATTTTCACAAACTTTATTTTGTCTATTTCAGAAATTTGGACAGCAGCTCACTTGAAAAACCCAACATCTCACAGATCCAATCTGCAATAAGGGTAGGTTTATGAATAGTCTAATTAATTACAACCTGTAACCTGTATATTTTATCCTTCTTGTCTTTTTTGTATATTACCTACCATAATTATCATTCTTTGACTAAATAATTTAATTGATCTCTCTCTTAAAAAAAGATACTAAGTAGTAGTAGTAGTAGTAGTAGTAGTAGTAGTACTACTACTACTACTACTACTACTACTACTACTACTACTACTACTACTACTACTACTACTACTACTACTACTACTACTCCTCCTACACCTACTCCTACTCCTACTCCTACTACTACTACTACTACTGATGATGATGATAATAATAATAATAATAATAATAATAATAATAATAATGATGATAATAATAATGATAAAAATAATAATGATAAAAATAGTAATGATGATAATAATAATGATAATAATAACAATTAGTATAATAATTATAATAGGCTGCTAGGCTGTTCATTAGGAAGTTCACAGAGAAATCCATTACAGTAGTCTCACCACAATGTTACTCTGGAGACTTGTACTCCTATTAATTGCATCTTTGCTGGGAAATTTTCTCGTTTTCCCTTTTAGTAAAGATGGTAAGTTACAGATTTGACAAATTTTGATACTAGCGCATGGCCTGTCCTGATATCAGAGTGATCTTAGGTGATGTCACTGACTGTTAGGTCTCTCTCATTGCTATCCAGGTTTAGTTTCAGCTCGGAGCATTTTAGAAAGTAGCCAGTGACTTATGGTAATGCATTGGTTTTCCCAACGTTCTCTGGTTTCCCCTACCTTTTATTATACAACTAGTATCATGACAATCATGATTGATAGGCATATCATTTTAAGGATCATTAAATTAGAAAAATACTCTTTAGTCAATTTATGAATTTAGGAATTTTACTCTTTTATGGGTTATTCTCAAGAAGGGCATTAAGTCCAAGAAGAGAACAAATATAAGAGTATGAAAAAACATTTCCACTGCACTGACATATCTTCTATTTTTCAAATCTCAGGTTCATGGGTTTTGATTTGCTTTTTCCTTGCAGGAAGTAAATCATGAAATGGACATGGCCTATGGCATGCTGGGAAGTCTCTTCCGTACCGGATCACGGCAAACCTTCTTTGCATCACAAGTCATCCGCTATGCTGATATATACGCCGCCACATTTCTCAACCTGCTGCACTATCCCTTCAGTTATATGTTCAGAGCCCCGACTATGCTGGTAAGTTTATACTGCTTTTTAACCAGGTACCATGACATCTTTTACCTTGTTCAGAGCCCCGGCTATGCTGGTAAGTGATGCTGCTTTCGAACCAGGTCCCATGACATCTTTTACCTTGTACTAGGGTATCCCGTTCTGTTATATGTTCAGAGCCTCCACTATGTTGGTAAGTCACGATGATTCTGAACTACTGTGAACGGCTTTAATTTGGAGTGTCAAAATTTTCGCTTTACAGGCCTGCTGGAGGGTATTTGTGCTACTTCAAATTTGTGCATTCAAGCACTCAAACTAAACCAAATAAAAAGCAGGATATTTTTTCAAAAGATGTTATTTTGGCGCTATAATGGGGAGCAGCAAAAGTAGCGAAAATTAAATGCCTGTAAAAAATACCAGTTATACAGGAGTTTAACCTTTTGCTTAGGTACCTATCATTTACATGTTCAAACTATGCTGGTAAGTCATGCTGCTTCTGGACTTGGTCCCATGATGTCCTTCTTATGCTAGGGTGACCCTTCAGTCAGATGTTCAGGGCCCGCCTGTGTTGGTAAGTCATGCTGCCTCTGAGCTAGTTCTCCTTTGTGACACATTTGCTCATATGTGTTTGTGTTGAGAGCCACTCAAGAGGTTCGTTCTGTGCATGTGCTTGAGCAACCTCCTCTATAATGTAAACAGATACGAGAGCTCTCATTAGTCTTTGTCTCCTAATGACGTGACGTCACTGACGTCACACTTAGACTATAGTAGATTCGGCGAGGTTAGGGGTATCCAGGGCTTCACTTAAGGTCATAATTGGTTTGTGAAGACGTATTCATGTTTTCTCCATCTAAGATCTTATTTGCAGAATTGCAAGATCAACTTTTCTTCTTCAGAAAAAATTGCTATAAGATGAATTTACAATCTGTTTCAGATGCCACATGAATCAACAGTGGACCACGAGGATGTGTCGCCAGTTGACATCGCCGAGAGTCCCATGGCGCCCCGCTCCCGCTCAATAGTAGAGACACTGATCGAACCAAACCTCAAGCGCGCCAAGTTCATGGAGAGACAGGGCAGCTTGGTACCGAACCGCCGCGCAGACACCCCCAAGAAAATCACCCATCATCACGACGAAGACGACTCCGACGATGACAGCTCCGACAAGTCCTCCTCATGAGAAACTAAGGGTTAAGGCTATTGTTATCCTGATATTCTTCTTCTGAAACTGCTGAATGGAGTTGTATTTTGCCCACATTGTGAATGTGGTGTGCACAGCATCAGTGAGCACAAAGTGGAGGGGTTGGTCGGGGGACCTTGATGATTATAAAAGGCTCTACTATGGGCATTACAGAAAATCTTGCAAAGAACCACCATATTTAAGTGACAGCACAAATCATTTAATGATATTCATGAAAAGATTTAGGTAGAAATTAATTTATGCAATATGTATATATATATATATATATATATATATATATATATATATATATATATATATATATATATATATATATATATATATATATATATATATATATATATATATAATAAATATGTATGTACACTAAATTCTAGCTTAGTACAAATCTCAACTTAATTGCACAAAAAATAGAGATAGTTAGAGATTTGCCAAAGGAGCCATGCCAATAGAAATGCATACACAACTGGCAATTGATCTGTGTGATAGATGACTTAGATCGATGTTAGGTTGTTTCGGAGGGAGTGCATTATAAGAGCCAAGCTGATACTTAAATACATCTTGTATTGTATCAGAGGCGGGGGGAATCAGAAGAGCCGTGCTTATGGTTTAATGCATGCAACAGGTGAAGGAACAAGATGTATCTGATGGCCTCGATTTGTTTTCAGTTTGTTTTTGGTCAGCCTATTGTACTTTATACTCTAGTCATTTTAGCTGCTCTAGGGTAACCAAGGTATTCTTGAAGAGCGGATTTGGTAGGCAGCCAATTCTTTCAATTGTTAAACTTTCTTTTTAGAAGTGTTCATTGAAACCTTAAACCAAATTCAGGTGGAGGTGCAACTAGCATTTGCATTATCAAATATTAATTACACGGGCTAGATGAAAATATTAACTTATGATGCTGTTTATCAGGTATAAGTATTAAAGGCAATAGGCTCCACTTGTGATAGTAACTAGTGCTCAGACGATATATCGGAATATCGCCTTATTGATCGTTGCGCCACGATATTAGCGCTATCGATAATCATCGATATTATCGATAGCAAACGATAATTGATGCCAAAAATAAAACCACTTGTAATGTTCTCAAATTGAAATAAAATGCAAGCTCAATACTCGCCAAAATGACACTTCTAGTAGATTGCTATACCGACGCTCGCACCAGGTAAAGAAACCGCCATTTTGGACTTTGAAATCACGTTGATGGTCCCGCTATGAACGTGACTTCGGTCAATTTTAAAATGGCGGTATGTTTACCGGTGTGGATTGCCGGTATAACGATCTACTAGGAGGGACATAAAGGCAAGTTCCTTGCCACTTCCACAGCTGCGTTCCCACATACAACCTGGAAAGGAACTATATTAGCTTACATCAAAGTTCCTCTATGTACCAGGTTCGTATTTGGTACATTTTTCATGTTTTTCTTCTATGGTTATTTGGCGACATAAATATACCAAATTATCGTAATTTATCGATAATCTATCGTCATCTCGGACGATATATCGATATTTTTTTTCCGGCCAAGTCCAAGCGCTAATAGTAACATTCAAATATTCTTTTAATGTATATCATGTCTGGGACACCCGTATGGTCTGACACATACAGTGCCAACATTTTATTCCTGCACTAAATGTATGGGCATCCTAGGCATAATACACAATCACATGCCTGATAGTCAGCCAGTTTCCTGGCATGAATGTATGGATGACCTCACAACAGAATGTAGATTTGATTTGTAAGCCATGTCATTGGCTTATTTTTGATATGTTATTCATGTGTGTCTGTACAAACAGGCACTGGTAGACGTCCGGTTGACTGGTGCAGGAATTAGATGTCTGTACTGTAAGGATATTTCTTAACAACAATGTAAATAGATAAAAAAAAAAGGTTTTAATCGTTAGGACGCCAGCAAATTTTCTTTAGACTATTTTTTTCAACATATCCAAAGTTGCCATGCCATTGTACTCCATATGCAAATGAGTTCACTGTGAACAATGGATGCCTCTCCTGCACAAATAACGTAGAAGAACAAAAGAAAAAAAATACATGTGATTAATATCTTGGTTTCTGAACAGTTGCCTTTGTACTCAAAAAACTCATTAGATTTCAATTTTGAAATTGTTATTATATAATATTTATATGTGAGTCTAAATTACTGTTCTAGGCCACTTCCACTCGAACAAGTAAGAAAATATTGCATTTCAGAGGGCCACTAAGCAAATTGGCTATGAAATAGTTAGGAGGGAAGTGAAGTACACCGGTAGTACAAACAAATGTATTTAGTAATATCGTGAAGTACATACAAACAGATGTACATGTATACAAGAGAAGGAAGCTCAGTTGTAGTATGAACTCTTAGCATGACATAGTAAAAGAGAAAAAATATATATCTTAGTTTAAACACGGGAAAACGACCAATTCACTTAAAATATACCCATGGAAACTACATATACTATTTGTTTTAAAAATTATAATAAGCTCAGTAGTATTAGAAATGCACAATGGGTAGGGAGGGTGATGAGATATGCAATAAGTATTAGAAACCCAGAAAAGTAGTACATACTAATTAAGTATGAAAAATTATTGTACATATAATTGTAAACTACTTTTTCACCTTAGGGAGTGAGTCTACTATCCAGTAATCGTTTTTAAAATGTCTTAGTGTCTTTGTGTTTTTGTATAATGATGCGCAAGTTTTGAATAGTGTTTAACCCATTCTTCTTTGCATTGTCCCAGAGAGGCATGTCATACCTGTTGAAATTGAACTCGCAAATATTAGGCAGAGGAATGCTAACCCTTATGCTGCTAGTGGCTGATTTGGCCATTACAAAATGATGCAAAATACCTGAAAAAAAATGACTGAAACATTGGCACATGGGTACTCATCTGAGAGTATCCTATGAATACCAATATGACAGGGTTTAGAGGTTTTTTTTTAGCAATTGTGGCATCCTTGTCCTTTGGGCGAAAGTAGTCTCAGCATTTGAAGGGGTTAATGGGAACTTCAGGCTCTTAGCCAGGATTAGAAACTGGGTGGCCAAAATTGGCTTGGGTGTATTCAGATAACAACCATACAAATGTATTACCTTATTGAGAAAAGATGAAATATGATGAAGATGCAATGTTATGGATGTGATATTGAGGTGACAATATTCAACTATTAGCTTGACATTATCTTCTTTGGAATTCCTCACGAAAAAAGGGTGTTCTGATAGGTGATTCTTTGAGAGTTTTGGTGCCTTAGCTAGCTAAGGGTTTCCCAATTAGAATTCTTGGTTTAATCCTGAATTGCCAATTAAGTTCCAGAGCCACCTGAAAAATATTGTAAGTCTTTTTCTCAAATTTCTTGTGAAATTTTATGTCGCCTTGGAGTATTAAACACATCAATGCCTATAGCAGGCAAAAATAGCCTAGCTAGTTGGTGATACCTCTTATTTTCAAAAATATTTGATGAAAAAGTTTTTATCAGATCAATTTAGTCAATTGCAAAACGTTTTGATTTCATGTATCATTCTTTAGTAATTTTATGACTATCACAGATCCAGGCAATATTTGTCAAGGAGATTTCTAGGCAAGAATGGGTTTATTCACTTGTTACATCCCCTGGGCCTTGTGGAGGGGAATGGATCGATATCATATTCTGCAAGGTCTACACAGGAAAAGCTGAATGGTTTTGTATTTTCACCATATTAAGGTGACTTTATATATACAAGGTAGCCAAACTATCAAACAGTGACTTGTTGCTACAAACAAATCACTACAATGTCTTTACCTATTCACATCTGGAGTCGTAGAGGTCACCTGGTCTAATACAAATGGAAATATCGCAATTAACAGTAGGTTTGAGTAGTATTTGACTGAAAGTTGAAGTTCTTGTTGGGTTGAAAAATACTTCTTCAAGAATTCATCAAAAGAAGCTGTATTTGATGATTTTTGTTCAAATTGGTCAGACCATAAGTGTATTCCAGATGAGGATGGGTTAACCCATTAATGCTCACAGCGGCCATAAACAGCCTGACAATTTTAATGAAATAGTGCTGGCAAAAGCAAATTTGGAAAAAAGATTTAAGGAAAAATATTATTCAGAACATTATCAACATTAATCCTTCAAATATTTTAATATTCTTAAGTCTAAAGTAATTATCAAAAGTATCAAAGATCCAGATGACAATTTCAGAGTAACTCTTAAGCATTAATGGGTTAATAGGCATCCGTATGTAGCAATTTCTATCTGTTCTCTCCCCAAGCTTGTACAGGCCTTTTTTCATTCAAGATTGTCACATATGATCATCGTACAAACTCTGAGAATTTTGATCATTGTTAGTGCCTGTGAACTTCTTGTGTGTTAGTATTGTTCTCTAGTTACCATTATTCTATCAACAATTTACTCTATTCACCAATATTATCTACTCTCTCTCTCTTGTGAATTTTACCTATTTATCATTTTTCTGTTCATCCATTTCTTTTACAGGTGTATAGATAATGTATTATTGAATAATTAATGACCTTTATATATTTTAGTATTTTAATTATTTTTTCAAGGGCATGACAAGAATGATTTTTAGACTTCTAAGTTAAGTTTGACTGTTATAAGGTATTAATGTCTTATATGATATGACTATTATTCATGTTACTTTATCTTATTATGGAATTTTGTTTACTTAATCTCAAACAAAAGAAGTATGATATCTTCTTGAGACCACCTGTAGTACATATACTGTATTTATTTATTACAATAAATATATGACTTAACAATATTACGTTTTACGCATTTTACTGGAGATACATAGAAGTATAAAAAGCAGGCAGACCGTAGAGGAGCATTGAGGGTATACACAAAAGCACAAACAATTAACAAAGGACCTACACTCAAAGGAAACATGAAAACACAGGATAAAAACAAATTTTTGTTAGGTGGACAGGATCATACTAGTCATAAGGGCTGCATTTTTAGTTAAAAAGGGGAGACAGCCTATTTAGAAAAGTAAGTTTTTCACATGTACACGTTTTATTGACACTTGAGACCTGCCTTTAAATGTATATTCATCAGCACCGCAGGCCCTCGGCTGTGAGATGCATCATTTTTGCTGTTTAAATTTTGGGAAAAATGCCTTTATCTTGTGGAAAACAGGGCTCTTTAAAAAGTTGTTTACATACGGTTGCCATGACAATGCGTAAGGTGAGCAAATGACACTAAAAACAGTTTATTCCAGCCTTGGTTGCACCTGAGATGAGTAGACCAGGATCGAGCACTGTGCATGTATCATCAAATTTCGCTGCCTCCCATCTCCTTGGCAACTATCTGACCTAGAAAGGATGCTGCATGCTAATTGCACAGATCAGATCACGTGACCAAGGCTACACCGCGTAACCCGAGGCGCACATACCCTAGGTGCTAGCATGCTGTGCCTATGGCGTTGCGGTTCAAGGGGATGTATTTCTCTGGTTGCACTGTGTGGCAAATCATCAATGTCTGTACATTACTATGGCAATATGTCATATTTTTTATGTTCAATTTGTGGAAAAGGAACATTTAATTTATGAAAAAAGGCTTTATTTAAAAGTTGTTTACATATGGTAAACTAGGGCAACGAGAGAGGGTAGAAAACCGAATACACTTCGGTATGCACTGTGTGGGAAATCAATGCCCCGATATTACTATGGCAACATGATAATTCAAGACTTATCGCGCCTCGTGAATTTCGGCCATTGTTGAGAAGAATTGGTGAGTAAATTTGGCGTACATTTTCAGCTGCGCATACTTTGCACTGAAAGACGCGAGTTTATCTCATGAAACTAACCAAAAGATTGTTTTTATTGGGTATGAATGCACATAGCACCGACGCAGAGATTTGCAGTTGGAACTGTTGCCTATTTTTGATGGGTTTGCTAGAAAACAGTCGCCGCAACCAAGATGGAATTCAATGAACTTTACAACAATATCCAATAATCGTCCCAACAACGACTTGATTGTCAATAAAGGATATCTTGTTCATTTAGTCCATGAGTCAGGGAAGGGGGATTGGGTGGCAAAGTCTGACTAATATTTCTGAATTCTCCATAATCGCAGCTTCAATTTGATGCGTGATAGCAATGCAGTGGTGGCAGGTTAGTCCATGATATTCAACTGACAGTCTGTCTGACCCAAGCTTGGCTGACCGTTTTTTTCCCAAAAAAGGGGATTGGTTTCGATTATGAATTACATTCTAGCTGGAAGCGATTGGTAAACAGTGCCAAGCATCCAACTAGCTTGAAGAATACTTATGAATAAACTGCATGGTTGAGAGTGTTTTAAGACCAAATTGATGCTGTATCAATATCCATTTTGAATATATATTTGTACGCGTCTTTCTACTCCTACCCCCATTTCTTGAAGAATAGAAATAAAATGCCATTAAATAGAAATTATCATTAATCACCAGTATCTTCCTTTGATACATGTATGCCTGTTCTCCCTCAGAAAAAGAGCAGCAAATAGAGATAATTTGATACTCTGAAGCTATGTGCAACCACTTTTTTGGTACAAGAACCAGGATTTGCGTTTGCCTTCTTCATATCTTTGTATCAGGTACTCTATAAAGCACTAGCACCAAACAGAAATACATGTATGTGTGTCCTTTCAGAGTGTAATAGTTGTAAATAGAGATAACTCTAATACCCTAAAGCAATATTTTGATACGTGTAGCAAAATTTGCTTTAGCGTTTTTTAATGTTTAGCAAATGTTTAAAATCAGATACTCTATAAAGCACCAGCACAAAACAAAAACAAAAACAAGTGTATGTCTGTCCTTTCAGTGTTAAAGTTGTGAATAGAGACAAGTTTGATATCCT
Source organism: Maea johnstoni (assembly GCA_963942565.1). Lineage (NCBI taxonomy): Eukaryota > Metazoa > Annelida > Polychaeta > Spionida > Magelonidae > Maea > Maea johnstoni. Next base: position 35,100,074 of record OZ012694.1, on the reverse strand, counting down.
GAAATATTGGACAACCAACTCTTTTGTACGAGAACTAAAATTTGCTTTAGAATTCTTGAATCTTTGTATAAAATCAGGTACTCTATAAATCACCAGCTCCAGCACCAAACAGCTCCAGCACCATGTACGTTAGCCTAGTCCTAGGCCAAGAAAATTTATAACTTCTTTAATAACTCACCTAATGTTTATATACCATTCTAAAATGTCTACCCATATTTAGTTCTATATTGGCTCACCAGGCGGCCAGCAAGGGTCTATTTGGATTTCTATGATTCTGACTGACCAGGGTGACCACCACTGGTGCCATCTATCAACAGCAACTAAAACTAACACCTAAATATTGAACAGAAGATAGACCAGAACAGAGAAAAGCACAATATAAGTAAATCATAGACTAGGAGCTAGTCTACATGTACGTCTGTCAGTGTCTTTTCATAGAGTAAAAACATAAATCGAGATAATCATAATAGTCTGAAGCCCTTTACAACCATTTTTGGTCGTAAAGGTTTTACAACTAAACATTGCATTGAATCTTTGCATAGAAAATGTTTAAATCACGTACTCTATAAAGCACCAGCACCAAAAAGGAACACATGTATGCCTGTCCTCCCATGGTGAAAAAGTTGTAAAAAATTATATTGTTTATTGCTGAGTAATCCTAGACAACTTTATCTTTGGTAGAAGAGCTAAACTTCAAATAAAGTATTTACCCAATTAAAGGAAACCATTTAAGTATTACATTTAGATCAGACATTTTCTGCAAGTACTACTCTAGCAAATATATTATTTTGGCTATTTCATAATAAGTGGAATGTTTTTATGCAACATTTGTGCCAAGATGCATAGAAAACATAGATATAAAACTTTCTGATAGCACCGTAGTATTCAATCTAAAGAGACCATTGTATCCTCCTACATGTAAACTAATCTACACACCTCGGCAACGTTGACCACTTGGTCCTTGGTCACAGAAAAAAAGCAAACACAATATATACGCCAGCCTGGAATATAGAATGAAGAAAATTACCAAATTCATTATCCTGCATGTGTACACATATGTTCAACACGAACAATGTGTATGGGGAAACAAGAAGTACATCTCATTTCGGTCTCGCCCTAAACAGGTGGATGCTGTAGCAAACCATATGAGAAAATATTTATATCTCCAAAACCAATAAACGCAACAACATGAAGATACACAATTATCACCTGCTCTGCTGTAATTGATTTTTTTTCAATAGGTGTCATACATATACGCCCGTTTACCCTACATAGATTTAATATTGAACATCTGAATTTTAATCACACGCGGGCATTGATAGCACACGGTAGCCATCAATGTGATGCATTAGATTTGTTTGTTTGTATTAACCATGGAAGAGCAAGTGATGAATTCGTTACACCCTGTTTAAAAGTGAGGTTCGGCCTGCTATCCGCCCTCTGAGTCACCCGTATCCAACTTTGCTCGGCCTCGTGGGATATGGATGACTTCGGATGTGTATCAGACTGGACAGCACTTTCAAACAGGGCGTAACTAATAAGGTCTCGATACATCTAATTAATGTCTTAGCTATATAATTTTAAAACACGCGTTGCAAGACGGTTAAGAATGTCGATTCTATGAAAACATCAACAATGAAATTGAGTCATCTATATAATCTTATAGCACGAATTGCAAGCCTGTTTTGAATATCTATTCAATTAAAGTATCAATAATAAAACTGATGTAAGACACAATCAACTCTTGAGGCATATTTTCTTTTGTTTAAGGGTTTAGAAGGTTTTTCCTAAAACCACGTTTACAAAATTTGACACTACCGGTATTTTCCACGCATCAGCATTATTGGGAATATATTCGATGGAAAAATGATAATCAGGATAAATCCAACAACTCTTCTTGAAATTATTAGTAAAATCATTCTCAATTCCAACATCATTGTAAAATGTGACAGAGATCCAGACGACACTCTCTGGAGGAAATCTTAACCCTTGAGCTGGTGGTGGCTAATTTGGCCAATACAAAATGATGCAAAACACCTGAAAATGTCTGAAATCCTGGGTACTCATCTGAAAGTACTCAATGAGATATATCCAATGAATACCAACATGATAGGGTTTAGAGTTTTTTTTAATTGTTGCATCCCAGTACTGTACTTTGGACGAAAGTGACCTTAGCATTGCAAGGGTTAAGCATTAATTGGTTGATAACCATGACACGTCAATATAGCAGCTTGATAAGGTCAAATTCACAACTTAAACGCAAATATCATTCAACAATAATAAAAATAACTTCCAATATGATATAACAACTACAACATTAAATGACAAGTACAGACAATTCAACATTCGAAAAATATTAATAAACAAAAAAACACATCTGCCACACCGATGAAAGCACTGCGGAGTAGAACCGCGTAGTTACATGGTTTTCAACTTCCCGATGAAGAACAAATACGATACCATACCAATGGCGAACGCAGTCAACTAATTAATTTGAGGTACTAGTAGCTTAAGGGGTTATTTTTGACTGTTTTTCCTCACCCTGCTTTCATTTGACTTTTTTTAATATTGGGCCAGCTGCATCAACATGGCTTAGACCAAAGACGAAGGTTTAAGGCTTAACGTTATATAAAATATAAAATATGTATTGCCTGAACAGTGTTCTGGTGAGGAATGCATTATGCATCACTAGAATGGCGAGGTTAGATTTCTTACGCAACGGCCTGTCTGTCTCTGTAGAGCAGGGAGTAAATGTGTATAATTCAAGGCTCTAAAAATTCAGGCAAACTAGTACTCTCAGGGTAGTCAGACTTAGTCGTCATCGGCAGGTGCAGCAGGATTGCACTTGCCACTGATTGACAAGAGTGATGCATTCTAATGACCAAGGGTACACCAGACACTGTGCCAATCTAGCTCTAGACAAAATGGCAATCTTGATCAGTGACTAAATGTCATTAATTGATTCAGGTTATGCCAACTATGAATGCTTGTATTTCTTTGGGAAATGTGTGTACGTATTCCGAATTGTTGTATCTAGACCTTTTCTTTATAATCAAGCCCCTGCAGGACATCGAGCACCCGGAGCACAGGGACCCCCAGTTTCTCATCAGCTTTTGATAAGCTAGCATACAGACTACATACAGACGCTCGGTAGTCTGACAACCTTTCTGTAACATTTACTTTGTAAATGTATGGTCGTTTTAGAGATTTTTTACATATATTGAAGCTGACGCACATTTCCTCATAATCAACTTATTTAGGCTATTACTGGAAAAAGTAATAGACCTACTACTACTACTACTACTACTACTACTACTACTACTACTACTACTACTACTACTACAAAGGCTCCCATAGGCTTGCACAAAACCACGACCGTTTTTTTCATCAAAACATAATCGCTTTAGATTATCATGCATTTCGCGTATCTTATGTTAACATATCTGCTTTAAATTTGGCATATTTATTGAAAAGGGTTTCACATCTTTTTCCAAATTTGGCAATGTTCAAAAGTTATGGAATCGTGAAGAGTTGGAAATTGCATTTTCTTTCCATTTTCAACGACAATTCCAAAAAGAATGGTTATGAATTTGAATGGAATATAACTTAAGGTCTTACGACACTTTTAGAAATCTCAGTTTAATTTTCCTGAAATTTTGCATAAGGAAAGAACATAGCACAGTGATCCTCAAAACAACTTAAAATCATGGGGTCATCAACTTAGTTTTTTTTTCACAGATTTTTGAAAAATTAATGCAATTTATGTCACAAACATCACTTTCTCCAAAATTGGTGTCTTTCTTTGCTAGATTTATCCCTTCAGAATACTGACACTGCCTGAAATACTGTTTTGCCATGTTGAAATTATTTTTTTGCTGTTACAAAGGAATTATTGGGCAAAATCAAGAAATTCGAGAAACAAGTTTTTAACCCAAAATTGATATAAGTCAGAATTGCCTAGTTTAATTTTCACCAATTTTTGTCTACACTATCTACACAATGCTCTTAATAAGACGACACAAAGAAAATGATAGGTCATCAGGTTAGTTTTCGAACCACAGATGGTCAAAGTTTGTGAAATAGGACATTTTTGGGGCAAATTTTCATGAAAATGTTAGAAAAGAGTTACTTAATAGTTACTGTTTATGCCCATACTTATATAAGATATTGTTAAGAAAGGGAACCCCACTTTATACACATGGATTATCACACATTATTCCTGAAAATGTGTCAAAACAACAAATTCAATGAATATGGAAATCACTGTAGCCAAAAACAAAAAACTCATAGGATACTATTTATAATAGGCAGGTATAATCAGAATTGGTACATATTCAATAAAATTCAATTTCTTATCAATATTTCCAGTGACGTCAGGTAAATTGTAATAAATTATTTTAGTTTGTCCAATACCCAATAGGTGTCACCGGTATAGAGTATCGTAAGACCTTAATAGTTAATACCCTTCCCTTCTTATCTGAAGGTCCTTGGTTTATAGTTGGTGATAAGGGCACTAAGCATGTTTTCTTTTCGTTTTTACCCCCAAATACCTCCACCCTGCTAGGATGGTATTTTTTGTTGTGTATTGTATTCGCCGTCAGAAGACCTTTCAGGCAATACATTCTTTGTATAGGTTAAAGTGTCAAAAAAGCGGGATAGAGGAAAAACTGAGTTAAAGAAATAAACCCCATGTGCTACTTTGATACCCTCTTGGCCAGTTTTGAAATAATTCACAAAATAGCAATAAACAATCAATAAATGTGTGCATTTAAGCATCTATAGTTTAGCATGCCACACATTGGGAGGTTTAAAAAATATCTAGTCCCTATTTTGGCAAAACGCCCTGTCGACGGCGTCGCATAGGGACTTTCTTTTTCATTTGATTTTTAGAAATGTATTATTTAAGGAACTATTTTGAATTTCTTTAAAAATCGTGTGAGAAGTGAATATGCACCATTGTCCTTTGGATTCACATGAGCAATTTGCATATTGCCTATTCCATGTCTTAGATGATTGGCACTAACACAAACTAGGAAAAAAAAGCTATTTTCAACTCAAAAGTACAGACTATATTGATACTTTTCAAGATTTTGGTACGATTTGCATAAATGTCTGACGTAAATATAAAATATGTATTAAGATATCAACTAATGGGAGCAGCAATGGACTTCTTAGTCCTGTTCAACACACAGAGGTCCTCCAGAGGAGACTATACATCGTCAAGGTGACACTTAAAAGCAATACTAGTAACCGATATCATACTCAAATAACTCAATGCATCGGATCTCGTGCCTTAGACAGCCACCAGGGTTAGTGTTTCCATAAATTAGCTGCAAACTGACGTTCGAGGGACCTATTCGATAGGCAAGTGGCCTATAGGTATTCCTTCTACTGTCAGGATTCAAAACCCGACTCGCGGCATGTGGGGAGGTTTTCGGTGACTTGAGGTTAGGCGGTTCTACATGTATTCCGCAGGTACTAGGGTTTACTCCATAGTTTAACCAGAAAAGGTGACGGTAATCTCAACCACAAATTCAAGAAAACTATTCAAGGTAACAGACAAATTTCTAACGGCTCTGATTCGAATTCGTACTTGAAAAGTTTCGTTTTGATGGTATGATGTTCTTAAAGGACTTGTTTGTATAAGGAATTGTGAGATATGATGGTTCCGTCAATAATTGTGGAAAGAAACTGCTTGAAATCGCAATGCACATTTTTTGCTTTTTCAGTTTTATCCTTCACATTTTACAACCTCCATGGAGGCATTCATATACATGTATAATGTTTTATATTATTGTAGGGCCTTCATGCGTATTATCAAATAATAGCAGGGTAAAGGAAAAGCTTAGTTTAAAAATAACCCCAGGATCCACATTATAAAATACGATGGTGCAGGTGTGAACGGCAGAATTTTTTAAAATTTATTTTCAGCTGTTTTTCTGGAAACCGACAGATTTTTTTTTCCATAAACAGCAGAAAAAAAATTCCACCGTTTTCCAAAGAACAGCAGAGAATTTCTTTATTTTTTTCTGGAAAACGACAGAAAATTAAAAAAAACTTCCACTTTTTTTCCATAAACAGCAGAGAAAGATACTTTTCCAGCGTTTTCCAAGTTTTCCAAAGAACAGTAGAAATATTCTTTAATTTTTTTCCCACTGTTTTTGGAAAAACTGTGGAAAAAAACACTTTTCCTGCCGTTCACACCTGCACCATCGCAACTTTAATATAAAAGATTATTTGAAATAAAGCGAAAGTCAAAATACACATCAACATGGACTTGAATCATCTAACTCTGACCTTGGATTAAGAAAAGAATGGATATGTAACGAGAGACCAATTACTATATGCCCTATAGTTACATGCTAGCCTCATGCCAGGACTAGCAGATAAGGCAGCAGCACGAGGTCACGTGGGAACAAGGACCAATCAGGGCTCCCGCATCGATTACATTACAGAGAAACCTTATCTCCACCACCTGCTGGGGGTGCCCAGAGCACCTATTAGCGACTATTAATTGACACTGGTTGAGGCTAGCATGTTCAGGTTGACCGGCTGGTTTCCATTCCATGTGTTGGTCTTCTAAGCTCTGACATCAAGAAGAAGCGCCGTGAGAAAGTAAGTCATCGGGTTTAGTTTTCACTTCCACCAAATGATGGCGTTAGTATGCTGAACGATACATCAATAACATTGATGGTTAATTGAAGGAACGCATATAATGCATACGTCACGCAAATATCAATATTGCATGCTGAGACACAGCGTTTAGAACTTAAAGAAGATGGTTTGGCGGGAAAATATTTTATTGGGAAAGTCTTCATTTTATCCAGGAATCGTTTCCATAACATTGTTGTAGCAAGTGAACTTGCCGTTGCAAAATGCTATTACTAGGAAATGCGATTTCAATATGCGCGCAAAATATTGACGTCATCGAAATATGTGTACTACGAGGGCGGAGCTTGAGGTGTCAAGCAGGTTCATTTAAGAATGGTGGAAAGATGCAGTGCAATGAAAACATGAGCAGAGCGCAGCTCAATTACCACGAAATCTAGGCTTTACAAACGTCGTTACCTGCCGGAAAATAACACTGGATCTATTAACCACGTAGACAAACATTAAAAATGGCTCTTACAAATAGCAGTGTTCTGCTTGTCACCGCAAATGTCGGCTCTATCTTCGAAGATGTGAGTATACGTATTTTGAAGCTTACTTGACCGTGTATATCGGCTGCCTGCTGGCTGTCAGTACATGGTCTTGCCGAACACTCTCCCTCTCTCAACACCGCTTCCACATTCCGTGCGCTCCTGTAAGCAAGAGACCCACCATGGCGAGTGGTAACACTTTGTTTAGGGTAGACTGTGTAAATGCCATTGTCAACATTGATGTCCATCTTGAAGACAATTCGTGTGGTAAATTTGGCTATCACTATCAGTAGAAAGTGTAGCGGTTGTAACTAACATGGCATCTGTTGACAGAAGTGGGATGGGCCAGAGGGGCTTGCTGTGCAACTCACGAGTGAGATTCCCAAGACAGGGGGTCGGACTTAGGACTTAAAATTGAATTACGACATTAATTGAAGGGGAGTTGTTGGCTGTGTCCTGATGATAATTTCTCATTTATTGATGTTTCAAAACTTGGTTTTGTTAGAGAGTTATCAACAAAAGTGTTATGCCGTATCAAGGGACATAGTTGATTTTTTTCAATGAAAAATGAATGTTAGATTCTCCTCTCTATGCACACTCAGGTTGGAAAATGAAGATTGTTATGATATATTCAATATAAGCATCTTTTCTTAAAATTTTGATTGAATAAAAACTTTGCAAGCATTTTAATTCATCAAGTTATCTTGTATGTAACCAGTTATATAACTTGCACTTGTCTCAAGATAGCGTTCATAGATTATAGAGTTAGTACTGTCAGCACCTTTTACATGCTGTTCGCATTCATTCAGCGAACACTCATCCAACAGGGTGTCTGGCAAGACTGGCATCATAGATAGATTGAGAGTCTGACTCTTATCCAGGAACTTAGCCAGGACCTGTCCAGCCTGTCAAGATTTCGGACAGGCAGTTCCCTAAAAACCTCCTTTTTGGACTGGCATGAACCTAATATTTTCATAACAAACCAACTTCTAGGACATGGCCGAAGTGTAAAGAGAGGTTGTTATTTTATAACTGCTATATTTTACCACACTTATATTACTGTTGTTCAGTGTGGGGAAACTGTCCGGCAAATCAACAAAACATGATAACCAAATTACAAAAGCGGGCAGCCCGCTTAATACTAGATGCCGATTTGTCAATTCCATCTTCTGATCTATTCAAAAAGCTTAAATGGCTCCCTTTTCCTAAATATGTGGAATACCAACAGTCTGTCACTGTATACAAAAGCCTTAATGAGTTAAACCCCCATTATATGAACAAACTTTTCTCATACACACAAGAAAACCACAGCTATGGTACTCGAAATGCAACCTCCTCGCTATTAGCTCTTCCAAAATGTAATAAATCAATTGGCCAAAAATGCATTTCATACTCAGGGCCCAAAGTTTGGAATGGCTTAACTGAAGCAATCAGATGTGCACCATCTCTACCTTCCTTCAAGTCTCGATACCTAAAAGCAATGTACTGTACTACTTTGTAATCCTGGGGCCCTCAGACTACTTGTAAACATGCCAGAGGGCCTCAGGGAAGATCCTTACCATTGGACTGAGTTACCCTCTTTAAATAAAGATTATTATTATTATTAGTATTATTATAAATTGCCCTTTTTGACATGTGCAATAGGCTGTTGAATATAGGTGAATTATAAGAATCTTTGAGACTTATAAATCTATAAGCATTAAAACACTTTAAATTGTTTTATTTGATCATTAAAGAGTGTTTCTTAAGTTTAAGGTTTTGACCATGATTTAGGGAGCAATTTTCCACTCTGTAGCCTTTTCGCGACTGCTTAGATTCAGGGATAGTATGATTTGTACGCTTTTTACATAAAGAAAAAGCTGCTTTTACGTGAGGCTTGTTTGACACTAAGTCGATTTGTTCATATTTCCTACTGTTAAACTCACTCTCCAGTTGTACAGCATTCCACTTGAAAAGGGATAATCTTAATTCAATTGTCGTTTCTGGCTGAGTAAGGATTATCAATTGTATTCCAGCTGGAAGCTATCAAATGATAATCTGTACCCAGTTCTCACCTGCATGTTCAATGTTGTCAACATATTTAGTTGTTGTTGTTGATGAATAGTTTATTGCCCAATCCACATAATCACATTCATTACATGCAATGCACAGTTGTTAAAAGTATGGCCAGCCATAAAGACTTATATTGGATCAAATACAATCATAAATATACTTATAGATATTATCAGATAGACATTTAGTAGGTGGGCCCATGAGTTTATGAATATGTTAATAGATTGTCTCATGGAAGCAGTCATGTAATGACTTGGAAATTTGCTTGCGGTATATATTGCCACATTAAGCTTTTGCATGTCCCAATATTTGTCACTCATGAAAGTGTGACAATGTGACAACTTGTACAGGCCAGTTGAAGTATTACTGTATTAGACTATCTTATCTATCAACCTCTCCTATCTGTGTACATATCACAGTTGTAACTCTTTATCACAATAAGATACTTTGTATTGCAATTGTGGATACAAAGTGCCTGCTACTGCTACATTCTTACAACCATCAATTCTGATACATGTTACATAATTAAGACATATGTTTCCAAACATTTGATACATATTGATCACGCATTTACGTTATCAATCTCTGCCATTCTGTAGTTGTGATGTACACTTTAAAAGGGGCTAATAGTCCCAAATAGAGAAATTAATGTCAGCCTATTCTTTTCTATGTTGAAACATATTGAATAGCATGGCAGAATAGCTGTAGAAGTAATGTTCCAATATGATGGTTTGATCCTGAATAATAAATTGCCATAATTGTTAAAGTTTTTCTTAATGAGATATGCTCAAAGTTGTCATATCACACATGTTTGATTGAGCTGTGAACAGGTTGAGTGTGAGAAATTATCTTAACTAGCGTTAATTATATACTATACACCTTAAGTATACCGTAATTCAGCATTGTATTTTCCTACATAAAAGTTACACTCTTTGTCTGAAAAGTCCACTGTAGAAAATGGCTGATGAGATGAAACTGATATTTCATTGTGCTGTTTTATTGATTCTATTCATATTATTTATATGCATCTGTATTAGTTGGTCTTTATATAATCAACCAAGCAGTGCAGTTAGCTTTAGGGATCATGTCCTCACAATAACAATTTTTTACTGATCCAAACATGCCCATGAATATTTCATTCTGTTGGGACTTATTTAATTCATTTATTGACCTATACCTTTAAAACAGTTTATAACCTATTGATCAGAATATGGTTATGAAATTTTCATGGTATTTGGATTGTATGGTAGTTGGTACTTTTATTGACTCATTAATGCCTTACATTTTTTGCAACATGGGTCACCCATACTAAGGGTGCTTGGAGTTTACAATGATGTTTACTAGTGCTTGAGCAATTATTTGACAGATTGAGCATTCTGTTGCTAGGGCTTGCTCAACTGGATAATCAATGATGAAAAATCATGGTCTCTTTTAAGAAATTATATACCTGGCTGATGAAGGTGGAAAAATCGTTTACCCTTCACCTGGAAAATGTACTAAATTCACCCCACCACCAAAACATTCGAAGAAAACACACATTTCAGCTTCACTTCCCTCAATGGCAGGAACACCCAAGAATAAAGAAAAGTAAATAACATGAGAACTTAAAAATAGAATAGGTTCCTTGAACACCTTGAAATACACACATGCACACACACAATATGTACCTTGAACACCTATTAATACACACACACACACACACACACACACACACACACACACACACACACACACACACACACATACATACATACATACATACATATATAAATATATGTATATATATATATATATATACATATATATATATATATATATATATATATATATATATATATATATATATATATATATTTATATATATATATATATATATATATACAGGTATACACACACATACACATAACAACACATGATTAAACCCTTCCTCATATAAGCAAGCAAGTAGTCAACTCATCAAGGTTGCCTGCTTCCCATTGTTGCCATATGTCAGGTGGGCTACTCTGCGTAGTTCAACTCTACTCACCTGAGGAAAGGTGTTAACGAGATTAATGCTGGCCCAGGTAATAGCACTGATTAGCAGGTGCCACAAGGCTCACCTGGCTGACTTGCCGGCTGTCTGGCCAGCTATTTATATAATCTATCTGGAAATATGAACCAGGAAATTACTTTACTACTGCTAGCCAGGTAGCATGGGTCCACTGTAATTTCTCAGCTTGTGCTTTGAAGTCTGAGCCCAGTTAAATAAAGCAAAGTTTACCTGTAAAATACTGAGTCTGGAGCCAATGTGCCCATAGAATGGGGAAAGTAGGAGCCCTTGGAAATATATCAAGAACCCACAAATTATTTGTTTCCATTTTTTCTTAAAATGAAAGAAAAATTAAACAGCATGTGCATGTATTTCACTGTACGATAACAGATTAAACAAGTAAAACATGAGGAGAACATTTCATGTTAAATAACAGAAGTTTATCTGGTGGCTTTCTCAGACTGAATAGCAAACCTGGATATCTTGACTAAAATGGTAAAATCTGTGGGATCAGAATATTTTTAATGAATGTTCACTATTTGAGCAGAGACATGAAAATATTTCTTTGATTTGAAAAACTAAGTATGACCTTTTAAAACCCAACACACAACTTTTCTGCATATTTTCCTGTGAAATAAATCGTAATGCCCAAGTTTTTCGAAAGTATAACAGGTCAAGACAATAGTTGTCAAGAAGATTCCCAGGAATGGGATAGAAATATTAGTCTCTGGCATTCTTGGTCAATTGACCTTGCTGACCCCAGAGACACTGGACTTATGTAAGGTCACAGGGTGAAGTTGATCAAGTAGAAGTGAAACTGGTGCTGTACTCTGCACATATCTCCCCATAGATCACCTAAACAATGCATGTTCCTATGGTAACACAGTGTATCAACTTAATGAGGTATTTCTTTGTTGCCTAGGTTCATTGTGGATAGTTATGGTAGTTTATGTTCTATAAATTACCAGGAATAAATCATGTTATAGACGATGATTTCAAAGGGTTGGGTACAAGAATTGAGAACAAGGGGGGATTGGTTATTTCAAAGGAGGGGATTGCTTAAGAGTCTAGTGAAAACAAGCAATGCATTTCAATGATTAGAATGGTAATGAAATTTCCTATGGACTAGGCGTCTGTGTTCTACTCAGGAATTTTCTCCAGCTCACCCGGAGGGCAATCTGGAAAATATTTAAGGTTGCTTGAAGGCACACATATGGAACTGGTACATGGCCATTTTATACTGTGATATGTCCAAGCCAATATTTTCTATCTTTAATGTTATGCCCCAACAATTTAATCAAAAGCATCACCTATGATAATATACTTTTCTACTAAAACATGAGATATAGTACTACCCAATGTAGAGTTTTTGCTACTAAGCTCACAACAATGGTCTTCATATAGGCTAATAAACCCTTTCATAACAAGGATAGGTAAACCCGAGAAATGAGGCTTATTTTGGATGTATGGCTGTATGCTATTTAGAGGATTACCTGGGAAAGAGCTCTACTCTTTAAACACTTATATTGGTAATTAGGTAACCCATCCTTATTCCTATCAAAACAAATTTGGCATGTTAGGGGTTACATGCCTTCCTGTAGATCTGTTTATGTGCCAAGTTGGCAAACTGTCAAAAGCTACCGGTATATATAAACTGCCTTATCTATATATATACATGCTCTACGTGTCCAGATACAAGCTCCCGTGGATTGACCCATGTTAAGCAAGATTCTAAGCTTTTATTGGTATATTTATGTTCTGTAAGTTTGTAGACAGGATACTTGGTGAATTGAATGATCTACATATTGGCTCTGTCAAGCAGTTATGTAGCTACAACTTGGCTGTTCATGTTGAATAACTTAAATAATGAAATAACTACTAATTTGATTAATACACTGTTTGAAAGGGTTTAGTCAGTACTTCATCATAATTTAGTGTCTAAAGTTACCTTTTTAATATTATTTTAATGACCAAAAAATTTAAAAACCTGCCTGTTATGCAGTTACTGAAAATTACCATAAGATATTGTACACTGAAGGCCTTAAGTGAAGTAAAATTTTGAGAAATATCTGTTTGAACGTTTTTTTAAATTGATGGGTTTGATGATCTCTTTTAGAATATTTTTCAAGCATTACTCTATTTTGACAAGTTATGTTCAAAGTTGTCAGACCATATGCACACCTCAGATATCAATGGTCAAATATCTTAACCCATTAATGCTCACAGCGGCCAAAACAGGCCTGACGATTTTGGATATATTTTTCTAACAAGGCATTTTTTGGGGGAAATATTTGAAGGAGAAATGTTAACCAGAGGTCAAACAACAACTCTCCTTCAAATATTTTGATAAATTTTGCTTTATTCCCGAGTTATTTACAATAGTACGAAAGTAGCAGACTATACTTTCTAGAGAAACTCTGAGTGTGAATGGGTTAATAACATGGCATTAATTTGAAATCTATTTGATATTCATATTAATTTGACCCCTCAATGCTCACAGCGGCCTAAACCAGCCTGACAATTTTGATGGAATCTTTCAAGCTAAAGCATAATTTGCAAAATATATGAAGAAGAAATAATTATAAGAACAGTAGCAACAACTCTCCTTCAAATATTTTGTAAAATCATTCTCAATTCAAAAGTTATCGTCAAAATTATCTTCCATCCTGAGGACAAGTTTTAGAGGAACTCTTTAAGTATTAATGGGTAAATAGCAATCCTCCTCACTTTTCTTCAAATTTTCTTCTTTTTAATTAGCCATGTTCTAAGTTATCAGACAATATATACACTCTAGATGCAAATGGGTTAACAAGTCAATGTTTTGACTTGGACTGGGGATGAACTTATGGTAGAAGGCTGGAGGTTTTGTTTACTTAACCTAATTGTACATGTAGAGTGAATGGTGAATATATCTTTTATCTATTTGATTAATGTATTCTTCTCTCAAGAGCACCTTATCTTCTCTGTCATCAGATCAGCGGTTTTCCTGTATCAGTTTCATTCAGTATGGCCACCACTTCAAATGCCTGTAAATCTCTCCTCTGAAACACCCATGCAGGAAATGAATGGGAACTTCAGAGCTGCAACCTAGTAGGGCCCTAGCTGAAGAAAATTAGGGCATGGAGATATATCTAGTTAACATTGTGAATATCAAACAAGGCGTGTCATTTCTTTGGATAAACACCTAGCCTCCATTACCATAAGTCACTTCCATTGTCCATCTTTACCAACTGGCCAATCACAAATTGACTTTAATATGGCAGAAAAAGGGATGATAAATAAAATTCTGAAGTTCAAAATCATCTGCTTTCATGATTTACCTCTATCGTTGTTGTAGCATGAAATATGCATGGTGGATTTCTAGGGCTTCCATTTCGTTATTGCATTTCTGTTGCTAAGTAGCTTGTCCTGATATTACCTGCTCTTGTATGTGTTCAGCAAGCCTGTCCCAATAGCTGAGCTGTCTAGGGCATTTCCACTGACTGCTTGTACAGTGAAACCTCTCATTGTTAACATCCTGAAGATGTGAACTCTTTCTAATGGGAACACTGTGTCCCAGTCCTTCTTGTATCTTTTGCAATATGAAAAGACTTCTGAGATGTGAATACCCCCTAATGTTAACCATTTTGCCCTGGTTCCAAGCTGTTCACATCTCGGAGGTTTCACTTTAAATAGTATTTAACCGCTGCCCAGGTTTGAATCCTACTCGATGCATGTGATATAGTTGCCAGTGTCTATGGGTTAGGCGATGCTCCTCTCTGGGTAATCCTGTTTTCTCTGCTGCTAATAATGTGCATTAGTCAAAAAGCTTTCGTCCAAAGCACTAGGATGCAAAGATATTTCAAAAAATAATCTAAAAATTGAAACTCTCTTATGTTGGTATTCATTGGATACATCTCGTTGAGTAAATTTAGATGAGAACCCAGGATTTCAGTCATTTTCATTTTTTTTGCATCATTTAGTATTTGGTCAAACTAGCCACCAGCAGCATTAGGGTTACATGGCAGTGAAAGTAACATTAAAGTGAAATCCAAATCCAGATTCATCAGGTAGGTTTGCCCTGCCATGATGGTGCAATATGGGTAATCTCCATCCTCTCCACCAATAGTTTACATATCTCCTCTCCTCCAGAAGGGTGTCATCCTTATCTTAAATATGAGAAGCTTAGTGCCAACATCAATCAGCTTCTGGGTTCACCTACACCTGACCTCAAAATGTGTGATATTTGCCAACCCATTCTCCATTTTTTTGCCACCTGCATCAGATAGCAGCATCCATGATAAATGGTTACCTAGGCTACTCACCAACCCTTAGCATTCCTCTTGTGGTTGCCTAGTAGTTGAATTGAAAGTAGTTCATGGTCAGAAGGACAGAAAAACATCATATTGCATTTTTGCAAAATTGGCAATTGTCAAACTTTTGGGTGACCTACCTTTCAAAGAAGACCATAATATACTCAGATTACATCCTTCCTCAGATCACGGTTGCCCATATATTTTTTCTTGGACTCTGTTGCACTTACGTTCATTGAAGGATGATTTTAGTAAGGTATGGTGCTTTCAATATGTATACCCATATTGCCTCCATATTTGTAATGCCGATCTGTTCCTTGAGGTCTTTAAGTACACCCATGAGACTTCAATTTAAGTATTCTTCTTCGTTGCCTCACATTCTCCTATATCCAAATGTGAAGATATTATTAAGTATAGGAAATGGAAACAGACAATGATGATACTTGAAATCAAAGAGTATTGGAATTTATAATGTAAGTGTAACAATGGGTTAAGTAGGCCCAGGAGATTTTAACCCTTCCAATGCTGAGGCTACTTTCTTCTAAAGGACAATATAAAGACACAAAGATTTTTGAAAACCATCTTAGAAACACTATCATGTTGGTATCCATTGGATAACTCTTGTTGAGTTCTCTCAGATGAGTACTAATGTGCCAGAGCACTAGTCATATTTGAGGTTTTTTGCATCATTTTGTATAATTGGCCAAATCAGCCACCAGCAGCACAATGGTTAATGTGTTCTCTCCTTCCTTCTCCCCATAGGTATATTAGACTGCGTAGCTCTAGGGATCTTGTCCTGAGCCTAAGGTGAGATTTCTCGCAGCGGCTGTAGTTCAGCTGGTAATTTATCCCCCCCCCCCCCCCCCCCCCACAAAGCAGCCTACATAATCTGACTTGTTCTAAATCTTGTCCCATTTCGCATTCCAGACCAGTGTTACGCTATCCGCGCTAGCCACATTGGGGGCAGGACTGGAGGATCCGGTTCCTTGTCAGCTCCTGCATAAAGAGTGGTGCCTTGTCTCGTGTTATTACCTTGTGTTGAGACGTCTTAACCTGTTAATGCTTACATCGGACAACTGCGGCCTCATATTTTTGATGAAATCTTGTACAAGCGACACTTCTAACACTGTCATGCCTAAAATTCTCCTTTAAAACTGTTAACTTTGCCAATTTCTTTTTGAAATGTCTACGATAACTTCGAATATACAGAAGACCCGAAGCCACAAATTTTCATATGTGACTTGTGGTTGACTGATATACCCTGCTTGCAGCCAATTGGATAGTTGTATATTCCTGGACTGCGTCCTCAACCCTAATCCTTCTGGTGGCTAATTTGGCCAATACAGAATGATGAAAACCCCCTGAAAAGTGACTGAAACCCTGGCAGTATGGGTACTCATCTGAGAGTACTCAGGGAGAGCTGTCTAATGAGCACCAACATGACCGGGTTTAGATGGTTCTCAACAATCTTTGCACCATTGTACTTTGGATGCAATTAGCCTTTGCATTGGAAGGGTTAAATGACCTACACATCTCTAGTTGGCACTTAGGCCCCAAAAAAAGATAAATGTCATGTTTGTGGTTACATGACCCCCCCCCCCCCCCCCAAAAAAAAAAGGGTCAGTCAGTAGGCTGTTTTTTTTTCAATTCTTTTTTTGCTGATTGCCAGGTATTCTTATAAGAAATGGCAATATATAGATATTTAGTTAGGTTGTATTGTGCATGTACGCTTTATATGTATATATCATTGTTGGGCCAATATGATTTTATACATAGTCCTTGTAGTACTGTACGATTTAAAACAACTCCCTTGTGTACCTGCAGTTCTATTGTGTACCTGCATTAAGACCAAAAAAGCTAAAAAAAAAACATTAAGGTTGTGCGGTCAAAACAGGGTTGATCGGGTAACCACAAACATAACATTTTTTATCCTTATTCACTTGGCCTATCCCCTGACTGTTAATCTATCTATGATAGTTCCCAAGGTGTCCTGAGAGCCATCAGTATTTCCCATAACCTGGTCAGGCTACGGTAAGAGGCGTTGTTAACTATCTCCTGGAGGTACTCTATTATAATCTCACTAGACTGGAATTATGGATAGCCAAGCTAGTGCTATTCTCAGACCGCTGCCTATTTATGTAACACATATGGGCCTGTCTCTCCTGATGGTGAATTGTTTAGATCATGTAAGGTATAGATAGCTTGAAGGAATGTAGCCTAGCTATTAGGAGATACTGTTTGCTTGCCATATTGTATTTAACTCATTGATGCTTAAAATTTCTCTTTAAATTTTGTCTGGATCCAAGATATGTTTGACAATAACTTGACAATTAAGTTTGATTTTACTAGATATTTGAAGGAGAGTCGTTGGCAACGTTTCGTTATAAACATTTTCATTCAAATATTTTGTTGACTATGCTTTATCCGTAAAGAGCCCACCAGTATTGTCAGCCTACTTCTGTCTGCCATGAGCATTACAGTAATGGGTTAAATCATTGCAGTTGCCACAGAACCTTACAGACTAATTTGGTCACGCATCTTTTGACCTTTGCTGTAAAGATAAATGATTTTAAAGTTAAATGTTGATTGCAACGTCTTCTAGATTTCTCCTTTGAATATTTGTTTTATTTACAGAGAACTCAAAAGCGTTAATAGTCTCGATGACGCTTGTCTAGGTCCTGGATCTCCAGGCATGAAAGTGTTAACATATTTACCTATTGTGCTGTAGTATGTAGCAGAATTGATTAGCATTGTTTCCTGCATGTGGATAAATCTAATATTGGAGCAGGTGTCTCTGTGAGCCATTGTAGTGAGTGCTGCAGGGAGATAGGCATCAGATAATTGTCAACTTATCATATGCAGCAGTAAGCCTATGGCTGCTAATATTGACCCTTTCTTGCTTGAAGATCGACTTGGCAATTGTGGTCTGGTTATATACATATATATATATATATATATATATATATATATATATATATATATATATATATATATATATATATATATATATATATATATATATATATATATATATATTTATATATATATATATATATATATATATATATATATATATATATTTATATATATATATATATATATATATATATATATATATATATATATATATATATATATATATATATATATATATATATATGGTTCTGTTATATTAATCCATTCATGCCTGGAGATTTCCATAGCAATTTTCATCTTGACCTTTAATACCTTTGAAAATAACTTAGAAATTAATCACCAAATATATTTGGGAAAATATTTCAAGGAGAGTTTTTGATTGGTTCCTGATTAATGTTTCTTCCTCAAATATTTTCTGAAAATTGATTTTGTTCGACAGATATTCCCAAAATAGTCAGGTGATTCTGGGCACTACAGGCTCTACTATGCTTGAGTAAAAGTTCGTTTGATAGGTAGAAGTTAACTCGGGTACAAGTTGAGCTGGATAAATGTAGAATTAAGGTTAAAATGCCTAAAGATTGTCTTGACAACTATATTCTGGTTCTACTATACTTATGATGATATTGATAAAATTAAGATTGAAATGCCTGAATATTGCCTGACAATTGTTGCGTTGCTATGATACCTATGATGCTAATTGTAGAATTGATATCATCTAATGCTTGAAGATCATCTAGACAATGGTTGTCTTGTTCTATGGTACTTTTGATAATAACAGTAGAGATAAGATTAAAAATGTCTGAAGGTTGCCTTGACAAAATATTCTCTGGTTTATGATACTTATGATGATACGTGTAGAATTATGATTAATATGCCAGAAGAGCGCCTTGACAAAGGTTGTCTGGTACTCTTGTACTTTTGATGAAGACAATATGATTACAATTGCAATCACAAACTTATTTGAAAGGGATTTCTTGACTGGGTTATCGTCTACATTTTTTCTTCAAAAAAGATATCCTTAATAGTCGGTTCATTTTTTGGCAGTAGAGGCTTAAATGGGTGTAGCCATCTATCTTATCTATCCAGTGGAGGATAACCATAATTCTTATAGTTGAGGGTCCGTTGCTTTGTCTAAGAATGACCATTAGAAAATCAAGACACCCAATAGTAGATTAGTAATCTAGTATGTTTCGTGCACAGTTTTACAGAGGTAGACTTTTTAACCCTTTTAGTGCTGGCAACTAATTGACCAATGCAAAAAAAATAAATGCAAAGGATCTGAAAAATGATTGAAACTGTTGGCACATGGGTACTCATCTGCGAATACTCAGCTAGAGCTATACAATGAGTACCAACATGACAGGGTTTAGATGTTTTTTTAAAAATCTTTGCGTCCTTCGACCTTGTGCTTTGGATGAAAGTAGCTATAATATTGGATGTGTTTAATACTAATACCACTCTGCTATTGGGCCACCTCTCTATTGCCCAGAGCTTTGAACTACATGACTAGCAAACATAATCTTTCCCTAATGATTTAACCACATTGAACCTTTGCTTAGGAGAGAGGAAACTTATGTTCAATTAGTTGGGGTAAATAGACCCAACATGTGAATAAATATTATGTAGCACCTAATGACCCTGTACCTTATGGGTATATTTTAGTACTTCTATTGATTGAAGAATCAGCGTCTGAGATAGAAGGTATCCCGACTACTCTGGGCTAGTAAAAATTGCTGGCGTATTTTAGGATGTGAATATTTAGAAAAGCAAACTAAATTCCTAAAAAATCCACATTTTTCACCTTTTTACATTTGAAGCATACTCACAGTCTGACACATATGGGAACATCTCAATTGAAAAGCAATACTTCTAGAATGATTTGGTGGAGTTGTTGTTGCTAAAGGCTTCATCAAACCCAATTTAAACATATTTTGCCGTTGTTTCTCTGAAACAATGATAAGATGCTGGGGTCATCAAGGTCAAATAGTTGGGCCCTTTGGGTGTATAGGCATGAATGGGTTTATAGTTCACTGTTGTAACTGGATGCAGGGACACAGAGTTGCGTAAGATGCCTGCCCTCTAAGTATATTAAATCATTCTGGCTGGAAATAGAATACTGGATTTCAAATATAAAAAAAAGCAGAACACGATTAGATCAAATGCAAAAAGGCTTTGGCGACAGATATTTAAATTTTATCATTCTAGCAGCCAAAAAGAATCTACTTATGTTGATTAAAAGAAAAAGTTCCATGCTGTAGCATGACTAAAAGTGATGTAAAACAATATGTAAACTGCCTTTATAGATTTAATTTGAAAACGTCGAAAATAATAGAAAAACTGTCAGAATTTGACATAAGGTGGGACAATACATGGAGAATATTACAAATCCACAATGTTAGTCATCTGCAAACGTCAAATACTGTTATACATAGATACATATATAATGTTGACAGAAATTGAAAATCCGTTCTTGGAGAAATCAAAAAAAAAATGCCTGCCCTGTAGCCCAGACCAGTCAGATTGTTATAAGGTACTTATTTATCGAGAAGAGGCATTAAATCCTTAAATGCAATGTCAAGAGAGTTATATTGCGGTGAAATTATTTAATCATTTGTTTGAAATTGACAGTTTAAAAAAAATCACTGAAAATTCGATGCCCTGATGTGTGACACTTTTGCTTGGTCCCTATTTGTCCGAGGTTAGTGTGGTTACCTCTCTTAAACCTTATGCTGCCGGTGGTTTAATTGGCCAATGTTCTAAAATGAGGAAAAAGACAGCAAATATGGTAACTTGAACCCCCTAGCCTCCTGCAATACAAACGGTTTGTATTGTGCTTTTGAGTGAACTGCTGCAATACAAACGGTTTGTATTGTCTGCCTGACTCAGATTTCTCAGGGCTTTGCAATACAAACGGTTTGTATTGTCGCTATGAGTCAGCACTGCAATACAAACTGGATGTATTGTGATGTGACTGACTGGATGAAATATCATGTGTGGTAAATAAATAGACAAAATTAATTCAAATTCGATAATTTATTCAGATCATAATTCAAAACAATGAACATGGTTATAATGCTTTGAAACTTGTTTTACTTAGTGACTGGAGGATCATATAATGGTTAATTTATTAACCGACACTTCCTGTATTTAAGTCATAGTCTGTATAAGACTATCTAGAGACAACAAATAAAACACAAATAAATAGCTTGTAACAAAATAGTACAAGGTAATAGGTAGGTACTAGGTAGCTGGGACAATTACACCTTACATAATGGATTATAATGAAACTTCACTGTTGTGATGATTTCTTCTCAATGGATCAAGTCCACACTTTGTTTTTATATCATAGCATGTATAAGACTATCTAAAGAAAGCATATACATAATAGCTTGTACCAATAGCACAACTAGATGGGTAGCTGAGACAATTACACCTTATACAATGGATTATAATCAATAACTGATGGGCTAAGCACAGTCATTGATCAAGTCATTGATCATTGTTTTGAAACTTCACTGTTATGATGATTCCCGCACACTGGATCAAGTCTTTCAGTGTCTTCGTCTGCGTTTCACTGTAGATTTGCAAACGGTACATTTGAAATCCTTGCGTTCTAGTCTAGTTGCGTCCATATTGTAACAGTTAATGTGACTCCATAGGTGGCAATTATATCACACTCCACCAGAGGTTTGCCATCATTTTGAGTTGCACCGCAGATGCAGTCTACAGTTGACAAGGCTATCAGAGAAAAAATTCCTAGCCGCAACTAATACATGTATCAGTCATGTACGCCCAACGGCTCTTTTCAGAGCCACCACATCCTCAGAAAAGAGCTAAATACTCACAAGTGATAGTTCTAATATCATAATAAAGTATATATATAGTTTTATAATCATAATAGATATACACCTGAAAAAGTATTTCCTAAGCCTTCTTAATAATTGACCAAGTTATATTTGTAAATATGCACTGTACCTTTCACCATCTTCCATTCAAGGTACTTATGCCATCAAAGTAATGAGTGCTACAAATGCCTACAATACAAACCGTTTGTATTGAACCACTCAATTTCAGCAATACATACGGTTTGTATTGCAGGGGGTTCAAGTTACCATAGACAATACAAACCGTTTGTATTGCAGGTGGTTCAAGTTACCACCCACAATACAAACGGTTTGTATTGTCATCGACAATACAAACCGTTTGTATTGTAGTTGGCTTGCAATACAAACTGTTTGTATTGTAGTTGGCTTGCAATACAAACGGTTTGTATTGTCAGCTCCACAATACAAACCGTTTGTATTGTCAAGTATGCAATACAAACTGTTTGTATTGCAGCTGAGGGCTACAATACAAACGGTTTGTATTGCAGGGGGTTCAAGTTACCATACTTGCAAAAAGACATGAAAAATGATTGAAACCCTGGCACACGGGTACTCATCTGAGAGTACTCAGCGAGAGCTATCTAATTAATACCAACATGTCAGGGTTTAGATGGTTTTTTCCAAAATCTTTGCATCCTTGTGCTTTGCATGAAAGTAGCCTCAGCATTGGAAGGGTTATTATGTCGTGCGCTGGGATAATCGTATCATTTTTGATCAACACAGTAACTTAGCCTTGCAGTTGCACCCATTGACCCTTCAACTGCATGTACATAGTTGTTGTGGAGAGCGCATTCCGTATGGCCGCCAGTTTTGTTTATCTTGATCAGTTCTGCCTTACCAGCAGTGGTAACCAGGAGTTTGTGCCCTTAAGCCATGACTCTCTGGAGTGCATACTAACAGCATGTCAGAACATATCTCAGAATTTTGATTATCTTGAATTTTTCTACCATATTGCGGCTAATTTGTGACTAGTTAGCCTTTCCAATGCTGAGGCTACTTTTGTCCAAATCTCATGGATGCAAAGATCTTTGAAAACCATCTAAACCCTGTCATGTTGGTAGTCATAGGATAGCATTCACTGCACACTCTCAAATGAGTAGCCATGTTCCAGGGTTTCTGTCATTTTTCTAGTTTTTTTTGCATCATTTGGTATTGGTTGAATTAGCCACTAGCAGCATAAGGGTTATTTGTAAGTTATGGAGGAAAATGGAGTACCCAGCAGAAACCACCGCCTAACCCCAAGTCACTGGCAACTTTCTCACAGGCCTGGCCGGCATTGTTACTCAGGCAACTGGTGAGAGACAGCCACCAATCAGTCAACGCTTCAGCCCACACGGCCATCAGGGCAGAAGTGTATCTCAGCAATTAGAGCAAATTTTTAAAAAACCTTGATGGGGGTTTGCAATATACAAGGGAAACTACAACTTTCAGTGAATATTTTCCTAAAAGATTGAGCAGTATTTAAGATATTTCCAAATAAGTCAAACCATGTGTATGTGATTGTCCCAGGATAATAATAGGATAATCAATTATATGCAACCTTGGATTTCAATCAATTGTTTACATAATCATTTGCAGCATCTTACTTGGAAGATGTGACTAATCAACAAAACAAATAATTATTGATTGATATGTGGAAAATTGAAGAGGACAGTGGCTACTCATATGTTGACAATATTAAACTTTTAGCCACTTCTTATTTGCTTATTACCAAAATGAATGTTGTTATTCAATCTAGCTTCTGATTGGCTCTTCACCTACATGACTGTGTGTGAACTGGCTTCTGATTGGCCTATCACGTATATGACTGTAATCTGGCTTCTGATTGGCTTTTCACCTGTATGACTGATGTGTGAACTGGCTTCTGATTGGCCTATCACTTATATGACTGTATAGGAACTGACGTCTGATTGGCTTTTCACCTATATGACTGATGTGTGAACTGGCTTCTGATTGGCTTTTCACCTATATGACTGATGTGTGAACTGGCTTCTGATTGGCTTATCGCCTATATGACTGATGTGTGAACTGGCTTCTGATTGGCTGATCAAAGCCATGATTGGCCAACCATTTTAGGTTCTAACATTAGAAAATCACCACAGTCCCTCTGTAATCTGGGTTGTATACTTCATTTAGTCACTGGGACCCACAATCACTGCAGTCCTGTCAGTAATATGGGTTATATCCCTCATTTAGTCACAGAGATCCTGAATACTTAGTGCTGCAACATTATATAAATGTGCCCTAATCCTATTAACATGTGCTAGCAGTGATGGAAGCATTTTCCACCAATATAGACTGCCAGGCAGTCATCCTGCGGGGAGTTTGCGTGGGTATGTTCAGTGCCCACAATTGAGTATTTCTTCTTCTCAGAATAAGAAATAAACAGTTCTTATGTGTACATATTTAAGACTTTAGGGAGGATTTTCTTCCTCCTAAAATCTTCTTATATCATTTTTAAAAAAAGAGTCTGATGCTACATTTGAAAACTCAAAAATATAACCAATGCACTCCTTTGGAGAATTACTATAGATCTCAATTTCAAGTGAAAATTGAAAAATTTGGCCTTATTATAATTCCCATGGGATTGCATTAGGATATTGTGCCCCTCCTCACTATGTAAACACATATTCATGTGTATTTCTGAATAAACCAGGATCTCCATTTAAAAAAAGGACATCCAAATATTTTTTTAAATTTGCCAATTTTGGGCACCCAGTTTCTAATCCTGGGTAAGACCCTAGTAAAGGAGAATAGCCAGAGCAATTGGGGGAACTCCAGGGAATGATTGGTTTTCTTCTCCACAGCACTTGTGTAATTTGTATGTGCATTACGTCACCTGGTGGCTTTTAGCACACAGTGGTTAATTAAGGGGAAACTTGGGCTCAGCTCCCCATTATGATCAAGCAGATCTTGTGAAATGTAGCGGACAATTGCAGGGAAATAAGGGCCACTTCCTAGCTGGATTACATGCTTGGAATTCCCAGTTGAGCCTAACTACAAATGGCGGAAGAAGATTCTTGATGAATAATTCTTATATGATTTATACAAATATATTTATGCATATATGTGCGTGTATGTGTAAATATATATATATATATATATATATATATATATATATATATATATATATATATATATATATATATATATATATATATATATATATATATATATATATATACAGGTGAACTTGGATATGACAGACTCAATAGGACCAGGAAAATTGGTCCGTCATATGCAAAATCCGTCGTATACATATGACAAATACTTGATATGCATCGGACTGGGACCAAGCATATCGTCCGTCATATGCGAAAATCCGTCGTACAGTGGTCCGTCATATCCGAGTTCACCTGTATATATATTATATATATATATATATATATATATATATATATATATATATATATATATATATATATATATATATATATATATATATATATATATATATATATATATAATTAAGAATAAAATGAATGTAGATCATCTATTTCTTCGAGAAAGTATCTCTTGATTTTTTTGCTACAAGCCAAAGTCAGTGGTTAACATTACTCTCTCTCACTTTTAATATGGTATCTTTGAGGGAGGTTTGATATTGGTCTGTTTCTATGTCGGTTGTTTGGGATTTGTTCCTATCCCCCTTTCTTCTTCCTACCGTCTGTATTGGCCACTGATTTATCCTCATCTGCCTTCCCAGGATACACCAGTTTGAGTCAGCCTTGCTATGTAAACATGCTTTAACCCACATGCCCAGCTTTGCAGGGGGAGCGGATGGCTATTTATAGCACAGTCTGTTTGGCCCTTGACATCTTGTGAGTGGAGGCATCTCGCTGTCATTACTGTATTTCCTTCATAAAGTGCTGTAATAACACCAAGGAAGACTGATCTCTGAGCTGCTGGCTATGTAGTTGTTATGTGTATTAGGAAGACCACCCCTCTCACTGCTTTAACCCTCATGCTTCTGGTGGCTAAGTTGGCCAATACAAAATGATGCAAAAAACCTCAAAAATGACTGAAACCCTGGCACATGGGTACTCATCTGAGAGTGCTCATCGAGAGCTATCCAATGAATACCAACATGGCAGGGTTTAGATGCTTTTTCAAAAATCTTTGCGTCCTTGTGCTTTGGATGAAAGTAGCCTCAGTATTGGAAGGGTTAAACTCCGAGTAGTTCTATGTTCTCAAATAAGCCTCAATTGAGAACTTATGGAAGAGACTGACCCTTTCATAGCCTAAATTTCAAAGCTGTCATAGTTTGTCTAGTTTTGTTACAGGACACCAAGTGGTCAAGGAGGCCAGAGTTGCCAAATTAGTTCATATTAATCTCACCAGGTACATTGAGTATGACATCTCTAGAGATAGGAGGACCAGGTAGTGCCATGTATCTGCCATTGCTGATACTCCACCACACTGCTTGGTCAACCCAGAAAGGAATGTCAACATTGTAAGGGCTAGGAGCCTAGTCTACCCTAGCCTGGTTCTCAGGGTGATTTAGGTTTAACTGGTTAGGTGTGATCTCTCTCTCAGCCTATAGATGGCAGCACAGTTTTCGGAAGTTGCAGTTAGAAAGTCATACATGCTACAGCTCAAGTGTGTCTCCCTTGAGGATTTACTCAGAACTAAACCTGGAGTGAAATCAACTCAGGTTAGATCAGTGAAAAAGCCAGACATCACACCCTTCCCCTCTCACAGTCCAGATCTCCAAGCTGCTCTATGTGTTTGATATGTGTGTGAGAACTTGTGGAGGCAGACCACCCCTTGGCCCTAGCATTCCTGATCATAGTCTTAGCAAGCAGGGCGTCTGGACGTCATTTGGACACCAAAACCCTCAAAAATCACCTTTCAGGACACCAAAATATTTTTTTGAGGAATATTTTAAAATGTCAGTTTCAAGCATATAATTGAATATTCTTAACTGTATACAATTCTTATGGCATTGTATATGGACATTATGCTTTATTTTATTTAGTTAATACATGTTTATGGTTGTGATCTGAGTATTTTATAGTCTCCCTTGAAAAAAAAGGATGCCCAAATATTTTACACTCGCCAATTTTGGGCACCCAGTTTCAGAATCCTGGCTAAGACCCTGTTCCTGGTCTCTCTATATTCTCAAATAATCCTATTTGAACTTGAAAGGGAGACCCTTACTGTCCTGATCTCAAAAATGCTTCAACCAAAACTTTTTGGTGGCCTTGTATGTGCATGTTGGTCTTTCAAGGGTGTGGTTGTCCAAAGGACACCCAGACAGTCCATATGCTGGATTGTTTACCTTACGCCTTTAACACATCTCTATATGACCTTTTGGCCTTTTGGAAATTTTAATTTTGAACTGTGGGTACAATTGCTTTACTATGCTGTGAGAATTGCCTTCATTATTACAAAAGATTTGCACATCCTATTGTGGCTAAGTCAATATCTTACCACTTTATTGTACTATTTTCATTGTGGGTCTTGGGCTCAATTGCATGGGATAATACTGTAGGTGTGGAATTTCCTTGTTATTGCTAGAGCTTTACAAGTTTATTTATGTTGAAGAAAATGTGTCATAACATCTTATACAATTTGAGGCCAGGGTGTAATTGCATACTTGTAGTTTCTACCTAAAGGTTAGGAATTTCCTTGTACCCACTAAAAATTGGCAATTTTCATTATGTTTGAGAAAATGTCAGTCATAAAGGAATCTGATTAAACAATTATTTGGCCATAGTGCTTGGAAACTCATCACTTTAAAAGGTCTTCCTGAAGGTATTTGTGAAATTATTGTGCTTAATACAGCAGGAGCATCCTCAGTGGTTTCATGTAATGACTTTACAGACATATATGTCCATTAACTGGATACCATGGCTGTAAAGGTAAAGTGCCTAGGTATAAAACTGCTGGAGCACAATCATTCAATTATTTTCTTTGTGGGAGGGGGGTTCAGGGGGGGGGGGGGGGGGGGTAATGTATCGTCAATTAGTGACACTACCATGTTCCCCATGATAGCAATGATAAAGTCTTGAACCATTTCATAGACTGTTTCAATTCTATTGGTCAATAATACATAAACTGTATAAATGGAAATTTTGCATTGCATACCATGAATCCCAAACAGTATGTTGAATGTCCGTTTGTTGAATGTCCTGCTTATTCACTCCCTCTGTCAATATATACCTTTAGCCATATAAGCTAACAACTATAGGAGTGGCATTGTTGAAATAGTAAGGTTTACATACTGTAGAGTGAATGGTCAAGTTGTGTTAGGGCGGTCAGAGTGCCCTGGTCATTGGTCAGTAAACAAATAATAGAGAGACTGGGGCTGACTGCACAAAAAACTGAAGTCAAAAGCTGTTTATTTTGAACAAATGAAACAACTAACGTTAATATTAAATCAAACTAATAGCAAGTTTTTGACCAGTTTTTTTGCAGTCAGTCCATGGTGTGTATTTATAGAGCAGGGAAAGGGAAGGAGGGAGGGGATGGGATAGGGGCAGGGTGATTTACTAGTGATAGGAATAATTAAGATTATACTGAAATAATTGAATTATACTGACTTTAACCCATTTCATCTGTAGCACACTCATGACCAGACACATATGCAAATAGCTTAACCCTTAAAATGCTAGTGGCTAATATTTGGCCAATACAAAATTATGCAAAAAATTCTGAAAAATGACCGAAACCCTGGCACATGGGTACCCATCTGAGAGAACTCAACGAGAGCTATCCAATGAATACCAACACAACTGGGTTTAGAAGTTTTTCAAAGATAGATATTTGCGTCCTTGTGATTTGGACGAAAGTACCATCAGCATGGAAGAGTTAATGGGTTAAACCCTATCTACAACTTTCCTTCAAATATTTTGCAAATAAATGCTTCATTCTTAAGATATTTTCATAAGTATGATGAGTCCAGACGACACTTGTCAAGTACATCTCCAGACTTTCAATGGGTTAACATGGCAGTGAAGCCTAGTAGTAAGGCTTATCACCAACCTGTATGCACACAAGTTCTTGCCTGTGTCGTGTTTACCGCCATAGTGCTAAGAGCTCAGAGCACACATCAATCTCCTCAGTATGTATTCACTATTGATAACACATAATCTGCACACTCAGTGTAATGTGCTTTAGTAACATATCATGATTAAGCCATAACTTGACACCCTACCAGCAGGGACCGAGCTGGCAGGATGTTAGTTGTCATTCAAACACCTTAATACTTTGAATATGTAACAAGGTGCTTACAATACCAATATCAATATTGAATGGGGATATTGTAACATATAAAAAAAATTAATTATCGTATTGTATCGTGAACATTTAATATATATAGAAAATTGACTTAATTGCTACCTGGACCTTTCAGCACAAAGGTATTTAGCTACATATTTCTTAAAGATTACGATGCTTAATTCATTAAAGTTAGGTTCCTAAGAAGCTGGCAGTATGGTTAAAATATTGTTAAGATAATATTATATTCCTAAGGAAAGAATGTATTGTATTGTGAAATTTTTAAAGGTGCCAATCCCTACTTCCTGGCCTCACCAATATCATACTAGATCCATTAAACCTACTCACCATTTAGTTTATTTACTGGCTCTATACCTATCCAAAGCAGCCTGAGAACCAGGGTTCTATACAGGCATCCCACCAGAAATGTAAATTTTATCTTTTGAATTGAGCTATATATAGAGAAATGTTTGTTTTGTATGTTTTGATTTGGTTTCACTATTGATGTAGGCCAGTAAAGGAGAGTAAGTGATCACCTCTCCCACATTTAACCCATTCATGCCTGGAGATCTACTTGACCAGTGTCTTCTGTACCTTTTATACTTTTGAAAATAAATTTGAATTTAAGCATGAATTTGCAAAATGTTTGAAGAAGAGTTGTAGATAGAGTTCTGATGAACACTTCTCCTTCAAATATTTTCTATATATTGCTTTTGTTAGAGAGATATCACCAAAATTGTCAGGCGGTTTCGGCTGCTACTACTTTGATTATTGTCACCTTTATTGCCATATTTGGGCAAACTTTGGACATGCTAGTAGTAAGTGGCACTCAACCATAAGGGTAGGCCCAGGTGTGAGGAAGGCCTCAATGCTAACTCAAAATGTTACCGGTCTCATAGGACCAGTAACACCTAGGATCTATTGGTCCTGCAAAATCTATACTGGCCCTACAAATTTTTCTTCAACATAACAAGAAAAAATCTTGCATAAAATTCACTGACAACATTTATTTTTATCCATTTTATCTTCATTTTTTTTTAAAAAGTGGGGTCATTTTTGAGGGGAAACTTGTTAACAAGAACATACCCAAATGTTTACTTGCCCAGTAGGACCAGTTGATGTCTTTTTTACTGGCCTGAAGCCGTTTTTGGGAATTTTTACTGGCCTGGGGCCAGCGGTTCACTGTTAGCGTCGAGCCCTGTGAGCTAAATACTATCGTGGCCAGTGCCTTTGTTGTTTCTTGGTCTGATGCCAATCAGTTATCTGTTATGATTGACTGATGCAGAAAGGTCCCTTTTATACCTGTAGATCTCCTTGACAGGGGTCATCTAGACCTCTTATAGGCTTAACTTTTGAAAATAACTTACTTAGGGTTAACGATGAACTCTACAAAATATTTGTAAGTTGGTTTTTAATCAAGAAATCTAAAAATGCTTGTCACAAGGTCATCACCTACTGTATACGTTGTAATTTTTGCATGTATAAGATAATGCGCTTGGCAGGCAGCTGCATTTGATGGGCAGTTTAATTTTTGCATACTGATGTTGAATGACAAGTTATCATCTCAGTGTGTTGCACGATACTAGCATAGGGATTGGATGTCCAAATAATGGTGTGCACACAGTTGATAAATGTGGACTGCAGGGGTGTGCAAAGTACAAATTAATTAAACTGCCCTAATGTTATTATGTAATAGAGTAAGTAGGAAGGGTGTTTCTGTGTGCTTTGGGCATGGATTGGCTAAACCCTAAGCCTTTGGGTGTATAGAAGAACTTACGACTCATCCTAAGAATGAAACGCAAGAATGAATGTTATGTAAGTTTCTTCCTAGAAATCTCTTGATATTACCAACAACATCAGGTGCCCAGCGCCTTCTGACCCTGAATTGCCTAAAATCATTGCTTTTTCTGGGAAAAATATCTCAATGAAACTTGAGTGCCCTTCAGCTGTCTGGAAATGATAACCCTTTAAATATTTCTATGAGAGGATCTTCTTAATAAGGAATCTCGGAAGCTGTCAGGTCATAGGTTTGTGTTAGGCAAGACCAAACTTCTTCCTTGTTTTATGGATCCTACTGACAATTTCATTTGGCAAACTGATAAAAAATGGTAAATCGTGTTTTTTTTCAACAACTATTCTCAAAAAAAGTAGAAAATAATTGCAGAATAGAATAAAAAGGCAATGGTAATTCTTCTCTAAAACTCTTCAGTTGAATGAGAGAGTGAAATGTTATGAAACACAATTAACTCGTCCCCAAATCAAATCAAACATCCTCTTGGCATTATCAACAATGTCAATTAAGTTTGATATTGAATTCATCTGATATTAAGATTTTTTTTTATCATTTTGAGATAATCTTTAAGATTATTTTTGCCTGAATTTTTAGAATTTTTTTTGAGTAAGACACTTAGATTGACTTTTTCCTGATCTTGAATTTTTGTTTAAAAAAAAGAAGATTTTTTTTATATCTGCCAGACAATCAATTGAATTGCTCTGGCCCTAGGTCTGAATAGGTTTTGGTCATTGCTTGCTGTCCATGCTTACACACATGAGCGGTGATGTCCAGTACCAGTAGCCAGAGGCGATCACGAGTACGATCACGATTACGATGGCCCCTTCGTGACTGGCAACGCGCCTGACCTGCTTCCCCCAGCATTCAGGCAATGACACAATATACCGTATTGGTCCAAATAAGAGCACAGTGCAGGTGCAGGTTAGGGGAAAATATGCGAGAAGGGGCACTGGTGAAATTCTGCTTAACTGCACCCCGATCATGTTGCAACAATCCATAGCCAATATATTTTGCTGTGACTGCTGTATATCTGCACTGAATATAACTATTTCAAGACTGTAAAGTAAAGAGAAGGGTAATTATGGCTAGTAAAGGGGTTTATGAGAAGTACAAAAACATGCATTTTTCAGAAAATAGGTGGGGGGGGTGCAGTTAATATGTGTCTGTGCGCTTATTCAGATGAGTGTGCTTTATATATTCCATACCTATGCAGGTCGTGGCAGTGATAGAAGCCGATTTGGTCAACCAATCTATTAACACTTATGCTGCTGTTGTCTACTTAGGCCAATACAAAATGATGCAAAAATCATGAAACATGACTGAAACCATGGCGAATGGGTACTCATCTGAGAGTACTCAGCGAGGGCTATCCAATAAATTCCAACAAGACAGAGTTAAGAGGTTTTCAAAAATCTTTGGACAAAAGTAGCCTCAGCATTGGAAGGGTCAAGCATGTGTTTACTCCTTCATGACCAATGGAGCGTGGTAGCTTTTCACCTATGATCAGGGCGATCCTATTGAGCCAGTAGTGAGCACACCATCGTGACCAGACAAGTGGGAATTAGATGGATCACTGAATCCTTTGGTCAAGGTCATGTGTCCAAAAAAAGAAGTGCCAAGTCAATAAGATTACAGGTGTAGACAACTGTACCTTTAACCCTAATGCTGCTGGTGGGTAATTTGGCCAATACAAAATGATGAGAAAAACCTGAAAAATGACTGAAACCCTAGCACATAGGTACTCATCTTACATTAAGAAAGTTTTTCTAATGAAATGAAAAATTGAGTAGAATATCTAAGCCAGCTCTTCACCATACCTTTACATGCATTGATGTTGACCCTCACCCTTAAGAATTGGGCACAAAATTATGGCTATCACAGATTTATTGACACCAATATGTAAATATAAGTATTATTATGTACCAAATGGGGGTCCGTTGAATTTTGCAGTGAGAAAATCCAAACTTGTTATGAAAGGTTTTGCCATTTGTACAATTGTCTTCGAACTTGGATGATGTTTGGAAGTGCAATTAAGAACCATGAAGTTAATTTTCTGGGTTTATAGCCTGACTGCAAGAAAAAAAATGAAGGGAAAAGACGCCTCCTTGAAGTAGGTCTGATGTATTGCTTTAGGTTATAAGATATACTAAAAGTTACAAGAGCTCCTTGGTGATGTGGGTAGAAACGGGAAAGGGTGGCAAAATTCATGCACCTTTATACCTGCTGAGCGGAGCTCTGTGTATGGGGTACATACTAGTCCTATTCACTGTCAGAAGACGGAGGTGCTCTCTGATACAATTATGCAAATCTCTGAGAAACTAAGACTATTTTGCGAAGTATTTGGAGGAAACATGCTTATTATGATTTACAGAACTTTCAGGTCCAGGAAACATACTAGTCCTCTTTAGGGATGGGGGCCGCGGACCGGTTCATATGTGAAACCGGCCTGAGCATTGCGGTTAACCAGTCAAAAACCGGACGTCCCTCTACACGGTTCAGTTTTCTATGCATGCACAGGGTTCCTGGAGGCGTAATAAAACTGTCAGCACCTACCTCCTCGCTGGCCTCACAATGTCTGCCAAGTGCGACGATCAAACAGCCATTTCAAAATCTCTCAAGTCTGGTACCCTGCCCACTTTCACTATGCTCAGAAGCCTTCTGAGCGTAGAGAAAGTGGCCAGGGAGCTAGTATATAGGAACTTTCCAGAACTTTCCAGTTCAGGCAAGTTCAGCCACGCATTCCATTGCATAGTTTCGTATCCAAGAAATGTCATTAATAAACCGTTAAGGAAACCGTAATAAAACCGAACCGTAGAAGCAAAACCGAGAACCGAACCGAACCGTAGAATTCTCAACGATCCCCATATCTAGTCCTCTTCATGGTTGTCAGAACATGTGTTCTCTCTGACACAATGATGCAAGTTACTGAGAAACTAAGTATATGGGGGAAACATGTTAATTAGGATCTATGGAAGTTTAGGTCCAGGGCACATACTAGTCCTCTTCATGGTTGTCAGAACATGTGTGCTCTCTGACACAATGATGCAAGTTACTGAGAAACTAAGGATATTTGGAAAAGTATATGGGGGAAATATATTAATTACAATTAATGTAATTTTGGGTCCAGGGCACATACTCTTTTTATTCATGGTCGTCAGAACACAGGGGTACTCTCTGACCATTTACAATAGACACTCCATGTGCTTAAGAAGTTTCTAGCCTAACTGTTGAGACTTACATGATGATTAAGTCGCCTTCCAGTCATTTAGTAACTGTGTACAACTTTAATTTGGAGTGCTAAAAATTTCGCTTTACAGCCCTGCTGGAGGGTATTTGTGCTATTTTAAATTTGTGCATTCAAGCACTCAAACTAAACCATACATAAAGCAGGATATTTATTTGAAGGATGTTATTTTGGCGTTATCATGGGGAGTGCGAAAATAGCAAAAATTAAATGCCCATAAAAATGCCTGTTGTACAGTAGTGGTTCTAGCTGTTGTTGACCTCGTACTCCAGGTGTCTGCTTACAGTTGTTTTAGTTTCTTAAGATTAGTACTTTTAATGGGAGCTGTGCTTGTGATGTTTCTAGTCTAACCGTTGAAACTTAAGGCTGCCTTCCAGTTCTTTAGTTAGTTACCCCAGTAGTAGGTCACCATATAATTCAGGTATCTGCTTACCTGTTCTAGTGTCTGTGTCTACAAATTAGGGTGATAGATGGCGAAAGTGTGACACTTACCGTAAATTCTCAGAAATGTTGGCAACCCAAGGAATATGGGACACTATTATTATTATACAAAATAATTATTGGGAAATCTTGGCCACCCTTATCCAGTTTTTGGTCTAACTGTTAAAACTTAAGTAGTAGGTCACCATGTAATTCAGGTGTCTGTTTACCTGTTCTAGTGTCTACAAATTAGGGTGATAGATGGCAGAAGCGTGACACTTAGCATAAATTCTCAGAAATGTTGGCCACCCAAGGAAAATGGACCACTATCATAATTATACTAAGTAATTATTAGGGAATCTTGTCCACCCTCGATCTACTCCCAGAGGCTGGTTTCTGGTCTAACTTATAACTTAAGGCTGCCTTCCAGTCCTTTAGTTAGTGGTTACAGTAGTAGGTCACCATGTAATTCAGGTGTCTGTTTACCTGTTCTAGTGTCTACAAATTAGGGTGATGGATAGCGGAAGCGTGACACTCATTACTTGCCCAACTCGAGAGCTTTCAGGTATTTCTCTAGGCCACACTCTCTTAACTCTTTTGCTGGTGGTGGCTAATTTGGACAAAACAAAATTGTTGGAAAAAAAGTTGAAAACAGATAGGAACCCTTGCACATTGGTACTCATTTGATAGTACCTGGCAAGAGCTTTCAAATGAATACCAACATGACAGGGTTTAAGGTAATTGTCAAATATTTTTGCAATATTGTGCCTTGGCATCACAAGGGTTAACCTATTTATGCTTGTTGTGCGCAATAAACGCCTGACTATTTTAGTGAAATCTTTTCATTATCAAAGCCTATTTCATAAAATATTTGAAGGAGAAATGGTGTTTAGAACTATACTCACAACCCCCATTCAAATAATATGTGAATTTATGCTTAATTTCTAAAGTTATTTGCAAAAGTATCACAGGACCAGATGGCACTTGAGATATCTGGGCATGAATTGTGTTTTTGGTCTCCAATCAACATTTTTCCTGAAAGTTCTGTTGCCACAAAAACTGTCAGGACTGTTTTGGGTGTTTGATTTATTCCTATCTGGTGTAGCTGCTGAATGAGCCAGGTTATATGAACACAGAAATATATAAGGGATTTCTCCTGATAAAAGATGCTAAGGGTCCATCATTTGTTTATGTTAGGAACCTAGCTGGCCACCAGATACTTTATAACTGGTATTTTGTACAGGCATTTAATTTTCGCTATTTTCACGCTCCCATGATAGCGCCAAATAACATCCTTCAAATAAATATCTATAAAGTAATGAATATATAGTTTGAGTGCTTGAATGCGTGGATTTGAAGTAGCAAAATACCCTCTAACAGGGCTGTGAAGCAAAAATTTTAACACTCCAAATTTAAGCTGTATACAGTGACACTTGTCAAGGGCTGAAATTCACCAGGTATGATTACCTTCATAGTCCTAGCCAGCACCGCCCATTAGGGTGTCTGGGCTTCTCCCTGAGAGAAATGTCCATGCTAATCATTAATTAGCCCTCCCCCTCACTTTCTCTATGGCCTCTCACATTCTCTCTCTCATAAAAACCTCCTGCCAGCATACTTCTACACTGACTGACTGACTCTCTAGCCTGCCCTGGCCTGAAGAAATCATGTTACCTCATATTTAATATGAGATACAATAACCTGGTTGTCATGGTGATTAAGGATTGCCAATAGGTGTGTTAACCTCTTCACGCCCAGGTTACGTGACCCGAATATGATGATATCAAAAATACGAAGAATTCAAGGGAGTATTTGAATGAAAGTAGTGCATTCTCCTCAAAATAATATACACACATCAGATTTATGAACTCCTGCATGTTTTTTTTTTCATGATAAGTTAAAAGGAGAGGTGTACACTGTGAGCCTGAAGGTGTTGTGGTGGAAATAGATTGAGGTGAAGTCAGGTGAGATTAAGCATCGGACTACATGTAGCACTGCAGGCTGATAGAGATATGGATTCCTATACACGCACGCTGCTGACTTAGGCTATTGAGCAGAAAGTCGCGGATAGAACACTGATAGTTATTTATATGTATGTGTATGCAAATTTGTGTGATTTATGTCTGTCTGTCTGTCTGTCTG
>OZ012694.1:35018525-35057749 GCA_963942565.1 Maea johnstoni | reverse complement strand
CCATTTTTTCTTGGTATAGCCCAAGGTGCGGCTACCTGGGGCTTCAGATCAATAAGTCAAACTAAATGCTCCCATCTTAACCCTTATGCTGCTGGTGACTAATTTGGTCATTATAAAATGATGCAAAAAACTGAAAAATGACTGAAACCATGGCAAATGGGTACTAATCTGAGAGTGCTTAGCAAAGGTTCTCCAATGAATACCAACACGAAAGTTTTTAGATGGTTTTCAAAAATCTTTGCATCCTTGTGCTTAGGGCAAAAGTAGTCTCAGCTATGGAAGGGTTAATCCTTTTGACTTTGAATGACATGTATGGCTACAGGCCTCGACGCTAACTCAAAATGATACTGGCCCTGTAGGACCAGTAACAACTAGCATCTACTGGTACTGCAAAATTTTTACTGGTCCTACATTTTTTCTTTAACATATAACAAGAAAGAACATTGGATAAAATTCACCACAACACTTATCTTTATAAATTTTAACTTCATTTATTTCAAAAACATTTGGGGACATTCTCGGGGGGAAACTTTTTAACAAGAATGTCTCCAAATGTTTACTGGGCCTGTAGGACCAGTTGAAGTCTTTTTTTACTGGCCCGAAACTGTTTTTGGGAATTTTTACTGGCCTGGGGCCATAGGTTCACCCTTAGCGTCGAGCCCTGGGCTACTTGGAACAGCCATAAAAGTCTTGCTACATACTTTTAGATTATGTTTATGAAACCTATCTTGCAAGTGGTGTTGCTTGCTACCACTGGCTCCATCTATTGGATTATAAAGGAAACTAACAGTTTAACTCTTCATCTTTTGGCTAGGTAGCAATGACACTCTTAGTTCTAATCTCTCAATTTCTAAAGCGTTAAATATATTGGTATTTCACTGTAAATATTTGGTAGACCTCAAACATTAGGGCTGAACTGTAATGAACTAGATCACTGGTTTGATCACTCCGTCAACCTATTTGTACATCTAACTCCTGACATGTGCCCTGGTTATTCAAGTTGTATCTTTATAAATAGGCATAAATGCTGAAAATGTTTGTTGGAGAAACGCAAGTCCAAACTCTTTGTGAAAGTCTTCTGCAAATGTTTTGCAATGCAGTAGTTAATTAGGAACAGTATATGATGGACTGTTCCTCAGTTAATTCACAAGAAGGTCTTCTTAATTAAGCATGATTGGGTTAAATCACTGTCTACATACTAGTATTCCTAAATCAAGCCTCTGTTCTTAGCTGCTACTGCTTATTAATGCTCTGCCATTGCTGAACACTAGTGATTCTTTTGGGACTTCTGGATAATGTTTCTGTATTCCAATAACATTGGCAGGCACTGCAGTCTGCTAGCTCCTGGGAGCAGAGAAAACCCTGCTTCTATCACCACTATCAGGCAGAATTACCCATTGAAAAATAGATACTAGTATTCTGAATGGCAATCCCCGATGGGCAATGAGAATGTTTTTTGGTTCTATATATGGGTAAAATAACCAAATTTTGTCTACCCGCAGATGTAGTTGTATAATGTGCCACGTGCACAATGGTAGGCATGTACCACTGCTGCTTTCCTAATTGGCATCCTGCTGAAAATGATGCATCTTATATCAGATTTTTCTTTTCTACAGCTTGCTTGTTAGAGAACCTCCCATAGCTCACATGTATACATGCACACAAATCCCCCCCCCCCCCCTATCTCTCTCTCTCTCTCTCTCTCTCTCTCTCCTCTCTCTCTCTCTCTCTCTCTCTCTCTCTCTCTCTCTCTCTCTCTCTCTCTCTCTCTCTCTCTCTCTCTCTCCTCTCTCTCTCTCTCTCTCTCTCTCTCTCTTCTCTCTTCTCTCTCTCTCTCTCTCCTCTCTCTCTCTCTCTCTCTCTCTCTCTCTCTCTCTCTCTCTCTCTCTCTCTTCCCCCCCCTTTTATTTTCCTCTCTCATTTCTTTCTCTCCAAATTTTTGACCAGAAAAAAATAGTGGTTATCGTAAAATATATTCATGTGCATGTATGGCAGTACGGCCATTTTACCCAGAATGCATTAGAGATTCTTTTGATTGACTTCCATGCAGAATGGAAAAGGTGTTATCT
Source organism: Maea johnstoni (assembly GCA_963942565.1). Taxonomy (NCBI): domain Eukaryota; kingdom Metazoa; phylum Annelida; class Polychaeta; order Spionida; family Magelonidae; genus Maea; species Maea johnstoni. The sequence continues at coordinate 35,055,680 of OZ012694.1, read as the reverse complement.
CTGTAAGACAAATCCAGCCTAAGCTGTCAGTGAGTGAAGGGTGATTATCTACCCCCCCCCCCCCTCACCCAATACCTCAGTTCCTCCTAGATAGGAAGCACTTGGTGCTGCTAATGAAATGTAAATGGGTTTTGTGGGTGATCTATTTATTCTTTTGCAGAGTAGTAGAAGAATGCAGTATTCTCTGTTCAGATTTTCATCTTTTTCTCGTGAAAAAACATCATGCTCCCAGTTTATAGTCGCAAAATTTTTACCCAGTTTTATATGAAGCATACATATAGTCTGACAACTTATAACAAAAGTAATTCTAGTATCTCTGTGAAATATTTCTAAAAAACATTTCTTCATTATCAAAGTATTAACATGTATGTCAGACCATGAGTATGCGCCAGATGTGAATAGCAAGGTCTAACCCTGGATCTGGAAACAGGTTGTCAAAATTGAGGATTTATTTAATTTTGGGGGGTCAAAAGTCAGTTACACAATTTACATCTTGACATAGCAATACAAAGTTCACTTCTTTAGATCATTAAATGTATCTCTTGTTTTTTATTTATTTGCTAGGACTCAACAAATACAAATACAGAAAATCTGACAAAATAAAGGTGGGGTCATTGTGGGGTGGAAATTGTGTGGTTGGGGAGTCAAAATGACTCCATGACTCCTGGCTGGGTAAGTCCCTGGTGAAAAGGTTAAACCAATATAATATAAGGAATTCAAGTGACTAGAATCTGAATGATATGATTATTATCTGGAATTCAGGTATTACAGCAAAAGTTTAAAAAATATATATGTAGGATAATTCTTTCTTCTAGGTTGACAAGCAATTTATAATTCTTCAAAACAATAAGTATGAAATACTGCTTTTGTTTTCCAGGTATCATAAATTGTAGAACACTTAATGACTTGTTAATGAAAAAGGATGTGTGCTATTATTTATCATACACAGTGATACGTTTTGACAGAATAACGTTATTTTGTTTTTTTCTCCTTACAGCCGGATAAGATGCTGAAGATATGGCTGGATGAGTTTCTTACGGTGAGTACAAACTTAATGTAACTTCCTGGCTTTTGTAGCTTTTAATTTTTTGTGATGAACAATCAATTGCTGTGTTGATGAATTTAAAAGAAAATACTGTATGCCATATTAATTTTGCGCATCTAAAATAACGTTCATGTCAGCAACTGCCTTTGATGTGCAATTTGATTTTTGCATTTTCATTTTGTTGAATGACAAGATTTTATGTCAGCATGTTGTAAAATACTAGCATAGAGATCAGATGTATAAATAATTGTGTGCAGTTTAATAAATGCGGACTCCAGGGGTACACTTAGTACACATTTATTAATCAATTAATTAAACTGCCGCAATATTAACACGATATACAATATTCAGATAATGGCCCAATATGTAATACCAATTGTTCTGAGATTTGCTGTTGCTGGTAGCCTAGCATTGAGTTTTTCTTGTGCTTGTGCACTTAAATTGTGTTTGCAGATATTAAGGATTGGAAGTCAATTTTCTATTTCTTTTTGCAGTTTGTCTATTGTTTGAACCAATTGTTATGAGATTTGCTGTTGCTGTGTCAATATTTTGGTAGTCTAGCAATTAATATTTCTTATGCTATACATAAGCACTTAAATTGTGTTTGGAGATTTTAGATATTGGAAGGCAACTTTTACCTCTTGCTTTGCATATGCAGTCTTTCTATTTTTTAACTTTGTCAAATCTTGGGCCACCTTATTTCATTTGTAGGTGCCCCAAATCATTTGTAATTGCCCCTGGTTGGTGGACAACCATATAAATTTTGTATTGATTGAGAAACAACCATATTCCTCGTAATTTCTGAATGAATTGATTATCTTTGCAGTGGCGTCATTGTACTCATTTGAATAATCAATATTGCTATGATTATAAGGTTGATTTACTATTTTGGAACACCAAGCTTCCTTGAAATTGTTTTATTTTATTGATCATCCATTTTAAGTCCTCAGAGTTGCAGGAAAATGACTGGGTGGTAAGGGTTATGATACAATTACATGCTCCAAAAGTCAGCATGATTAATAAGCTGCATTAATGGCATTGTTGCCTGAATAGAATGTCTTCTGTGAAGTGAGTTCTGTATTACCTGGTATTGTACAAAATGGTATCAAATCGTATTTGAAGCTCAGATTTGGCCTAACAACATGTTTCTCTCATTTCTAAGGTAATATGGATAAAGCAAGTTAACTGCCTCTATGGAATATGTTCATTACTGTACAGACTGTTATCAAACAAAATTTGTGTTGTGGCAGTTAGTTATGTAATTGATTTTAAACCCTTCCAATTCTAATGCTACTTTTGTCCAAAGCACAAGAACACAAAGACTTCTGAAAACCCTGTCATGTTGGTAACTCATTGGATAGCTCTCCCTGATTTCTCTCAGATGAGTACCCATGTGCCAGGGTTTCAGTCATTTTTATTAGGTTTTATGCATTATTTTGTACTGGCCAAATTAGCCATTAGTAGCATAAGGGTTAATAGGTCATTTTGCCACAATCAATGAGACTCTGGACAAAAAGACATTACCAGAATTGTCATGGCTTTCTAGGAGGTACAGGTTTGAATACGTTTGAAAAGCCTGATTAAGATTGTGGCCCATTTCGGAGAAAGAAGATTGGACAAATTAAAAAAATATGAATAGTGGTCCAAATTTAACTGGTAATCCTAATTTAAGCCACATGAATTGGCAGCTAAAAATGGCGCAATTCCCAAGATGAACCAATGTGCACTACCCATGCAGTATCAAGAACTGCAGATCGTGCAAGCTCATCATGTGCGAGTGAGTAGACTCGATTTGTTAAGACAACATCACGCACCATTATTGCACACGTATTGATGCAGAAATCTCACGAACGAAAAGCTTGCAGGCAATTTGTCGTGAGAATGCACAAGAACAACATAGCTTTACATTACAAGAAGGGGTTCTTACTCACCATTTTCATGTGTCTGACCCTATGCTCTTTACATACATCCACGCCGGATGTTATCGCCGAGAAATTGGATTTGTACTATGAGGAAGGGGAGAGTGAGCCATCTGCTTTCTTTTATTTGCATCTCCAGCAATGCATTCCGCGAGGGATACGCTGGCAATAAAGCTTTTAGTTGTGGAGAGGAGAAGTGCTGGAATAAGTAATAGCAGGTCCCTCCACTCTCTTCTACTCAACCAGACAGCAAGGCCTTACTGAAGAGGGTGGGGGTGGGGGGGGGGGGGGGGGGAGAGGAGAAGTGCTGGAATAAGTAATAGCAGTCCCTCCACTCTCTTCTACTCAACCAGACAGCAAGGCCTTACTGAAGAGGGTGGGGTGGGGGGGGGGGGGGAGAGGAGAAGTGCTGGAATAAGTAATAGCAGGTCCCTCCACTCTCTTCTACTCAACCAGACAGCAAGGCCTTACTGAAGAGGGTGGGGGTGGGGGGGGGGGAGAGGAGAAGTGCTGGAATAAGTAATAGCAGGTCCCTCCACTCTCTTCTACTCAACCAGACAGCAAGGCCTTACTGAAGAGGGTGGGGGTGGGGGGGGGGGGGGGGGAGAGGAGAAGTGCTGGAATAAGTAATAGCAGGTCCCTCCACTCTCTTCTACTCAACCAGACAGCAAGGCCTTACTGAAGAGGGTGGGGTGGGGGGGGGGGGGGGGGGAGAGAGGAGAAGTGCTGGAATAAGTAATAGCAGGTCCCTCCACTCTCTTCTACTCAACCAGACAGCAAGGCCTTACTGAAGAGGGTGGGGGTGGGGGGGGGGGGGGGAGAGGAGAAGTGCTGGAATAAGTAATAGCAGGTCCCTCCACTCTCTTCTACTCAACCAGACAGCAAGGCCTTACTGAAGAGGGTGGGGGTGGGGGGGGGGGGAGAGGAGAAGTGCTGGAATAAGTAATAGCAGGTCCCTCCACTCTCTTCTACTCAACCAGACAGCAAGGCCTGACTGAAGAGGGTGGGGGGGGGGGGGGAATCCTCAGAGAATAACTTCAGTGCAAAGGCAGTATTTCTTACTCCCTCTGCTTCACGAGTGTGTGTAAGTTATGAAATTTCCGAACTTAATAAGTAATAGCAGGTCCCTCTACTCTCTTCTACTCAACCAGACAGCAAGGCTTGACGGGGGGTGGGGGTGGGGGCGGTGGGAATGTGGGATACTCAGGGAATAACTTCAGTGCAATGGCAGTATCTCTTACTCCCTTTGCATCTGGAGTGTGCATAAGTTCTGAAAAATCTGAACTTAATAAGTAATAGCAGGTGCCTCAACTCTCTTCTACTCTTGTAACCAGATGGCAATGCCTCCTTGACTGGAGTGCAGGATACTCAGGGAATAGCTTCAGTTTAAAGGTAGTATTTCTTACTCCCCTTTGTGTATGCAAGTGTGTGTAAGTTCTGAAACTTTAAATGTTAACTCATTTGAATGTTAACCCAGTAAAGTATTTGAAAATTGTCTGAAGAGGAATTGTTTAACCAATTATGAACAACTTTCAATCATCTATTCTCAGAGTATTCCTAGGATTCTCCTGGAATAATTTAGGAATGCATTTATGCAGTATTTCTTACTCCTCTAATACCTGGAGTGTGTGTAAGTTCTGAACGTGATGCAAAAAACCCCTGAAAATTGACTGAAACCCTGGCATATGGGTACTCATCTGAGAGTACTCAGCAAGAGGTATCCAATCAATGCCAACATGAGAGGGTTAAGATGGTTATCAAAAATCTTTGCATTCTTGTGCTTTGGACAAAAGTATAGCCTCAGCATTGGAGGGGTCAATTCCATCCTGATGGCAACATTAAGGTTAGCTTATGGGTAAATTCAAAGAAAATCTGCCCTTGCCTCTCAAGGTACCTTAAAGGATTCCTCACCATGATAAGTTTTACGCAACTTGGCTCGTAGGCTCAGCATTTTATTGCACTACTCCTCCTTTTTGTGAATAATTCAAATACAGCACCGGCGCTGTACCTGATGAGGGTCCAGGCTGACTGAGACATGTAAGCCATCAGGACCTTTCATGTCCCACACAAGACTTATCTTGCTTCATCAAAGCAGACATCCATCATTGATCTGACCCTAGTCCTGCGAGGCTAGAACAGACTGAGAGCCCTAATCTCAGCGCGCCTCGCTCGATAACTCACACAAGGTGATACCCCTTTTCCTTCAAATCTGCACTATGAATGGTAATGACAGAATATTATCATTACTTACACTTTTTTTTAGTTTTCTGGGTATGATTAATAAATGTTCTAGATATTTGAAGGTCAGTTCTCCATTGATGTTTTCTGATTGACATATATCCTTCATTTTCACACCAATAGATGCTTTTGTTGAAGAGACTACTACTACTACTACTACTACTACTGCTTCTACTACTACTACTTCTACTACTACTACTACTACTACTACTACTACTACTACTACTACTACTACTGCTGCTGCTGCTGCTGCTGCTGCTGCTGCTGCTGCTGCAGCATCTGCTGCTGCTGCTACTACTACTACTACTACTTAACTACATTTACATCCTGAAAAAGCAGAATGAAGTGAGGCAAACCAAACTTTTGCCACACTGAGACGGGTGTGTTGGCTGGGGAAGAGGTGATGTAACTGACATGTACAACATGGATCAGTGATTATTTATGCATGGGGAGTGCTCAGGGGGAGATGCTGATCTGCGGGTGATTGGATATCGTAATGGAGAAATAGATACTCTCGGAACAACAAATCAACCCCGGTGTGTGGCTGGACTGTAATTATTGTGGATTGATCACATTGAATTAAAAGATGTTTCTTTTGCTAAAAGTGATTCATTTTTCATTTATTTATTTATTTATTCATTTATCTATATCTTTATCTATTTATTCATTCATTTATTCATCTATTATTTATTTATCCATTTATTCATTTATTTTATTTTATTTCATATTAGTTCATTCTATTTTACTTTATTTTTTATTTCTATTTGATTTTTTATTTGATTAATTTATTCCTTTTACTATGACTAACACCTGTCCAGTCTGATAGACTGACAACTTCTAGAAAAGTGCTTTTCCAGACAAGCAAAATCTCCATTATAGAATTTATAATCATGACTTTTTAAAAAAGATAACCTATGTTTTTGATATCACAGCTCACTTTCTTAAAAAGATATATTTGGTTTATCATCATTGATACATGTAGTTACTTTCTTATATGCATATTTACAAGATGTAAATATTATGAAATGGTGGTCTTCTAGGATGTATTTATAAGCCTTTAAGACGTCTGGTTGCCTTTATGATCTGTGTTGTCTGAGTAGAATTCTTGTACAAAGCAATTTAGAATCTTTCTCTTGGTAGCAGAAACATGACTCAAGTCCAGAAAGACAAGATTTATATAACCATATTAATTGTTTTAACCTGCACTGATCACGAACCGTAAACTTTCTACCTGAGACCTCAATAAAACACGCGATAAATCTCCATTGTGGAGCTCTCTGCTGTGAGGAGGAGGGAAAGGTGAGCGTAGTTATTCCTGCTTTATTTCTCGTCAGCCACATTCTATTTCGCGTTATGGATAATTGATCCTGTACCTGTAAATGGCGTTTCTCAGCACGCATGCAGGTATAACACGTTCATTCTGACACCTGCCACTAGATCACATGCCTGCAAATCGTGTTTGTCTGGGCACACGCCTTGATAGCACGCATTCATACTGACAACACTCAGATGTGTTTAACCCTTATGCTGCTGGTGGCTAATTTGGCCAGTACAAAATGAGGCAAAACCCTGAAAAATGATTAAAACTCTGGCACATTGGTACTCATCTGAATGTACTCAGTGAGAGCTTTGTAATAAATCTTTGCAACCTTCGATGCAGGTAGCTTCGGCATTAGATGGGTTAAATCAACTATTTAACAGTGTCTCTCGGTGTGTACTCACCTGGATAAAGTGTTCATACTAACAACACTCAGGTGTGATTAAATCAACTACACCTATAAAGTGTTCCTCATTGGCACACATCAGGATAACATGTTCATGCTCACAACACTCAGGTGTAGGGGTGCAACATAGGTTTCAAAACATTATTTTCTAAACAGGGCAAGCTGCCCTTTAAGTTGACTTACCCCGCTGGCACTTCCACTTGCCCAACCATTCTGTTAAACAAACTTGTGATTAGATTTTGCCCAAAACATTACTTGCCGAGCGGGGCAAGTAAAGGTCTTGTTCAGCTTGCCTCATTGCTGTTTTTTGCCGAATTCACTTGCAACTTGCACACACCAGGATAACATGTTCAAGCTGACAACACTCAGGTGTATTTAACAGCGTTTCTCTGTGTTCACACGTGGATAACATGTTCATACTGACAATACTCAGGTGTGTTTAACAATTTTTCTCTATGTGCACACACCAAGATAAAGTGTTCATACTGACAAGTGACAACACTCAGGTATGTTTAACAGTGTTTCTCTATGTGCACACATCAAGATAACATGTTCATGCTGACAACACTCAGATGTGTTTCAGTCATAGATTCTGCACCTGTGAACACTGTTTCTTGGCACACATGCCAGGGTAGCACATTTATGCTGACAACACTCTGATATGCTCTCCTTATAGCTCCCTGATACCTGTGAATTCTGTTTATTGAGATATTTGTCAGATCAGCTCAGGTCTTAGTCGAGCATGAAACATGCTCAGGAACGCGTTAAGAATTGATGCCTCTACCTGTCACCTCTAGGAACAGGGCCAGTGTACAGTAATATACCATTACTTCTCGTTTGTTCATTTGCCAGGAGGGATCCGCCATGGCCTATTGGTTATGATGCCTGGCTCCCAGTGTCAGGTTGAAGGTTCCAGTCTCCACTGGATCCCCATAAGCGGGTTGGCCTGGTTGCTATATTAATGTGGGCATAGTGGAGGGCTGTCTATGGACCTTCTGCAAATGAGAGACCCCTTGGTACTATTTGTAAAGAGTAGGGAATTTCTTTTTAATTCCGGGTTTCTATATCATCGCAATATAACCTAAACTGTTGAAAGTGACTTAAAACCCCATTCCTTCCATCCTTCCATCCTTCCTTCATTTGCCAGGATATGAAACTTGGCACTTATTTCCTGCCTGGTATTCTTCCCTCTGTACATCTTTCCCTCTTTGTTGACCAGTATCCTATATGTGTTTCCTTATCCCTTTCATGCTTATAAGGGAACAAAAGGGCCTGACTATCATGGTAAGGTTGTACCAATAAAAGCAATATTAATTGGAAAATACATGAAGGATTAATGTTAATCAAAACACTTCCTTTTACCAGCCATCAGTTTTCTGTGATTTCATTCTTTATTCACAAATAATTTTCAAACGTATAATAGATTCAGACCTAACTTTCCTAGGAGCCCTCTAGCCATGATTTGGTTAACCCAGTAATGCCTAAAGCAACCAAAAGAATCCTGACAAATTTGCTGAAATCCATCTGGGAAAAGCATATTTGGGAAAAGCTTTATATGAGAAACGTTAATCAGAACATTATCAATAACTCAATCTCCAGCCACTTTTTTGTAGAATCAATCTTAATTTCTAAGTTTTGTCCAAACTAGCGAAGATCTATACGACAAGATCATGATTTACTCTTAAGCATTAATGGGTTAAGAAATTGACTTCTAATCATGTCTAGTTTGTAGAACCTTTAATTCACACTAATGATATTCTTCTGTATGAAGAGGCATTCTTCTCTATTTAGCTCTCATTCCTGGCATTTGCAAACCATGGTTATTAATGTATTTTGCTTATTTCATTTCTCATAAGTAGGATATTTGCATTTCTAGGGAGTTTTTTTTCATACCTCTAAGATCCAAGAACTGCTCTCTATCAGTCGAGGAGGCTTTGATATAATACCTAGTAAAATTCATTTTAACCTTATGCTGCTGGTGGCTAATTTGGCCCATAAAAAATGATGCAAAAAACCAGAAAAATGATTGAAACCCTGGCACATGGGTACTAATCTGAGAGTACTCGGACAGAGCTTTCCAATGAATGCCAACATGGCAGGGTTTAGATGGTTTTCAAAGATCTTTGCGTCTTTGTGCTTTGGAAGAAAGTAATCTTAGCTTTGGAAGGTTTAATCTCCCATGTGTCTTTGATATTGATTTTACTCCTTAATATTCTTCTCGTTTAGCCATTATTTTTTCCTAATGGTCTTTATAGTCATTTTCTCAGGGCTATCCTGTTATGATAAATCACCATGTGTTTTCTTGGGGCACCTCGTTACAGATATTTGTCGCAATCTGAGATGAGTGGGGCTGTTTATAGATCAATTTATTTAAATGAGTGTTCTCATCTTGTCTCATACCATAGGAAGTCTTTCTCCCTTCGTCCCTCTCTCTCTCTCTCTCTCTCTCTCTCTCTCTCTCTCTCTCTCTCTCCTCTCTCTCTCTCTCTCTCTCTCTCTCTCTCTCTCTCTCTCTCTCTCTCTCTCTCTCTCTCTCTCTCTGTCTCTCCCCCTCTCTCTCTCTCTCTCTCTCTCTCTCTCTCTCTCTCTCTCTCTCTCTCTCTCTCTCTCTCTCTCTCTCTCTCTCTCTCTCTCTCTCTCTCTCTCTCTCTTTCACTATCTCAGTGACTGAGGAGCCTTGATATCCTGTAATTCTGTAGTTTTTGTTCTGCTTGTTTTCCACTTCAGACATATTTCTTACCCCCCCCCCCCCCGCAACAAGACACCCACCTGCTTATATTCGACCCTGTGCTGCTATGCTAATACAATAAATGGATGTTGACGATGCTGTGTTTGTATACAGATGAGCAGATATGAAGGATACAGGCCCATGGCCAACCTTGAATCTGCTTGGAGAAAACACAATGGAACACCCACATTGACTGTATCTAAACTCGTACAATGTTATTGTACTGTAGCATATGTGGTGTGTAGGTAGGACTACTAAGGGCTTAGTGACCTCCCTGAAGCACTGTGAGTGACACTGAAGCACTGTGAGTGAATTAAAACACCTAGGCTGTTCATCTTGGTGTTTGTTTGGCAGTTGTTAACCAACATATCAGGAGGGTGTTTTTGCAAAGCTAGGGTAGAAAATTAAGTCATAGGGCATTATCTTACATTGACCAATCATATCACTGTTTTGATCCTTTGATCCTGGATATTGGATGGTAGCGATGATTGGTTAAAAATAGTAGTATTTTCTAGCCAATCAGAATGTTGATATTTGTAAGATGCACTCAATATCTTTTATGGTAAAATGTATGTGTCATTAAATTTCAGTTTTTTTGTAGTTTTAATGTCCAATTTGCATTTTTAATCAAATCTGAAAGAGATGATTATTTATTTGTTATTTAAAATCATAATCGACCTTCTGATTAAGTAGTCAAATCTGACCTGTCTTTTGGCTAAAGTAAGCAATATTCTGACAATGTTGGTAATCAAATTCAACCAACAAGTCTATTTGAGAATGTATAGAATTCATATTTCATTGCAAGTTATTTTCACAATACCTTAGATTCAGATGGTTCTTCTCTGTGACCTCGCATGAATGATTCCCATCATATTGATTGTGTGGTGGTTTTCGGCAGGTACCGGTTTCCTCCACCAGTTACAACTGGCTATTCTCAACTCAGCTGCAATATGGCAGAAAAAGTGACAAAATCAAAATTCTAAGTTCCAAACTCCCACCATATTGACAAGCATTTTTTTAGAGAAATTCAAAGAATGAATGGGTTAAGCATTACAACCGTAGAGGATAGGATAAACTTAATTTGCATCCAAGCACGAGACTGCTACGATGCCCCTAGACTGTCAGAATTGGGAGCCATTGCGGCCGATAAAGATGAAGAAGAGCTGAGGACAATTCCCTGTTGCCCGACTAAGTTCTCAAATGAAATGGATGATGATTGAGCGAAAGTGTCGGGTAAACTTCTCTCCCTGCGCCGGCTCGCTGGCTGGCCTTTGCATCTGAACTCATTTGGTTCCCTTTCATTTTCACACAGATTTAGAGTCAATAAATTTCACACAGGAAACCTCCGTAGGAAATGCGGCAATTGGATTCTGCTTCATGGTAGTCCGTGGGGACCTTTTCCCATCGATTCAGGCTGTGATCTAAATGTATTGTTGGGTCTGCATCGTAACTCATGCTTCTCCACCATATAACTCATGATGATTCTCCACAGCACTCTCCAGACAGTACTTATCCCGATCTGAGGCTGCCGCCGCCGCCGGCACAGATAAAACCACACTCGTGGAGGAACATCCTATTCAGCTGATGGTCTGCTTAGTTTTTCACGATTCGCCAACGCATAATACATGATTTTCCACAGCCCTGAGTTTGCTTTTTGTATAATGCATTATTCTTTACCGCATAATACATAACATTCCACCACAGAATACATAATTTCTTCACCACTTTGTGCATGATTTTCCACTAAGCTATACTATGCTGCATGTTCTCTATCAGGTATTGTATTATTCTTTACCATTTAACCCTTCCAATGCTGAGGCTACTTTCGTCTAAAGCACAAGGATGCAAAGATTTTTAAAAACCATCCAAACCCTGTCATGTTGGTATTCATTGGAAAGCTCTTGCTGAGGACTTTCAGATGAGTACCCATTTGCCAGGGTTTCAGTCATTTTTAAGGTTTTTGGCATCATTTTGTATTGGCCATATTAGTCACCAGCAGCATAAGGGATAACATACTATTTTCCACTACTTTTCATTATTCTCCATCACATGGTTCATGATTTTCTACCCCTTAACACATAATTTATCATTTTATATTACATGATTCTTCACCATATAAACCCATGATTCTCCATCATGTAACCAGTAATTCCCCATTATGCAAACTTTGATTCGCCATTATGTAACCTACGATTTGCCATTATGTAACCCATGATTATTAGTTATTTAACCCATGCTTCCCCATTGCATTACTTAATCTAAAATTCTCCACCGCATAATCCATGGTTCTTAATCATACATTATTATTCTCCAGCATATTTTCCATGATTCTTTATAATGTAACACATGATTCTCCACCAATTAACCCACAATTCTATCTTGTAAAACTAATTGTAACCCTATAAAACAATTCTCTATAATTTAAGCCATGATTATCCACCACATAGGTCTTTTAATTCTCCACCAGTACCACATAACATGACTCTCCACCATGTAATATAATTTTCTAAAACTTAACACAAGATTCTCCATGTCACTTTCCACACCTTAATTTAAAGATATTGATAAATGAATAAGCAACTTCAACACGTTTATTCTGCCATTTTCAGAACTAGCGAATTTCGTTCATTTCTATATTCCTTTATACATTTTATTTACTTTCCCCAGCCTCTATGAAATTGTGCAATCACTTGTCTGGGTTGATGTCTCTTTTGTGTCATTTCTTTATGTGTGCCACCATGCATTTATTCTACACCTCAATTTAAAGATATGATAAATAGATGAATAGATGAATAAGCAGCATCCTCACTAAAGTTTTATTCTGCCATTTTCAGAACTAGTGACTTTCATTCATTTTTCCATTCCATTCTTTTACGCCCCTCAGCTGCTATGAAATTGAGCAATCACACGTCTGGGTTGATGTCTCTTTTGTGTCATTTCTTTACGTCTTCCACCAAGCATGGAAATAACATGCACCCATGCATTTATTTCCCTGCACACATGGCTTGTGGTGAAGCAATAAAGTCTGTATAAGGACTCTCATTTTACACTGCGTAATTATTAACCCATTCATGCTTGTAGAGACCTGACAAATTCAGCCTGACAACTTTGGTGATATATTCATTACATAAGCAAATTTAGGAAAATATTTTAAGGAAAAATGATACATCAAACCAATCCAACAATCCTCCTTCAAATATTTTATAATTCTTTGCTAAATTCTGAAGTTATATCCATAATTGGCATAGCTGCAGACAACATTTCTCTTGGGGAACTATAACCCATTCATGCATGGAGACTTCCTTGGCATGGGTTGTCAGGATCTTTAATACTTTTGGAAATAACTTGGAAGTTAAGTAAAAATTGGAAAATTATTTGATACAGAATTGTTTGTTAGTTTAAAATTACCATTTCTTCTTCAAACATTTTCTGAAAATAGTTATTTTCAGAAAGATATCATCAAAATGTTAGGCGGTTTTGCCTGTCATAGGCATGAAAGTGTTAAGCTAGAATGGGTTGATTAGTAGAGAAGCTTAGCTGTCGTAGGGAAGAATTTCTTGCTGAGAACCTACTGGTGGCTTATGGAGGAAAGAATCGATGCATACTCTACTTAATCACGCTGGAAACCATTATAGGAATCTAAACCGAGCTTGCTTGATACACTAAGATGGATTAACGTGCAGTATTTCTTTGCTATGTAAAGCATTGATCACTCTGTTCAAGTTGTGTAGAGACAGGTGAGGTGACCTTTGGGAGATAGTATCTGGGTCAAGGTCAAAGCTAGTCGATCAATGTCGTTACTATGACAACACATCTCCATTCCATGATTGTTGTCACAGGGGATGGGTTCCATGCATTCATTCCATTAATAAGAACTATTTTTATTGATGTGCCTTGCAGTAGTAGCTTCTATGTATAGGTCTTATTTCAGAATAACAGGATTCGTACCTGATGGGGATCCTCCGTGGCCTAGTGGTTACGATGCCTGGCTCCCAAGTGTGACTTTGCAGGTTCGGGTCTCCGCTGGATCCCTATTTATAAGCGAGTTGACCTGGTCGCTTTATAAATGTGTGGTATTGTGGAGGGCTGTCTATGGTCCTTCTGCATCTGAACGACCTATTGGAACTATTGGTGAGGAGAAGGGAATATCCTCCCGGTTCCGGGTTTCTGTCTCGTCGCGATATGACCTAAGCTGTTGAAAGCGATGCAAAACCCAATTCCTTCCTTCCTTCCTTCAGAATAACAGGATTCGTACCTGATGGGGATCCTCCGTGGCCTAGTGGTTATGCTGCTTGGCTTCCAAGTGTGACTACACAGGTTCGAGTCTCCACTGGATCCCCATTTATAAGCGAGTTAACCTGGTCGCTTTATAAATGTGTTGTGTTGTGGAGGGCTGTCTTTGGTCCTTCTGTATCTGAAAGACCTATTGGAACTATTGGTGAAGAGAAGGGAATATCCTCCCGGTTCCTGGTTTATATCACATAGTGGTATGACCTAAGTTGTTGCAAGCGACATAAAAAACATTCCTTCCTTCTTTCATACCAGATTCTTTAGTGATATATAATGTGTAATGGAACAATTGCTCAGAACGTTCTGTCATGGGCAGTAAATGACTTAGTGCGTGATTCTAGTCCTAAGGGGATTGTCAGAGTTAACTTCCAATCAAAGATTGAATTATTTATTTTCTAGCTCGGGCCAGATCAAACTTATTTTGGTGTCTTATATTACATATCCCAACTACAATTCTTTATTGGAAACTTGGGAACAGGGAATGAAATAAAATTGCTAGATTTTAGATTTTCTTTAGATTTTCTTTTCCATTTTTATTTGGGCAATGATTATTTTTGAGACATTAGATAAGTTACTATGATATGTCCAAATGTCTTTGTTAAACCTTTGGACCTCGGTAACTCACTGACATTGAAAGAAAAGGTAGTGAACCCTTATAGTAGCAGCCTTTCAGCATTGGTCACTTAAGGTCCTGGTCACCATTGAGCCCAACAGGAATTTTCAACCCATTAACACTTAAGAATTCCTTTAAATTGTTGTCTGTATCCAAAATACATTTGATAATAACTTTAGAATCAAGATTTGACAAAATATTTGAAAGAGAGTAATTTTCTGATAAACATTTCTCCAAATATTTTCCTAACTATGCTTTAACCTGCAATTTTTCACCAGAATTGTCAGGCTTATTTTGGCTTCTGTGAGCATTAAAGGGTTAACAATAGTATAGTATAGTTTAATGATCCTTTTGTACAGAAATGTATTGTGATTTGAGAAAACTTATCTTTAACCCTTATGCAGCTTTTAGCTAATCTAGCCATTGCAAAATAATGCAAAAAGCATTGACTAAAAATGACTGAAATCCTGGTATATGGGTACTTCTAGGAGAGTACTCAGCAAGAGCTTTATAGTGAATACCAACATGACAGGGTTTAGATGGTTTTGAACAATCTTTGTGTCCTTGTGCTGTGTATGAATATAGCCCTGAAGCATTGGAAAGGTAAGGAAAATGATACAAATAGGCCTAGCCTTATGGTTGTATGATGTACTCAGTGTTTTGTTCGAGTTGAGGAGTGGCAGTCCAATCCATATAGCACCTTCAGAGAGACAGTAAACAGTAGTTCTGCATGTGGCAGAGAGTGTTATGTGATGCCTGAAACTGACCTTCCCTTAAACAATCTGGCTAGGTATAAATAGCCAAGCAGGGATATGCCAAATACCACATGGCATGTGATGGCATGAGGGAGGTATGAGAGTTATCACCTGTTTAGGCCCCTAGATCACATTGAAAAGTTTTGTCTGGGCCTAGTTTATTTTGGAAAATAAGTTCAGAATTAAGCATGTTCTCACAAAAGAATTGATGAAGAATTGTGGGGTTGTTTCACATCAACATTTTTCTCGATTTTCTTCTGAAAAAGGCACTGGACACAATGATTTAACTTATATAGTAAAAACCAATTTTGGCAAAAGAATTTATTTTTTTTTGTTGAATATTTGAATGCTGTAATATTAAAGACTTTTGGCTAAAGACAATTTTATTATTCATTTTCTTTTTAAATATTTGAATCCTGAAATATCCTAATGAAGTCTCTGTTTTTAAGCATACAGTCAAAAAGAAAAAACAACAACATGAAACATAAGGGGTAGCACTACTAGTCTCTAAAACAATTACTTGTAAACTTACCATACTAGTAGAAATAGAGAGAAATAGCTATGGTCAAAACAAGAACTTGTAAATCAAATAAGTATATATGTTTTCTCATATTCCAACTGTACATCTCTCAACTAGTTGGTTATTTTGGCTTTATTCTGTAGGGCTAGTAAATATTTGAACAGGGCCAGTAGCTGCACTAGGCTGTCATACCTTTTTGGTAAAATTTGTAAATCCTTTATTCGAGGAATGAAAAAGCAAAGAAATATTTCCAAAATTAGTTGACTGAAAGTAATTGTTCCCCTTGGGCCTAACAAAACCTATTCAAATATTTTCTATATACAAGTTTCGTTCAAATTTGTCAGGCCATTTGTGCATGCCAGATGAGGATGTTGTAAGTAGCAAGGTCTGTAGTGGTCATTGTCTTTTTCATAGGTGTCTGGACTATTTTGATTGCTTTTATCTATATGAATCTCTTGTGTTTGTTTAGGATTTTTTTCACTTTCAATAGGAAAGGTTGTATTACCAATGAAACAAAAACAGTTTGTTAAATTCCTTTCTCTAAAGACAACCCCATGGGGTATCAGAGTGGCAAAGGTTCCATAAACAGAGCTGCATGTTTAAAATAACAGTTGAACGAAGGATCCAGCAGAGACTCAAACCCAGATATCACGCATGAGAGCCCTGCAAAGTACCAATACATGTTAAACCCTACATTTAGTGGAATATTCTTCTAAGAAAATCAATTCAGTAGTTGAGGAAGAATCGCATGAAGAAATGCATATTTGACACACAAATATGGTTGCACTAGTTATGAGTGTTAAATTTGGAATGTTGTTCATAATCAGTTTTTCTGATGTATTGCAATTTGATTAACCAGATTCATTCAGCTTAGGTATAAAAAGATTTGTTTCTTTCCTGTAACCCGACCCTAACAAGTTTTTTGAAATTACTATTAATTATAGATTTTTCTATCCTTCCAACTCCCAATTATTAGGGTTGGGAGTGGGTTGCAATTTAGTTCTTTTTTTTCGACGCTAGGTGGCTAGGTGTCACCTTTTCCGATTATTATCAATTGCTAGTTTTGTAATCGATAAATCAGTAAAAAGGAGGCAACCAATCGACTATCAATTATAATCAATGATTGGCCCAACACTACCAATTATATTTAACTTTGTCATTGGTAGTACCAATAGTAATTTTTTATTTCTATAGGTTTATCCAGACTATCGAAATGGAAATGTTAATATTTCTCCAGGCACTTTGTAACACTCTTAGTAGGTGGGCTAATGCTGTTGTCGGGACTTGATTATACATTGTAACAAGTGGAAATGTTACTATTTCTCCAGGCACTTTGTACCAGTCTTAGTAGGTTGGCTAATGCTGTTGTTGGGACTTGATTATACATTGTAACAAGTGGAAATGTTACTTTTTCTCCAGGCACATATTTTTTTACGGTTTTAGAAGGTGGGTTAATGCTATTGTCGGAACAAGATTATACAATGTAACAATTTTACGTAGCATCATGCATTTACTTAGCAAACATTGATTGTTTTTTTTCCATTCCTTGTTCTTAACCCTTCCAATGCTGAGACTACTTTCGTCCAAAGCACGAGGATGCAAAGATTGTTATAAACCATGTCATGTTGGTAGCCATTGGAAAGCTCTAACTCAGTGCTCTCAGATGAGTACCCATATGCCAGTGTTTCAGTCATTTTTCAAGTTTTTTGCATCATTTTGTATTGGCCGTATTTGCCACCAGGAGCATAAGGGGTAAAAAGGCACCAGAGAACCAGCCTGCAGTGCCACGGTGTATACCACCGGTGCCCTGACCCACTTCCTAACTGCTTTTCTCCTAACGGTAATGATTACTTTCACGTGAATAGCTACTGAGGCACTGCTATTGCTGGCTGACCAAGGGCTCAGTGCTGTAATCTTAGCTTGAAAGGAAAAGCTGGCACAGTAAATTCTAGGTGCTTAGAGTTGAATAATAGACTCTCAGTAGGTCTTTCTTATGCTGCAAATTAGGCTAAAGAAAGTAGAATTATTCTTCGTGGACAGAATAGGATAACCATTCATGGGAACATGGCTCTATTTTTCTTTCATTTAGAAGATTCCCTCGAGGCTAGGAATCTAGGGATGAGATAGAAGACGCATGCATGCAAAATGTGCGAGATTGAGGATATGAATCGAACTGCAGCCTAAGTACACTCATGATCTGAAAACTTTTAATTTGAAAGTACCTTGTAGCTCTTCAATATTTTAAGTAATATTTGAAGCATATTTAAAGAGGGATTATTGATCCCAAAAAGAACAATAACTGTTCAAAATAATGTCTAGATATTGCTTTGATATCAAGATATTTCCTTACAGGGGTTAACTAGAAGTATAGCATCAGAACAGTAGTTTACAATGTGGAGTATGAATTAGCTAACCCATTCAGGCCTGTAATACCAAAAGAAAAAATCTGAATATTTTATTGATATCTTCTTTCATGAGTATTTCTGTTATATATTTTGTTGCATTAATGTTGATCAGAACCATCTCCTTCAAATATTTCGTGAATTTAATCTGAATTCTCCTGTCATTTCAAAAGCATCATAGATCAAGACTACCATTGTTGTGGAGATGTGTGGGTATGAATGGGTTAAAAAGAAATCAAGCTTTATTCAATCATTTGATAAGTATCTGGCCTTATCACATGGCTTGAAAGATCTTTCAATTTAGCCAGTTGGATGTGTAAATTGATGTTCGCGAAAGGGCCTATTGATTTGAGAAAACAATTTTCTTGCGCAAATAGGAGCTGTGGAATTGGATTAGCATCCACACAAATAATATCCCCCAGAGAAACATGACACATTTGTGTTTAACCTATTCATGCCTGCAGTGCTTAAAAAGGACCTGTTTATTTATGTGATATTTTTCCAATGAAAGCATCTTTTTGAAAAAAATTGAAGAGGAAATCCTTTTGTGGTCTAAAGTTTCAACTCTCCTTTAAATACTTCTCAGTGTGTAGCTTTATTCCTAAGACAACAGACAACACCTACCAAGGAGACCCCAATAGGCATGGAATAAAATTACCTCCTGCTTGCTAGACTGTAACAGGTCAACTTAATAAGCCTGTAAAATTACCTTCTGAAGATCACTTTCAGGGGAACTGCATGAACATGTATGGGTTTACCCACATACATTTTACTACAGCCTGACTATTTAAGCGTTATCTTTTTGGCCAAAGGAACTTATTTGTTTAATGGTACTGACAGTTTATTGCACTTCTTAAGATATTTTGCAAAATGAAGCTTTAGAGTTTTATAAGATATTCTTATAAGTGTCAGATCAAACAGATGATTAAGTTTTCATTGTGATTCTTCTATGTATAAAAGGGTTAAAGGTTAAAGTGTGGAATACGATCTTGTGGTAACGTATTCATTCAATCAAATGTGATATATCTTTGACTTCTGGCATGGCTGCGTGTATGTTTTGACTAGCACTGCAATTAGCTTCAGGTCTCAGAGGAGAATCGTTCTATCTATGGTGTAATTCTCAAGATTGATATATTTCTCAAAATGCAGGGATTGACTTATTTTGACTGTACTCTTTTAACCCATCCATGCCTTGGGAAATTACTTGACCAGTGGTGTCTGGACATATCATACTTGTGAAGATAACTTTGGAATAAAGCATTGATTTGTAAACTATTTAACTAGGGTTAAAATTCCTGCAACTTAATCCTTCTCATGCTGATGCAAGGATGCAAAGATTTTTGAAAGCCATCTAAACCTTGTCATTTTGGCATCATTAGATAGCTCTCACTGGGTACTTTCAGATGAGTATCCATATGCCAGGGTTTCAGTAATCTTTCAGCTATTTGCATCATTTTGAATTGGGAAAATTAGCCACCAGCAGCATAAAGGTTTAACGCTGCCTTTGGTATTTGGATTTTTACCTTTCATCCTTCCCCCTTGTTCTTTGAAGTCCACTTCAGAGTGTATTGATCAAGGCTGGCCTTATTTCCAGGTAACCTAGGCATCATCTCAAGAGACCCATTCTCAGCATCCAGGCTTGTTTGAAGCACATTGAAACAATAGATCAAACATGTATTCCTTTGATGTTTTTTTGCTAATAATAGTTATTTTGGACAAAGCATTGATAAACGCTGCATGTTCGTTAGCTCCTATTATTACACAAATCATTTACACTCAGGGGCCCCCCAGAGAGTGGTGTCTCATATTTCTTTGAACATCGTGAGATTAAAACATGAATTGAAAAAGATCCTTTGGGGAATATCCTTTAGTCTGACTTACATTTCCCTCTCCGTTTATTATAAATGAAGCATTCATTAGCTGAGTCTACCCAAAATGGGTACTCCCATTCTAGGGTTGCTATGGCAATAAATGGGGTCGACCATTTTTTCCAATTTGGAAAGAGGTGTACTTTAGGGTGATAGCTCTTACATATTGATGCTCAGTAAATAAATCTTACAGATTATTGTTTATTTATTGTTAATGATTTGTAAGGCTGGTATTGATTTGAGCAGGGCTTGTTAATTCCAATCATTACCAGTCCTACTAGTAGGCTACTGTTCTTCTCAAAAAATCCACACATTGCCAATATTGTAAACCAAAGATAAAAACTCAAAATAGTTCACATATTCACTCTGATAAAAGATCAAAATATTTCCTCCATTGTAGACTACCTTGCAATCCTATACATAGAACTGCACCTATATTTACTAGTAGGGGAATAAAATGTTTCAAAATAGTTAACATATTCATCCTTATAAAAGATCAAAATATTACCTCCGTCGTAGACTAGTTTGCACTTCTATAAATAGAACTGAAGCTATATTTACCAGTTGAGGAATAAAGCTGGATGACATCCTTAATGCAATATTCCATGTATGCCTTATTAATAAATCACTGCGCAAATCTGCAATATTGCCTCTGACACCATGGGTTACCAGAAATGTCAGATTTCTCAAAGGTCATCAACTGGTTGCTATAGCAACTCATCACCCTAGGGACGCCTCCATGGAAAAGTGTGCTTGAAAAGTTAAAGAACACCTGCAATCAAATGACTTGGGCCTATAAAAATAATTGTTTGTTTCCTGTTACTCTACTTACCCTATTTGTTTGGCCCTACCCTAAATCTTTTTTTGACATTTTGAATCAAAAATGCAGTATTCTGAATGAAAAACATGAACAGCTCAACTGTGAGCCTACCATTTATCACTTAAAATACTTCTTAAAATAACACATTTTTCCTACCTTCCTACCCTAATTTTTCTTGTGGTGTTACATAAAACAAACTATGTTTTTAGGCCTTACCTAGCAAAAACAATTTATCAATGTGGACATAACATTGGTAAAAATTGGTTGTAAGTACAAGGTCAATAATTCACTGTCCCCAGGTAAAAAGGGTGTTGGTGCAAGGTGAATAAGTGGATGTGGTCACTGCTCCCGGGTTAGAAGGGTGTTGGTGCAAGGTGAATAAGTGGATGTGGTCACTGCTCCCGGGTTAGAAGGGTGTTGGTGCAAGGTGAATAAGTGGATGTGGTCACTGCTCCCGGGTTAGAAGGGTGTTGGTGCAAGGTGAATAAGTGGATGAGGTCACTGGTCCCGGGTTAGAAGGGTGTTGGTGCAAGGTGAATAAGTGGATGAGGTCACTGCTCCCGGGTTAGAAGGGTGTTGGTGCAAGGTGAATAAGTGGATGTGGTCACTACTCCCGGGTTAGAAGGGTGTTGGTGCAAGGTGAATAAGTGGATGTGGTCACTGCTCCCGGGTTAGAAGGGTGTTGGTGCAAGGTTAATAAGTGGATGTGGTCACTGCTCCCGGGTTAGAAGGGTGTTGGTGCAAGGTGAATAAGTGGATGTGGTCACTGCTCCCGGGTTAGAAGGGTGTTGGTGCAAGGTGAATAAGTGGATGTGGTCACTGGTCCCGGGTTAGAAGGGTGTTGGTGCAAGGTGAATAAGTGGATGTGGTCACTGCTCCCGGGTTAGAAGGGTGTTGGTGCAAGGTGAATAAGTGGATGTGGTCACTGCTCCCGGGTTAGAAGGGTGTTGGTGCAAGGTGAATAAGTGGATGTGGTCACTACTCCCGGGTTAGAAGGGTGTTGGTGCAAGGTGAATAAGTGGATGAGGTCACTGGTCCCGGGTTAGAAGGGTGTTGGTGCAAGGTGAATAAGTGGATGTGGTCACTGCTCCCGGGTTAGAAGGGTGTTGGTGCAAGGTGAATAAGTGGATGTGGTCACTGCTCCCGGGTTAGAAGGGTGTTGGTGCAAGGTGAATAAGTGGATGTGGTCACTGCTCCCTGGTTAGAAGGGTGTTGGTGCAAGGTGAATAAGTGGATGTGGTCACTGCTCCCGGGTTAGAAGGGTGTTGGTGCAAGGTGAATAAGTGGATGAGGTCACTGCTCCCGGGTTAGAAGGGTGTTGGTGCAAGGTGAATAAGTGGATGAGGTCACTGGTCCCGGGTTAGAAGGGTGTTGGTGCAAGGTGAATAAGTGGATGTGGTCACTGCTCCCGGGTTAGAAGGGTGTTGGTGCAAGGTTAATAAGTGGATGTGGTCACTGCTCCCGGGTTAGAAGGGTGTTGGTGCAAGGTGAATAAGTGGATGTGGTCACTGCTCCCGGGTTAGAAGGGTGTTGGTGCAAGGTGAATAAGTGGATGTGGTCACTGCTCCCGGGTTAGAAGGGTGTTGGTGCAAGGTGAATAAGTGGATGAGGTCACTGGTCCCGGGTTAGAAGGGTGTTGGTGCAAGGTGAATAAGTGGATGTGGTCACTGCTCCCGGGTTAGAAGGGTGTTGGTGCAAGGTGAATAAGTGGATGTGGTCACTGCTCCCGGGTTAGAAGGGTGTTGGTGCAAGGTGAATAAGTGGATGAGGTCACTGGTCCCGGGTTAGAAGGGTGTTGGTGCAAGGTGAATAAGTGGATGTGGTCACTACTCCCGGGTTAGAAGGGTGTTGGTGCAAGGTGAATAAGTGGATGTGGTCACTGCTCCCGGGTTAGAAGGGTGTTGGTGCAAGGTGAATAAGTGGATGTGGTCACTGCTCCCGGGTTAGAAGGGTGTTGGTGCAAGGTGAATAAGTGGATGTGGTCACTGCTCCCGGGTTAGAAGGGTGTTGGTGCAAGGTGAATAAGTGGATGTGGTCACTGCTCCCGGGTTAGAAGGGTGTTGGTGCAAGGTTAATAAGTGGATGTGGTCACTACTCCCGGGTTAGAAGGGTGTTGGTGCAAGGTGAATAAGTGGATGTGGTCACTGGTCCCGGGTTAGAAGGGTGTTGGTGCAAGGTTAATAAGTGGATGTGGTCACTGGTCCCGGGTTAGAAGGGTGTTGGTGCAAGGTTAATAAGTGGATGTGGTCACTGCTCCCGGGTTAGAAGGGTGTTGGTGCAAGGTGAATAAGTGGATGTGGTCACTGCTCCCGGGTTAGAAGGGTGTTGGTGCAAGGTGAATAAGTGGATGTGGTCACTGGTCCCGGGTTAGAAGGGTGTTGGTGCAAGGAGAATAAGTGGATGTGGTCACTACTCCCGGGTTAGAAGGGTGTTGGTGCAAGGTTAATAAGTGGATGTGGTCACTGGTCCCGGGTTAGAAGGGTGTTGGTGCAAGGTTAATAAGTGGATGTGGTCACTGCTCCCGGGTTAGAAGGGTGTTGGTGCAAGGTTAATAAGTGGATGAGGTCACTGGTCCCGGGTTAGAAGGGTGTCTGTAGGAGTGAAATAAAGGCACAGGGCTATGCCACTCAATATAATTGCATCACAGTCAATCAATATTGCCGGTTGCCTTCGACTGGCTCTTGTCATATTTAATCAATAGCTCAGCTGGGTGTAGTGTCAAAGATCGAGTGGTTTTGTGAATACTGTGAGTCAGCCTCATATCAGCAACTCTTTGCCTCATTTAAAGATCAGTTGGCAAATTTCGGTAATTTATTCTCGGTTTGGGATTTCTATCTCGTTGTGTACTACCTAAAGCTGTGACGTAAAAAATAATTGCTTCCTACCCTCTTTCCTATTTGTCTTACATTGTAAGTTATAAGGTTATAAGAAACTGCTTGTATGACTGTAGCTGTACTTACCTTGTGGTACTATAATTATACCACTTGTAGTACCCTGTGGTATTATTATTATTATTATTATTATTATTATTATTATTATTATTATTATTATTATTATTATTATTATCATTAATGATTATTATTATTATTATTATTATCATTATTATTATTATTATTATTATTATTATTATTATTATTATTATTGTTATCATCATTATCATTATCATTATTATTATTATTATTATCGTTATTATTATTACTACTACTATGGAGATGTTTCTTTAATTAAACTAACATTCTTTTAGCACAGTAAGTAGGCAGTAAGTTATAAGAAGCTGCTTGTATAGCTGTAGCCGTACTCACCTTGTGGTACTACGTGGTGTTGTTTCCCTTGATTGCTGTTTGCCACCTTTGCGTTCAGTCGAGGCAGGTGAGAGGAGACGGACGAGGATGGAATGCGTAGATTTCAGCTGCACTTTGAACAGGAAGTAATTAATCATCTCCTGCGTACAT
Organism: Maea johnstoni; assembly: GCA_963942565.1. NCBI lineage: Eukaryota > Metazoa > Annelida > Polychaeta > Spionida > Magelonidae > Maea > Maea johnstoni. The sequence goes on along the minus strand of OZ012694.1, from coordinate 35,031,306 downwards.
AGCAGCTGGGAGAACTTTCGTTCGCTCTCAATCGGTGCCGGTATTTACGCACACTCCATGACGCCCTTTTTCACAGGCTTGAGATTGATGATGGTACCCATAGGGGAGGGAAGATGGATTAAATAAACTCGTTTCAAACACTGTTGTTGTCCACAATTTGTTCTCTTGTGGAATGGCTTTGTTGTTTTTTCTTGGTGGTTGAGAAATTAAGTGATTTCACTTTCATATCTGAAACACCCTGGAAGTTATCATATTGGGTTGAGTTTTAGCAGTTTGAAAATTCAGATTTTTGCTGAATTGATGCAATAAATGAATGCAGTTTTGATTTAAAAGAAAACTCAACTCTACAACTTAATTGTAATTTCGTATTCATCAATTGAATAACATAATATGCTAATAAGCCTGGTTATCTTGAGCATGCAGCCAGTCCTGCCTGGGCAACTGCTATACCATTTTAATGGCAGGTGACTGGTCGACTGGTACAGGAATTAAATATCTTTACTGTATCTAAGAAGTTTGTCAGCCACCATGCTTTCTGTATGTATGCATACAGGTACAAATCTAGGTAATATGCTTATGATGAATGATTTTTTCTCTTCCATGTGCTGCTGTTGTGCTGGATCTGCCCACCTGCCTGCTCCTTGTCCTCATGGCAATCATCTATTGTTCTCTAACACAGGTAAGTCTCAAGCCTAAATTATAAGACATCTTGCCTTAATGTCGTGGAGATATATATATGTGTATATATATATATACATATATATATATATATATATATATTTATATATATATATATATATATATATATATATATATATATATATATATATATATATATATATATATATATATATATATATATATATATATATATAAAAATAGAGGGTTGAGGATAGCACTCACAGTTGGAATAAACAACCTAAGTGCATACTAATGGTACCAGCAATAACCATTGGCAGTTACATTTACCATGTTGAAAAGACATCAATATCACATCAATATCACAGCAGAGTCCTCTGAGAAGCCTGGAGATACAAACATCCAAGACCCAGCTTGTCAGTAGTCTGGATTGATCTGTCCCCTGAGTGGCACAAAATATTCTATCACAAATGGTGATCCACTGGATACGCAACCGGCAGGTCTCCTTGAACAACCTAGCTGCAGCGAATAGCCCAAAAGTTGCATTCTGCGCATGTTGGTGCGAAATTTTCTCTGTAATGTAACACTACGATAGCCTTTAATGGCCTTTGTCTCCTATCAAAGTCACACTGAGACCAGGTTTGGAGACCCCTCGGATAGCCAGGTCTTCACTATAGCGCAAATGGTAATTGGTCTCTCGCTATCTATACATTGTTTTATTCATCTTAGATTCTATCAGGAATAGGTATAGGTCCAGCTGTCAGGTGACTTGCTCTGTTGAATAGGAATTCATCGTCAAAGTGTCGTCTGGTTCTTTGATACTTTTGACAATAATTTTTGAATGAAGTTTGATTAAATAAAAAAAAATGGAGGAGAGTCATCGGTGCTATTCTGATTAACATTTCTCCTTCAGAGATTTTCCCTATTATGCTTCTGGCTGAAAGATTTCACTAAAATTGTTATGCTGGTTTTGGCCGCTTTGAGCTTTAATGAATAATTTAACCATCCATGTCTAAGATCCCCCCAATCTTTTGTCTCTATTTTTTGGTATCTTTATTGAGGGAGTTTCAGAAAATGTAGTTCAGATGCCAACCCACATCTTTCCTCCAAGTACTTCATGATTTTGATAGCAATACCGTAATAATTTCTATAAGTTACTATATACTGGTCCAATGAAACTTCTCTAGGAGATCTCAAGGGCATATTTCAAAGAAAACTAGCCTATTTTGAATAAAGGTTGCTGGATTCACTCTAGTATAAGATGATTGATATTCATAAACATTAATAAAATGCATTTATATTTTGATGATTTTAGTCAAGTTTCAGGAATATAAATAAGTATACAATTTATCAAAAATAATGCAAACAACATGTATTCCTCATTATTTACACATTACAGTGTGAATCAGAAGTAAAAAAAGATGTGGCCGGGTTTTTGCTGTTCATTGATTTATTTACACAGGTTCCCCTGTGTGTAAAAGTAACTTTATCTCCAAATTTCCATAGCTCACTTCAACTTGTGGATGAATGTATTCATGAATTCATACATTATATATTCATATTGGCGAGTGGCCACCCTGTATTTCTGAATGTACGTGGTATTTACATGAACAGTAACCTGGCTAATCCATGCAAGTGAGATTTGCCTTAACCATTCCAATGCTGAGGATACTTTCACCCAAAGCACAAGGACACAAAGTTTTTCGAAAAACATCCAAACCCTGTCATGTTGGTATTCATTAGACAGCTCTCGCTGAGTACTTTCAGATGAGTACCCATATGCCAGGGTTTCAGTCATTTTCCAGGTTTTTGCCTCATTTTGTATTGGCCAAATTAGTTACCAGCAGCATAAGGGTTAAGGGGACCTAGCAGGTGACTGACTGTAATTGTTCATCTTTGTAGCCCAACCAATATGACAACTGGCTTAGCTCAATTTCAAAAGCACAAGAAATATTAGTTATGGTATTTATGGTAGTAATTGTTACTGACATTTGATTGTGAATGTGGAGAAATGAAAAAACAAAAAACATGCTTAGCGGGCCACTATATTGTCAATCTTTGTAGCCCTACCAAGGTTACTGAAATGGAGAACAAAAAAACATCTTAACTCAAAAGTCAGAAGAACAAGAAATACTAGATATAAGGTTTTAACTTATCAATGCACATAAATGTGTTATTTGAACATCAAACAGTAATTCCTTTCAGGTTTTGGTGGAAGAGCTTTGAGTAGTGCTATTGGATTAAAACTTTACTATCCCTGGCAGCTCATTAGACCAAGTGGTTATTGTCTTAGCCACAATTGATATGTTTTTGTGAAAAAAAGACAACGACGTGACATAAAGCAACATCCCGATGGGTGCACTTGTAAGTTCACGAAAGAAAAAATGACATCCTTATCATCACATATTCCTATCCAATTGCAAGATTAATTCCTTCTAGGTATGGCATAAAGACACCGCTGGATCTACAAGACTCATAGCAATTTTATTACGCCTCCCTTGCCTTTCTATATAATTCACTTGATGGACAGGGAGGGAGTGTTCTGTCCTTATCTCGGCAAGCTCACGCCCTTGGAGATCCATTATGGTAAATTCATTCTGATTGGTCGAGGCATATCCGGCATATCCGGCAGCGTGAAATTAATTGAAATGCAAATTTGAAATGATTTAATTTGTTTAGGAATATTTTGAATCCCCATATGTGTCGTGTATCTGCTAGTAGCTAACATTTAGTAAATCCTTGAAGGAATGAGCCCATAGCTTAAGCCAGCAGGGCCTCATTTGGACATCCGGACACTTAAAAAACACACCTCAAGGCACCCCTAAAGTTTTGTTAGTAATTTCTTAAGATATCAATTTCAAGCATATAATTGAATTTTTGTGACATGGTATGAGAATATTGTGCCTTTTTTCAATAAGTAAATACGATTTTATGGTTGCATAAAAGTATATTGAGGTCTCCCTTGAAAAAAAGTGCCAAAACTTTGTGAGTAATTTCTTAAAATGTCAATTTCAAGCATATAATTGAATTTTGTCCACCTCAATATAATCCCCATGACATGGTATGAGGATATTATGCCTTATTTCATTAAGTTAATACATGTTTATGGTTGTTATCTGAGTATATTGAGGACTCCCTTTAAAAAAGTACCCCTGGAAATTGAACAATTGTCAGCTTCTAAATCGAGGCTATGATCCTGCCAGGGCATACTCCTAATAGGCCTACCCCGATGGATGAGTGGCCTAAGGAATTGCCATTAACTGCTAGCTGCCTCTCACTACTGAGGGCCTGCCCTGATGGCCCAGTGGCCCTAAGACATTACCACTGGGTGTTAGCTGTCTCTAACCACTGCAGGGCCTACCACGATGGCTGAGTGGTCTTAGGTGTTACCACTGACTGCTAGCTCTCTCTCACCAATCAGGGTCTACATCGATGGCTGAGTGGTCTAAGGCATTGCTACTGACTGTTAGCTGTCACTCACCACTGCAGGGCCTACCCCGATGGCTGAGTGGCCTGATGTGTTGCCACTGACTGCTAGTTGTCTCTCACCACTACCCTGGTATGAATCTCGGTGGAGGCATGTTAGATATTTGCCAATGGCTTGGGTTTAGGTGGTTGTTTCGGCAGGGTACTCAGGTTTCCTCCATAAATTACAACTGGTCAGTCAAATTCTGTGTTTTGTATTTGCATTGTTTTATTCGGAGATTTCCAGCTGCAAATTAAACTTGATAGACACCTCACACCCTCGCACATTTATAAATCAACTAGACCATGGTGATCTAGGGCTGTTCAAACCATTTAGACATTTAACTCATTAATGATCACAGCGGCCAAAAGCAGCTAGCCAATTTGGGTGGAATCTTTCTGTCAAAAGAATGTTTAGGAAAACATAAGGAGAAATGTTCATCAGATCATTGCTGACAACTCTTCTTCAAATATTTTGTAAAATCATTTTTAATTTCCAAGTCATTGTCGAAAGTATGAAAGATCCAGAAGATAATTTCAAGCACAGTTCCAATCATTAAAGGGTTAAGATTCAGACCAGAAAGCTAGTATTTTGCTGATAGTTGTGCTCTTACCAAGGCTCTTGACCTTTTATCCTATTCAGAATGCACACAAATCATAGGATATTTAATGAATATTTTATCCCTTTGCTAATATACCAGTAAACATACATTAAGTGCATATAATAAGCAGGTATGGGTTTAACATGCATTGTAACATGTATTGCCTTGTCTTGTGGCCACGTATTGTACATGTACATATAGACTTCCTGTATACTAGATAAGCAGGTATTTACAATTAATTGTCTTTGGGTCAGATAATTTACCTGTACATGTACATAACATGTATGTTATAAGCATGTACATATATTGTACCTGTTCATTTACACTCCTTGTATGTTATAAGCAGGTACATGTGCGACAGGTAAATCTTGTCTCCAGCCAGGTATTGTACCTGTAAATTTTCATTACCTGTATGTTATAAGCAGGTACATGTGCGACAGGTAAATCTTGTCTCCAGCCAGGTATTGTACCTGTACATTTTCATTACCTGTATGTTATAAGCAGGTACATGTGCGACAGGTAAATCATGTCTCTGTGCCAGATATTTTACCTGTTCATTTACATTACTTGTATGGATTAATCAGGTTCATGTGCAACAGATATTTGCATATCCGTAAACCAGATTTTGTACCGGTGCATTACTCACCTGTATGAAATAAGCATCTACAGGTGCAACTTAATTATGTCATGTCATGTTTGTCCTGTCTGTGAGTAGGTGGGAGTATTTCTACGTTAGAGTATTGTCTAATGAAGTGAGTCGTTAGAGGAAATGTCACCTCAAGTTTGTCCTGTCTATGAGTAGGTGGGAGTATTTCACACCTTTAGAGTACCATCTAATGAAGTGAGTCGTTAGAGGAAATGTCACCTGTGCTTAGCGGGTTGTCATGTAGCGGAGACAGCAAGTCTCACCTAAGGATCACATGGCAGCATAGCTGTGGACATCTAACACAGCATTGTGATTAAGTGCAATCAGGCATATTTTAACCATTTATGCTTTCGATAGCACTTGAAGTTGGATTTGTAATTTCTTTATCATATTTTTTCTGCAATGTGGAATTAAATCTTGATGCTCTGAGTGGGATTTTAACCTGGGCAGTTGTGAGAGACAGTGAGGAGTCAGCAGAATTGTGGCACCAACGTAGACTCTCAGAACACCCCTTGATTTGAGACAACGACTTGCTTTCAAGGGTACTTCTTAAATTCAATTGAATGGGTTCTGTTAGTGTGAATGTTGAACTATCCCCTAAGTGCTAAATGTGTGGAAGAAATCAGTCTCCTGACTCCTGACTTTGGAATTTAATTACAATCTCAAAGATATTACAAAAAGGGTGAATTAAGTCAGATGCCAGTGACTTTGGGCTAGGTAGTTAAGTGTTTTTCACTGAGTGTTCCAATTCCCTCCAACACTTACAACTGGCTAGTCACAAATTTCTGTTACATGGTAAAAAGCAAATATTTTGTGGCATATGTTTTGTTACTACCGTGACCTTGAGAATGTTAAAAATAGACAGGATAAAAAGTGAACTAGGGAGAGAGAAATGCTTTGTGACAGTTCCTTGCATATGATAGATGAAGTGGCTAAAAGTAGAATATAGGAACGTGGAAGTTGGCCTTGAAGTTAACCCATCCTCACTTAACCTTTTAGGCTGCTGGGGGCTAATTTGGCCATTACATTATGATGGAAAACACCTGGAAAATCATTGATACTCTGGCACATGGGTGCTTATCTGAGACTTCTCAGTGCGAGCTATCCAATAAATACCAACATGAGAGGATTTAGATGATTTTCAATTTTTTTGAGTTCTTGTGCCTTAGACGAAAGTTAAGTCTCAGCATTGAAAGGGTTAAACTTTTATGCTTGTCACGACTGAAAACACCCTCCCTACTTATGTGATATCTTCCAAAGAAAAGTGTACTTTGAAAAATGTTTCATGAAATATATACATCATAATCTTACTCATAACTTTTACAGATTGCTTGTGAAATTTTAACTCTGGTCATAAGTTATTTTCTTAAGTATGAGAGGTCTTAGCCATATATTTTTCACAAGGAACTCTTCAGCAAGAATGGGTTAAGCTCTTTCAAATTTGCAGTTTATTGTTGTATGTATATTTTCGGTCAATCTAAGCTATCTATAGGTCAGAACAAAAAAAAAGAATGAAATCATCTGATGCTTAGCGCTGGCTTCCTGGCCATGCCAGCATCATATTATATCAGAGAGAGAAAAAAATGAGGGCAAAACCTGACGTTGAGGGTTTTAGGGTCTTGTGTGGTAAAGTTCTTTGTGCTTGCAGTCATCTCAGGACAAAATTCACTTATCAGCTAAGCAGCCTTGTAGATTCCAGCACGGGAAATAGCCTGCGGATCAGTCCATATCTCTATAACTACAGAGAAGTAGGTGCCAATAGGATTAATTAACCTCCTCTATCTTAGAGCATTTCAACATCAAGACAGGCTTATATGTTTATAAGGCCTAAAAAAATGTTTGTTTCCTGTAACGGTCTGAAAAAATAGAGTAGGTGGGTCGGTAGAATTTCTAAAAATTATTTTTTTGTTCAAAAATGTGTGTTTTATGCATGTTTTAGGTTGATTTGGACTTGGAAGGGCAGAAAAAACTTAAGGGTAGAGATCTTTTATGAGTACAAACTTGTTAGGGTAGGGTTACAGGAAACAAACATTCTTTTTAAGCCCAAGTATTTCTAGGAAGCCATGAATAAAGGAATAAAATGAATGAATATATAAATACATGAATAAATGAATGAATACATGACTAAATATATAATTGGATGAATATATGAATGAGTGATAGAATGAAGGAATGGAAATGAACATATTGGTTGTGTTCTGATAATTGCAGTTCCTCATGAAAATTGCTTTTGTGTTCGACAAATTTGAACATTTTTGAGAAAGTATAAAGGCAGTCAGTTGCCCTGATACTGATACTATAAATAAAGGAATAAATCAATAAATAGATAGATGAATGATTGACTGTGAATGAATAGAAAGCGTGAATAAATATAAATAGATGAATACATAAATACAGCTGTTGTAATTCATTTATTTTGAAATTGTTAAAATGAGGGAATTCTCTGAAATGAATTGGAAATTAAAGAGAACTAACTAAAAATATATTCTGCTGCAAGTGTTCTTGGATTTAAAAAGATAAATTTGTACTAGACCACCTGATACTTAATTATCACTTAAAATGAGTGAAATCATGTCAGTTATTGTTTCTGGCCAAACTGATAGTGGGTTCTTCATATAATGTCACTTTTTTCTGTCATATGAAGAATCAATGATGACTAATCAATTGTTAATGGAGTAGAAAATTGGAATACACATGAAAAACAACACACTAACCTCAAGTCACTGGCAATTTTCTTACATGACTTAAGCAGCATTCGAACCATAGGTGTTATAAGGCAATGGTGAGAGACTGCTAACTGAGCTGTGCTATAACCACTTGGCTTTGAGGACTGCCCTTGCACTTCAAACTATGGCTGTCAGCCTTTGATGATGCAGACTTCAAAGAGGCGTTAACCCATTGATACTCGGAGCTGCCAAAAGCAGCTGTACAATATTGATGAAATCTCTCAAGTGAAAGCATAGTTAGGAAAATAATCGAAGGAGAAATGTTACATAGAACACTGCAAACAGCTCTCCTTCAATCATTTTGTAAAAGCATTCTCAATTTTTAAGTTATTGTCAAAAGTAATGTTGATCCAGACAACAATTTGTGGAGGAGATTTATCTACTGAGCAGTACGTAGCAGCACTGTGTAATCCTCGTCTAAGAATACTCTGGCTTTGTCATACTCTGCTAGCTCATCACTGGCTAATAATGCTCTGAAAGAAAGGAAAAAAATATGAGACAATATCTATGATTGACCCTTATGCTGCTGGTGGCTAATTGGGCCGATACAAAATGTTGCAAACCCCCCAAAAAATTATTAAAAACCCTCGCACATGGGTATTCATCTGAGAGTTCTCAGTTAGAGCTATCCAACCAATACAAACATGACAGGGTGTTTAGATGGTTTTTAAAAAAACTTCTGTGTGCTTTGGACGAAAGTAGCCTGAGCATTGGAAGGGTTAAGCATCAACTGGTTGATGATGTCTCGGTGCTGGTTGTCAGGGAGGGAGGGAGGAAGCGCAGGTGTGAGGCTGAGGATCTCGTCTGAGTGCTGAGTCACGCTAATGTGGCAGGTGTCACATACAGGTAAGTGTTGCTACTCAGATAAAACTGCACAGGGACCATGTGATCTCTGCCTAGGAAGGAAGGAAAGAAGGAATCGTTTTTTTAAGTTGCTTGTAACAGCTTAGCCCTTCCAATACTGAGGCTACTTTTTTCCAAAGCACAAGGATGCAAACATTTTTGAAAAGTATCTAAACCTTGTCATGTTGGTATTCATTATATAGCTCTTGCTGAGTACTCTCAGATGAGTACCCATGTGCCAGGGTTTGCTCTTTGCTAAGGAAAGAAGGAATGGGTTTTTACGTTGCTTGCAACAGCTTGGGTCATATGGTGATGAGATAGTAACTAGGAATGGGGAAGAAATACCCTTCTCTTCGCGAATAGTTTCAAGGGGTCTTTCAGGTGCAGAAGGACCACAGATAGCCCCCCACAACACTGCGCAGTTATATAGCAACCAGGCCAACCCGCTTATGGGGATCCAGCTAATACTCAAACCTGAGACCTCACTCTTGGGAAACCAAGTCATGTTGGTATTTGTTGGATAGCTTTTGCTGAGTACTCTCATATGAGTATCCATGTGCCAGGGGTCAGTCATTTTTGTCAGTTTTTTTGCATCATTTTGTATTGGCCAAATTAGCCACCACCAGCACAAGGGCTAAATATGCTCTGCAGTTCTCAAAGCACAAATCTCAGTAATAATTGCTATATACTTATTAGCATGCAGCCATTATTCCTTAGAGATGCTCAGCAGTTCTCAAAGCACAAATCTTAGTCATAATTGCTATATACCTAGCATGCAGCCTCTATTCCTTGAAGATGCGCAGCAGTTCTCAAAGCACAAATCTCAGTCATAATTGCTATATACCTAGTAGCATGCAGCCTCTATTCCTTGAAGATGCGCAGCAGTTCTCAAAGCACAAATCTCAGTCATAATTGCTATATACCTAGTAGCATGCAGCCTCCATTCTTATAGATGGTGAGGAATGATCAATATCTGAGTGGGATTCACTAAGGGATCAGCGTGCCACAGGACGTCACACAGGCTTAACGTTAGGCGCGTCATTAGGCAAGGAATTTCCTGCCAGCTTCTAAGCCTCATCCAAACTAGCTGTCTCGCTGTCTCTCTTAGCGCCATGGCTTAACTCTGATCGACTCAATAATTAATATCTGGCTCCTTAGAACACAAGTCAACCTTGTGTATATCAAGGCTCAATCTGCCATTCAGTACACGTATTCATCCAAAAAAGGGGGAAAATATGATATATTCTTAGATAAGATGGCTAAAGTGTATTCATGTTTTCTCACCAAAAATAGTAATAAATAGATAAGTGAATAGAGAAGTAAATGAATAATTATAATGATAATAATAATGATGATGATAAAAATAATGATAATAATAATAATAATAATAATAATAATAATAGTGATGATAATAATAATGATGATAATAATAATGATAATAATGATAATAATAATAATAATGATAATAAGGATAATAATGAAAATGATATTATAATCATAATAAATAAATGAATAAGGAAATAAGGAAATAAATACATGAATGAACATAATTTCATCAACACTACAGTTGGGGCTTATATTCCAGGTATTAACTTTATAATCCATTTCTCCTGTACACTGAGAAAGTCTGAGGGAAATTCTCTTTCCTTCACTCAATCATTTCTAGCTTTTATTCATTCTCAAAAGCTAATTGCTTTTTTTATATCCCATCCAAAAAGTGGTATTATCAATTGACACAATTTACCAAACTTATGATATGGTATCAACAGCATAGTACCAATAGCCTGGCTCTCAGGCTGAATTGTAATTTGTGCCACCACAACTACTGGGTAGATGTAGATGTGATGTCTCTCTCAACCTATAGATGGCAGCACAGTGAAATTAACTCGGGTTAGATCAGTGAAAGAGTCAGATATCACAGACTTGTAGCAAGTCTAATTACCAATGGGTTACTAGAGGAAATGATCTTTGTATTGCATTGCCTTGTTCTTGTTCATGACAGCAATAAGAGATTCATGTTTGATGTCTTTTCCTCGTGAGTCAAATTCCACACTGGCTAATGCACTATTAAGCTAATACTAGGCACAGTAGGATTAATTAGATCTGTTCCATCATCAAAGAAAAGAGAGGGACTAATTTGCACTATTGTTGCCTGGAAAGAGCCCCTTTCATTTTTGTTTGTATTATGGATGCCTGAATGTAAGGGAAGTATACTATTGGTAACATGTGTGGAATATTTGAATATTGTTACAGAATTGCCAATTGTGCTGTTGTAGCTGTTTTTGCTGTCAAAATAACTGTTGTTGTTGTTATTGTTGTTGTTGCTGTCGTAATAACTGTTGTTGCTGTTATTGTTGTTGTTACTGTCATAATAACTGTTGTTGCTGTTATTGTTGTTGTTACTGTCATAATAACTGTTGTTGCTGTTATTGTTGTTGTTACTGTCATAATAACTGTTGTTGCTGTTATTGTTGTTGTTACTGTCATAATAACTGTTGTTGCTGTTATTGTTGTTGCTGTCGTAATAAGTGTGGTTGCTGTTATTGTTGTTGCTGTCGTAATAACTGCTGTTGCTGTTATTGTTGTTGTTGCTGTCGTAATAACTGTTGTTGCTGTTATTGTTGTTGTTGTTGTTGTTGTTATTATTAAGGTGAGGTGAATATTTTCATGTGCTGACTTTGCTGGCCTGGCAATAGCAGTGAATAAATCATGTCACTATAGTGCTATATACTGCTAAGGATCATTCTCCTAGCTATCTATTGCTCCCAATGGAGCTCTTCAAAGATAGAAAACACTTAAACACTGCTGCTGTCATGCTTACCAGAGGATGGGAAGATTGCCACATGGAGATGAAAGAAGCTAGTGGCTTGTCTTAAGATAACCACCTACAGAATAGTGTTTGAGTGGCTTGTCTACAGACAGCAACCCAATAGAACATTGTTAGCGTGGCATTTAAATCATTACTGGCCTGAGAGAGAGAGAGAGAGAGAGAGAGAGAGAGAGAGAGAGAGAGAGAGAGAGAGAGAGAGAGAGAGAGAGAGAGAGAGAGAGAGAGAGAGAGAGAGAGAAAGAGAGAGACAGAGACAGAGAGAGACAGAGAGAGAGAGAGAGAGAGAGAGAGAGAGAGAGAGAGAGAGAGAGAGAGAGAGAGATGGGTGGGGCGGGAAAGAGAGAAAGAAAGAGAGTAGTTAATCATTAGCTTGATCTCTGACAGGCTCTCCTAGCCTGTAATTACTCCATAGACAGCTCTTCCTGGCATGCCGCCTCAGCACCAGCAGAGCCATCTCTCTGATGTCTTACTATATACTTTACCTAGTCATGCCTGCTGCAGCCTAGACAGGCTTTAATAATTGGAGGATATCTGTCTAACTACAGTGTCTATTGAAAAAAAATATCTGAAGGAGAAATATAAACCAGAATCAAACAATCCCCAAATTCTCCTTCCAATATTTAGCGATTGAAATCTTAGTTTATTTTCTGTTATTTTCAAAACTATTTGAGAATCAGATGATACCAGTCAGGGAGAATTCTAACCTTTCATACCTGAAAATCTCCCTGACTGCTCCTTTGAATTGACATCAAGAACTCCTAAAATGTCTGCTTGATATTGATTTTTAAAGCTATATTGAAGCATTTTCATGTATTCTGTGAATTTTTTATATATTTCGTAGATATAATCAATTAGGAAAGGTATAACAAGTGATTCTGGTTATTTTCTCACAGTTCTATCTATTGCCAGTGGATCAATAAATCTCCACATCCATCTGTCCATCTGTTTTTCAATTATCTGTCTATTTGTCAGCCTAGCCTGTATGTCCACCATCCAACCATCCACATATTTCTGCTCAGTTGTATTGAGA
>OZ012694.1:34952274-35018325 GCA_963942565.1 Maea johnstoni | reverse complement strand
GAGAGAGAGAGAGAGCGAGAGGGAGGGAGGGAGAGAGAGAGAGAGAGAGAGAGAGAGAGAGAGAGAGAGAGAGAGAGAGAGAGAGGGGGGGGGATGGAGACAAACAGACAGACAGATGCGGACATAGTTTTCAAGGCATCAATGTGTATGCTAGATACGTTAGAGATGCTGCTAGCCATAATCGCCACTTGCTGCGTGAGCTACAAATACTTTTAAAACTATATGTTAAATTCCAGAGTTATTGTCAAAAGTATATTAGATCCAGACGACAATGTCTAAAAAAAAATAAGCAGCAATGGATAACCTTAGAGATCCCAAGGTTAACCCATTGATGCTTAAAATTTAAATTCAAAACAGATAAGGATTTTGAACAATTTTATAAAATATTTTAAGAAACTATGAAAATAAAACTCTAATATCTTTGCATGAAGTTTTCGGTTTGCTCTAACAAATTCAAATTCCTTGCCTTTACTTTTGGGGAGTGCTCGAAGAAACTTGTAATAAAATCTCAATTTTTTTTGCTTTAAGTTCTGGATTTGCATGATCTTAAGTATAGGACCCCTATTCTTGAAACCATACCCCCACCTCTATCTGGTCTCTATCTCTGAGATATATAGGTTATTGTCAAATTTTAGGGAAGTACCTGACAAGATAATGGATTATTCTTCACCTAGGGGAAATTAAAAGCAAGCTTCTTGAACCATTGTTTTTGCACAGAATGCCATCAATAAGCTGGTGAAGGATGTACTATGTTAGCTTTGTCTGACCCTGTCTCGATGCGACAGACAAAATGGATAAGCCTCTAAGTGCTCTGGCATGTTCGCTTTTGTCAAACATGATCAGTTTTTTTTATGATGTATCACTAGCCAGTTATCCATTTGTCTTGCTGGGACAGAAGGACTAGAATTTTTCTTATTTGTTTCCTGTAACGGTCCAAAAGACTAGGGTAGGAAGGTGGATAATTTTATTTTTTTTGGATTATTTTTTGTTCAAACTTTTTTTGGGCCTAAAGGGGACCAATGGTGTTGTTTTACCAAGGCAGATACTAGCTTTTATTGAGAACAAAGATGAGAGATCGTTCCAAAAAGTCCCATTTAACAAAAAAGTTAGAACATGATAAACTGCAATTTATGTATTTTAAGATACACTTTAATTCATATATGTTAAAGGTAAACAATAATATACAATTTGATGTTCTTCGGTTTTGACTCCCACCCAGGGCATGTGAGAGAGTTGCCAGTGACTTAGGGTTCGGCGGTGGTTTTCGCCGGGAACTGAGGTTTCCTCCACTATTTGCAACTGAATAAGCCGCAATATGGCAGGAAAAATGACAAAAAACAAAAGTCTAAATCCAGTACTTGTGGAGATATGCCTTTCACAGTTAGATGTGCTAAAGCTATATAGCAAAATCCTTACTTAGTCAAGACATCCTACACAACTAATGCTCACAGCAGACAAAAGCAGCCAGACAACTGATAAAATCTGCTGATCATGCTATTTTTCTATAGAATCTACTCTGTATCCTTGTATATTGACATGATGCATACATGAATAAAAAGCTTTATAAAAATGTCTTTTTTTGTAAAACCATTCTTGATTACAAAGTTACTGGCAAAAGTATCATAGACTCAGACAACATTTTTCTAGAGGAACTCTAAAGCATGAATGGGTTAAGGAAGAGTTGCTTTAATGAAGAGAAGACTTCTTGAGATGATGTATGATCATCTATTAGAAGCAAAATATATTGGAATGAAATGACACAAATACATCACATGAAGTGATAGTAATGAAACGCTGATCGGTTTTATGATATTGATGACTTGGGAGTTGGTGATTAGGAAATGTTTTGCTGCAATAAAGGCTGTCATAAGACTGTAATTTATGTTCAATATTATTGCCTTAATTGCCCGGTTGCCTAGTGATAGTGTCATTTCACAACCAGCTTCCAATATTCCGGTTAATAAAAACACCCGCCTCTTAGCTACTCCTTATAGCACCCACTAAACATAACACTCACCACAAGCCTGGTACTCAACTTTCACAAGTAGAAGTCCTCTATCACCAATTTGTGCCTAAACTCAGCTCTAAAATGTCTTATTTTGTTCTTATAAAGTTAAAAGAATAAATCTGGAATGAGGTATACATTAACAAATATTTTGAAGAAGGATTGAAGGTTGATTTGTTATTACCAAAAGGTTTATTTTTTAAGAGATGACCAAAATAGTTAGTCCTCTTTCAGGAACTATGGTCATAGATGCGTTAAATCATTATGCTGGTGAGAGTAGGAGAATAAATGAGCTAAATTACATTATTTGAACAGCTGTTGTGCTATTGTTTCTGTGGAATGGGAAATTTTTCAAACAATTTTGTTCTGCTGAAATTTGCCATAAATCAAACAGTGCAGAACATCACATCTATGATATTTTTCTGAACTTTAAGTAGGAAGTAGGACAAAACAATTTCAACCATCTTGACTTGATATGAGTCTGAATTGATATTGATGATTATTTCATTTGTACTTGAATCATTTAATTATATTGTATGTGGTGTCATTTGAATCATTTACAGACTTCATAGTCTATGCATATGATACATTTATAAATGTATTGAATTATTGATTTATTCATTTATTTTATCTATTTTTTATAGGGGGATAGGTTTCTTTGAAAAAGCTAAATGCTAGGTATTCCTAGCCACAAGTAGAGAGATGTGGAATTTGAGGCTTGCAATGTTAGAATAAAAACCTGCCATATATTAACATGAAAAACCTACTGATAAAGCCTTACGAGTCTGGAATAATATCACAAACTCATTGATTGAGTAAAAAGTAAAATCAATAATAGTGTTATGCATATCATAAACCAGGTTGGATTTTCACATATTTTATGATTATCAGGTAAACTCTTTATTCAATCTGTGAATGGTCTTGGTCAAGACAACATCTGAAAACACAATAAAAAAGGGAAAAATTGACCTTGCCTCTTTGTGATGTTTGTAACCTGAAACATGCCTCCGTAATTGTTATTCATGCCTTATGATATCATCATGCTTTGCTTTATTCTAGGTAATATGCTTATGGTGAATTATTTTTTCTCTTCCATGTGCTGTTGTTGTGCTGGATCTGCCCACCTGCCTCCTCCTTGTTCCCATGGCAATCATCTATTGTTCTCTAACACAGGTAAGTCCTCAAGCCTGAATTATAAGACATCTTGCCGTGTAGCTAGTGTACATTATGCGGTATAGTTTCACCTGATCATGATGCCCTGTACTTCTCTTATGTTTATTGAATGATGCTCTTTACTTATGTTATGCACATTGAGATGCTGTAACATGTGTGGGTTGAGTATATATATATTATATATATATATATTATATATATATATTATATATATAATATATATATATATATATACATATATATATATATAGTATATATAATATATATATATTATAGTATATATAGTATATATATATAGTATATAGTATATATATATATATTGTATATATAATATATATATAATATATATATAAATATTATATATCTATACTATATATATACCTAACTCTAATATATATATATATATTACTATATATATATATATAATATATATATATATATATATTAATATATAATATATATAATATACTATTATATACATCATATATATATATATATATAATACAAGGTGGGCACATGAAACCATTCACAATATCATTGGCTGGGTACACAAAATCATTCATTTCTCCACTTACCACATCTATAGGCCCATATAGTTGATGCCCATTTTTGACCAAGGCTCAAAACAGGATATGAGGGTGGATGCAACTTTTCTGATCCTAGACGCTGACACTGATATATTAATTTTTAAACAAAATATCTTTTTAATGCCATATAAGGGTCGTAGTACTGATATCAAATAGGGAAAAGTGTCATATCAGTTAAGAGTTGTTGTAGATGCAGGCAATAATAATTGAAATTTTGTTAGAATATCATAGCATATATTATATAAGGGAATTATTGATATCGTATTGGAAATGTCTTAAAGGCTCCAATCCCTAGCCACGCGCAGTAAGTATAATATTGCCTTCAATGCAGACAGTAATGTTTTGGAATATTGTTAGTATATTGTATCAGTAGGGAAATATTGATATTGTTTTGCAAACATTTCAAAAGCTATAACCCTTATGGCACATGCTATGTGCACACTTCCTGTATCAATGATGTAATGCAATGGTATTGGCAGAAACATTGATTGACTACAAGTGATGGAGGAAACTAGTGTACCCGAGTGAAACCAACGCCTAACCATGAGTCACTGGCAACATTCTCACATGCTTGGCCAGGATTCAAGCCCAGGTGTTATTAAGAGATCGCAATCAGTTAGTGACATTATGCCTTACCACTCAGCCCCTAGGGCGGGCCCCTTGTAAATGAGAAATCCTGTAAAATGCCTGTCTAACAAAGTGCGAACAGGAATTCCTTCCAAGAACAAGCTTGCCAAGTGTGCTGGTGCCAAGTCACCCTTGTTCTATTGATCTAATTGGCAGCATATGTACTGACTGATGCTTTTGACCCTTTCAAGCTTATGCAGCACACATCACTGTGACATCAGGGTATAATCAATCTACATCAGGGTTCAAGCACCCCACACCTCTGGGTTTGAGTACCCACATCAAGGTTCAAGCATACCATACCTGGGTTCAAATACCCACATCAAGGTTCAAGGTTCTTGTTCTTTTCTGATTAACATTTCTCCAAACCATTTCCCCAATATTTCCATTCCAGGGGTGGATAAGAACGAAATGGTACAGTATGGTACGGTATGGTATCGGTAACATTGGGACGGTACAGTATTTTAACGGAACTGTTAATGGTACTTAATTGCGTTATTACCGTATGTATTTCGTTGGGAACAGTCCTGATTAAGATCCTGGACAATTCTTGATGAATGATAACTTCTCAGTGGTTAGTATAGTTAAGAGTACCTTTTAAGGAATGAAATGGTATGATATTGTACTTTTTGAAATAATACCAGTACCAATATCCACATTTTGAGGTTATGGAGCAAAGCAATGTTTGGTGGGCGCTTTGCGACAAATGGTTTAAATACTGTCACCAGGTGACACTACCATATCAGCCTCCATAAGCCTTCATCAATTAGTAGGTGGTATCAACAGATGGAGTTCACACGTTTTCTAAATCAAATTTGAAAGTGCAAGTGAAATATGTATTACACTCATTTGGTCATGCTTTCCAAAAGTTTGTGAGTCAAACATTAATGAAAAGCTTTGTCTTGTCGCACATATTTAGGCCTCTGTTGGAAGCTGGTGCAACATTTCGACAGTTGAACACCCCTGTATTTTGCTAACAAGATTTCACAGAAATATTCATTATTTTTCCTATTAGGAGCATACATGGGTTAAGCGTCTGCCCTCGCTTGAACTGCACTGAGGATAAAGGCGGGGAGTGTGTTATGTAACGAGGTTAGGTCACCACAGGCAATGCTTAATCAACACTTAATCAACCCTCGCTAGTCTCACCAGTAGTGCACGCATGCAGGACTACCAGCTCTGGGTTATGTTACTCCACACTCCTATGAATACCAGGAATCAGTAGAGCTTTTGTTCACTAGAAGATCAGAAAGATAACTCTTATGCTGCTGGTTGCTAATTAATTTTGCCAATACAAAATGATGCAAAAAAGCTGAAAAATTGGAGAGCTATCTGTGATCCTTCTGCAACTGAAAGAACTATTCGTGAAGAGAAGGGAATTTCTTCAGAGTTCCTAATTTCTATCTCATCACCATATGATTTAACCCTTATGCTGCTGGTGTCTAATTTGGCTAATACAAAATGATGCAAACACCTCAAAAATGTCTGAAACCCTGGCATGTGGGTACTCATCTGAGAGCACTCATTGAGAGCTTTCCAATGTATACCAACATGACAGGGTTTAGATGGTTATCAAAGATCTTTGCGTCCTTGTACTTGGGATGAAAGTAGCCTCAGCATTAGAAGAGTTAACTCTGCTGCTGGTTGCTAGTTCTACCAATGCAAAATGATGCGAAACAGCTGAAACCGGAAAACCACCACCTAAGTCTAAGTCAATGGCAACTTTCTAACATGCCCCTTTTGGTGCAAACTATGGCGTGGATGACTAAGATGTGTGGGCAGTAAATTATGCTCCAGGTCCCTGCAAATTAGTCTTCAACTCTCAGCTGACTAAAGGCTGTAGTATTGCCACTGACCTTGGCACCATCTTGTCTCTCTACCTAGTGGTTGTTTAAATCAGAAAGAGCCTTGTAACTCCACCTGGTGAGATATATGTAAACTTACCCGGTCACAATGACCAACTTGACCATGTGATATGTTATACACTTGAAAAAAGAGCTTAAGAATGATTAGATTCAAGACTACGTGGGCAGAAAATGACCTCCTTGGCAATGTGATTTGTCGAAAGATGAAAATTTTGAAAAACTAGCCGAAAAACGATTAGGTTCAAGGGTATGTGGGCAGAAAAGTGACGGAGATTATCTGAACTGCGTGCTTTCAAACGGCTGATCACATGACTTGAGGCTAATGGGACCCAGATGGGGGTACACAAAATAATCCGATAAGTGCTGGTGATAATCACATTTCACCTGGCTTAATCCCAGGACCTCTCTCCCGCTAGTCACCATTGATTTAGCGCCGCACGGTCACCCCCTCTCCAAGACAACATATGATTGGATTAGCTGCCCGACTCATTGCGGAGAACGTTATGGTGATGGCGGCATATCCTTGGTGATGAGAGATGTTTGGATGAAAGTTTCTATGGAAAGTGCCACGGAACTGAGCGAGGCATGGGTTATAATGAAAATTACTGTCAGCATAATGAAAGTGTCTTTGTGTCGTAAACCTGTTTATCCCCTGAACTCTCCCCAACCGCCTGGCAATTTTGATGATGTCTTTTCAACGAAAACCATATTTCGGGAAGCATTTGAAGGATAATTGTAGACCAGAACAAAATCTACAATGATCGTTCGCATATTTTGTGAAAGTGTGCTTTATTGAGTTATAATGAAAATTACTGTGGCCGTAAACCTATTTATCTCTGGATCTCTCCAAAAGAGCCTGGCAATTTTGATGATATCTTTCCAACTTAAAGCATCTTTGGGGAAGCATAATTGAAGGGTAAATGTAGACCAGAAGCAGATCTACAATGATCGTTCACATATTTGTGAAACCGTGTTTTGTTAAAGTTATTTTCGAAAATGTCATAGTTCTAGCTAACAATTTTTCAATGAGTACTTTTTTGCATGAAATGGTACACACATGATCATGCCTGCAGTGCAGGGTCTAATAGCTAGGATTCCAAAAATGCCTGTCCCCAACAGCAATCCCCAAATTTCTGCCAGTACAGACTTAGCTAATCTGCTACTTCAAATTCTCAAACCAACTACATTCAAAAGCATATTTTGTCAAAAAGGGCAATTTACACTTCAGCCATGTCCTAAAAGAATGTTTGGTGGGAAAACCTTTAGTTATTACCTCTAAAGATTTTCATAGAACCATTGTATTTTCATACCAGTTTCACTCAATCATGAAACGTCTTATATCTCAATTTTAATCAGAAAATGTTGTATTTAGTAATGAAGGGAGTCGGACTGATTTTCCCATTTGATAATTGGTTTACCTGGCCAACCTATGATCACAAATAATCGGAGTAGACTTGTTTTTCAAGTTTGCATATATTGTACAAAGAAAACTTTCTGAATGCCTTGAGCTAATTTGACAATGTCACAGGTGCTGTTGCAGGCAAGTCATTGACAAAGGAGTTCCTTCAGTAACCCCTTTGCATTTGATTTGATAAAGAGATTGGTACAGTAAGAAAATGGTTGTGCCAGTGCTTGCTATAATCCCATGGTGCAGTTTATTTACACACAGCTAACTAGAGAGCTATGTGGTTTTCCAAAACGTTAGATAATCGGTTTAGATTGCCTACCGATCATTGCGATGATCATGATGATCATTCCATCACTGGTATCAGGGTTACTGTAGAACACACATATGACGCGTGTTCCAAATATAGCGAATTGGGATGTTTTCGCATCATAGCGTATCTCTATGTTAGCGATGGTAACCGCTGCTGACAGCGACAAAGTACAGAAATAAAAGTACAGCGTTTTTAAATAAAGCGAAGCGGAACCACACGCTATGTACGCTGCATATAAACAAATGCCTTAATTGTGTGTTCTACAGTATCTACATTTTTTAAGTCCTGGAGCACAGACAATTGGTGGTGGAGCACAGCAAAGTTCAGTTGGCGCTGTGAGAATATCAGCTTAAATACTGTCACCAGGTGACACGTACCAATTATCAGCCTTCTTAGCAATAGAGTTTAAGCATTTTCTAATACAATGTCTATTTGAAAATGCAAGGGAAACACCAAGAAGACTTGATCAAGCTTCCTGAAAAGTTCCTGAGTTAAACAGTGAACAAAGATTTTGTCTTGTCACATGGTTTTAGGCCTCTGCCGCATGTTTTAAGGCCTCTATTGCACGTTTTGAGTCCTCTGTTGCTCGCTGGTGTGGCGATGTGACAGATTCCACCCCTGAGTATCCAAGTATTAGTAAATAGTGCCAAATCATTCTTGGCTGCGGCACGGACCAATGGGTTAATTGGTTTTGTCCTTTAATCAGCCAACTGTCAATTCCGAGGCCTGATTGATTCTTCACTTGCTCAACTGGCCTGCACATAATTTATCCAAGGAGCAAGAGGAAGGTGCTTACAATTATCGACCCTTTCATTCCTAATTTACTATGTATTCTGGTTCATTTCATACTAATGCCAATATCTTGTGAACAGTGGAAAATATGAATAGCTGTAATTCACTGAACGTATTGTTTGACTCTATTTTTCCTCTACCTTGCTTTTATTTGACTGTTTAGTCTATACAATGCATGTATTGCTGGAAAGGTCTTCTAATGAGGAATACATTAAGCATCACTTAAGTACCCTCATAGCAGGGTGTAAGATTTTAAAAACTGAAGAAAATGTACTTAATGTTCTCAAATTAAGCTCCTACCAACAATTATGGCCGGCACCTTATAATGTCACAAATGTGAGAAAAGATCAATAAAGGGGAGGGTGGGAGGGGGGGGGGGGGAGGGGTAAGGCACCTCTGAGAGGTAGTTTCAAGCTCTGTTGACTTTACTAGGGTATAAATGAGAAGATGGGCAAAGGACATTGATCATAACATAAAGTGATAGATCTTATTTCCACCATAATATGAACATGCAAATCCATACTTTAACCCTTCCAGTGCTGAGGCTACTTTCGTCCAAAGCACAAGGACGCAAAGATTTTACATCATTTTGTATTAGCCAAATTAGCCACCAGCAGCATAAGGGTTAAGGTTCGAGTCTCCACTGGATCCCCTTGAGCGGGTTGGCCTGGTTGCTATATAAATGTGCCGCATTGTGGAGGGCTGTTTATGGTCCTTCTGCAACTGAAAGACCCTTTGAAACTATTTGTGACGAGAAGGGGAATTCCTTCTCAATTCCGGGTTTCTATCTCGTTGTGATGTAACATAATGCTGTTGAAAGCGCTGTAAAAAGCCTTTCCTTCCTTCATGTTTACTTTATTACTTAAGTGTGTATCCAATTTCCTACAGTACCTGTAATGACCATTCTGGCATTTTCTCTATACAATTACCCTAAGTTTCTTCCTTTCTGAGAGAGGTATACATATCCACTTAGTGGCTTTTATTTGATGAAGAGATGTAGTAAACTAAAAAGCCTATTGCATGTAACATGTTTAAAGATGACTGATCGCTGGACCTAAAGAGGGGTCTGGAAGTATGAAATTGAATTTGCTGCATGTTTATACGAGCTTTTCATCCCTTAGCCATAAATGTCTGTTGAGTAATGGCAGGGTTGTCTAATATAGCCAAGTTAGCTGAGCTAGTGAGGTGATGTACAGCATCCCATAACCCATTAATACCAACAGTGCCAAGAGCACTAATAGTTTAAACCTCACCACTAGACCACTTAGTACCTGGTCAAAGGGAAACCTGAAGACAGTATGGAAATATGCATAAGGCTTTTAAACCCTTCCAATGCTGAGGCTACTTTCCTCCAAAGCACAAAGACGCAAAGATTTCTGAGAACCATCAGAACCCTGACATGTTGGTATCCATTGGAATGCTCTCGCTGAGTGCTCTCATATGAGTACCCATTTGCCAGGGTTTCAGTCATTTTTCAGTTTTTTTGCATCATTTTGTATTGGCCAAATTAGCCACCAGCAGCATAAGGGTTAATTCTAGTCACCACAGTGTGATAAAATGCATAACTGCCCATATTCTAGTCAGAATCAGACCTCCAACACCACCTGGTGAAATAAATGTAACAAATCTGACACTTCTGACTAGTCAAACCTGCCCGAGTGACCACCTCTATTAAGAGACCACATTTCATTTCCCCTGGTCTAATATTCTAGTTTAAATAGCCCTCTTTTAAGAGACCACCTGTCTTTAGAGACCATATTTTGCTCTTCCCTTGGATGGTCTCTTAATACACTGTATATTGACCTTATGGTGACCTAAATCTTTACAATAACCCAAATTCTACTTTGATCATCCAAAAGTACAAAAAGAGTAAAGGGAATAAATGCTTTGAATTATTAAGCTTTCCATGCTGCAGCACATCCATTACCTACTATAAAGACATAAAACTCAAACTCTTTGAAATTTATCTTCACAAATGTAACTTGAGTTTAAGAATCTCATAAATTTCCTTTTTATTGCATCTCTCTTGTGTCTTAAAGAATCAACAATATCAAATCATGCATTTTGTAAGACTGTTAGAGACTGTAAGTCTTAATAGTGAGCTGATTGTTAATCCAACTGTCTAACACTCTTATAGAATAGCTAATGAAAGAATGCTAGGGCATACTAATGATGATGATAATAATGGTAATAATGATAATAATGATGATGATGATAATAATAATAATAATAATAATAATAATAATAATAATAATAATAATAGTAATAATAATAATAATAATTATAATAATAATGATAATAATGATTATAATAATAATAATAATAATAATGATGATAATAATAATAATAATAATGATAGTATTGATGATAATGATAATAATTATAATAATAATAATAATGTTATTAATAATAATATTAATAATGATAATAGTAATGATGATAATGATAATAATTATAATAATGATAATAATAATAATAATAATAGTAATGATGATAATGATAATAATAATAATAATAATAATAATAATAATAATAATAGTAATAATAATGATAATGATAATGATAATAATGATAATAATTATTATGAGAATAACAATAACTATAATAATACTAATAACAATGACCAATTTGTTTAACCCTTTCATTCCTGGAGATGTCTGTGAAAAGAGGCCTCCGGACCTTAGATACTTTTGAAAATAACTTTGGACTTAATCATAAATTTGCAGAATATTTGAAGGAGAGTTATGATATGGATTTAGATCAACATTTCTTCTTCAAGTATTTTGTGAAAATTCCTTTTGTTAAAGTGATATCACCAAAACAGTCAGGCAGTGCTGAGCGCAAGAGGCATGATAGTCAGGGAGCCAAACTGAACGGGTTAAATTATTTTATACCTCAAGTGCAAAGAATGAATGTTGTGAAATGAAAGTATTCATATCAATTCCTGATAGTGATCAATGTTTAACCTGTTAAGGCTTGAGGGTTCCTCTAAAAATTGTCGTCTGGATCTTAGATACTTTTGACAAAAACTAAGGAACTGATATTTATTTTAAGAATTATTTGAAGGAGAGTTGTTGATAAAGTTCTGATTGACATCTATCTATCCAATATTTTCCTTAGAACACTTTTGCCTGCAAGATTTCATCAGAATTGTCAGGCTGCTTTTTAGCATTAAAAGGTTAATACCTACATCTCCATCTATAATCTTGTCATGTGCTCAGCCCAGTGGGCCATCTTTCTCAATTAGCTGTGTCACTAAATCTTGCTTTGCAAGACACCTTGTCATAAGAGGGCCATTTGTTCTTAGATGTCCAATTTTTGGCTGGCATAGACATTCATACTGGTCGTCCAAGTTCCATTAGAAGTTGTGATCTAAATAAAGGACGCAAACCTTCATCCATTCACATCTGGAATGATTTTTGAAAAAAAATATATATATATATTTTCATGAAATATTTTAAGAGGAAGTGGTAATCAGAACTCATCTGTCAGCTCTCTTTTCTTTTTCTTACCAAATGTTTCAATGTTCCAGATGGCATTATCAAACAGAGATTTATGCATCAATGGGTTAACAGGATGTCTTCAACACTTACAAATTTACATGAAATTAGTAGTAGAATGATTAAAATGCCCTTTTTAAGATAAGACCATATAGAATGATATTAATTTGTTAAATGCTATCATCTTTCATTAAGAACTACAGCAATTTAACCCTTTTTGCTCAGTATGGCCAAAATCAGCTCAACATTGTCAGTGAGTTTTTATAGGTGAGAGCACATTTTGGAAAAGGTCTGAAGAAGAAATATTTAATCAGAACACCACCAACAATATTGAGAAATCTTGCAGACATATTCTGCCGATATACTCTCCCTGGAAGCCATTGTCAAGGTCAACCTATCATAAAACTGCTATATAAGAAAGTGGAAAATTTGAAACAATTAAACAACATATTTTGAACATTTTTTATTTGCGTGTGTCAATGACTGAGTTATCATCAAACGTACCATACTGTCAGGGCTCTCGCATATACTGACCTTGCCAGACTCCTGCTCTTCACAGGATTTTATTCGGGCTACGACATCTTTTGTCTGTTTTTCTTCTCAAGACCTCAGAACATACCTTTAGGCTTTTCTTAGGCCTTTAAAAGTTCTTGTAGGGCTCCTGTATTAGTAGATATACCATGCGTTCTTGTTGCTGCAACTACACCAGCTTTATCTAGATGCCGGTTATATCTGGATGAACTATTATGGAAAATCAAATTGGTTAAAGTAATAATGCATATGTGTTGTTGTTACATACAAGTAAATGCTCTTCTGCAATTCAGCTAATGTTGTTTGGCCTTGAGAAGTGATTGTAGTCTTATGTGACTAATGCAGGGTCTTTAAGCCAGGATTTAGAAACTGGGTGCCCCAAATTGGTAATTCTAAATGTTTTGGGCATCCAACTTTTCAAGAAGGACAACAATATTTTCAGATTTCAACTATACACATGTATAAACCTATTAAAATAAGGAATGATATATTTGTACATTGTCATCGGAATCAATTATATGTTTGAGATTAACATTTTGAGAAATTCCTCACAAAAAATTGGATGTCCCTAGGGGTGATTTTTAGGGTTTGGGTGTCCAAAAGATGCCCAGACGCCCTGCTGGCGGAGACTTGACTAACGGAAGCTCAGTACTTGGTATTAAGCACTTGAATAGAAATCTATCATGGCAACTTTCAAGGTGTATCATTAAGGTAAATGAGAAAAACTAGAAATAGATATATTTTAAGAAAGTGTTTCTTTAGGTTTTAGTATAGTAGTAGCATTCAGATATTTCGGGTGAAAATCCTCATTTTCAATGGTTTTGAATATGTGTCATAAATGATGGTCTGCTATTGTGGAATGCATATTGAAAATGAAAAAGTATTTTGAGAACTATCCAAGATGCTAGAATGAAAGCTGTTTACCAGGAACTTTCCATGCTGCAAATGCCAAGGTTCTATTTCAAATGTTACAATTCCTAGAGTTCTCTTGAAAAGAGTAAATTGATATTGAATGCAACCACTGTCTGAGGTATATGTTTTTTCATCTCTTCAATCAATATCTGTTTTAACCCATTCATTAGGGCTGTCATCGATACTGCGCATATCGATGAACCAGCAAGAAATCCTTGCCGATTATCGATATCTTGGATATCTTGAGATAGAGAGAGAGACAGAGACAGACAGACAGACAGACAGAGAGACAGACAGAGAGAGGGAGAGACAGAGACAGAGAGAGATGCGTGAGAGAGAGAGAGAGAGAGAGAGAGAGAGAGAGAGAGAGAGAGAGAGAGAGAGAGAGAGAGAGAGAGAGAGAGAGAGAGACACAGAGAGACACAGAGAGACACAGAGAGAGAGAGAGACAGACAGACAGAGAGACAGAGAAAGAGAGAGAGAGAGAGAGAGAGAGAGAGAGAGAGAGAGAGAGAGAGAGAGAGAGAGAGAGAGAGAGAGAGAGAGAGAGAGAGAGAGAGAGACAGAGAGGGAGAGACAGAGAGGGAGAGACAGAGACAGAGAGAGAGAGAGAGAGAGAGAGAGAGAGAGAGAGAGAGAGAGAGAGAGAGAGAGAGAGAGAGAGAGAGAGAGAGAGAGACAGAGAGAGAGAGAGACAGACAGAGAGAGAGACAGAGACAGAGACAGAGAGAGAGACAGAGCGGGATGATATTCATACAGTCTTTGCACCTGCCAGTATTGTCAAACTTTGGTTGACGTTTGTGTCCATATGTGCCAATCATCTTGATGAAGACATTAAGAAGGCCAGGTGGTCAGACCTTGATCCCCTAATTATAAAGGTATTATCCTCTCCATGATGATCGGCAGATATTGACAGTGCTCCAAGGCTCAGTACTTCTACTGACAGAGTTGACTGAGGATTAAATGAATGGAATGGTGATGATGACATTATCGTGGTGGTGTTTGTGATGTTGAGGATGATGGTGATGTTGGTGGTGGTGGTGGTGGTGGTGGTGATGATGATGATGATGGTGATGATGTTGATGGTGATGATCATGATGGCTTTGAAGAGGATAACCGAGACAGTGATGATATTGATAATGGTGATGATGATAGTAGTAATGACGATAGTTATGTTGATGATGATGATGATGATGATGATGATGATGATGATGATGATGATGATGATGATAATGATGATGATGACAGTGATAAGGAAAACCAAGACAGTGATGATAGTAGTAATGATGATGATGATAGCAGTAATCATGATAGTTATGTTGATGATGTTGATGAAGATGATGCGGTTCATGGTGGTAATGATGATTATGATGATGAGGATGATAAAAACATTGATAGTTGGTGATTGTGATGATGATGATGATGATGGTGGTGAGGATGATGATGATGATGATGACGATGAAGAGGATAATCAAGACAGTGATGATATTGATAATGATGATGATGATAGTAGCAATGGTGATAGTTATGTTGATGATGTTGAGGATGATGATGGCCTGAAAATACTCAGATTTATTCTGGACTTTACCACAAAGTGATGCCCTCCCTTGATATTCAGGGATGCATATTCCCCATACTTATGGTATCCATAAAGCACTCAAATCAAGTATGAGGGTGGATATGGAATGAGAGTTATTGGATTAGGATATCCGAGAATGTGTCCATTTGTTTTTGGGATAGGAGGGGACGGTAGTGGAAGCATCAGCTAAGTATGATTAACAGGGAGGTTGATTGAATTCCCCACTCTGTCTTTATGGTACATCTCGCAATATAGTAGCATTGCGATCCATGCACACTCTTACAAATTACACCCTCCCACTCCGGCTTTTATACCATAGCTGTGCATCACCCTGAGTGTGATTGCTGGGCTAGATGGCTGCACAGAGAACAATCTCATAAAGATAGCGGGGCCACCATCAACACTGATGGACCTGTGCATGCAAAGGGCACTCTCATGCAAATAGTGGGTAAATGTCGCCTTGTGAAAACAATCTAGATAACATGTTTTACTATCTGCACTAAAGTATTATGGATTTTGATACGTAGACATTAAAACATATAGTATACGTCTTCAGTATTATTGTAGTGTTCCCCCAATACGTAACACCTGGCTAGCTGCGATTTAGCCTCAATTTGGCAGAAAAGGTGGTGTATCTCAGATGAGTGCCCATGTGCCAGGGTTGCAGTCATTTTTCAGTTTTTTGCATCACTTTGTATTAGCCAAATTTGTATTGGCCACCAGCAGCATAAGAGTTAACTGCATCCAACCGTAGCTGTACCAGAATGTAGTATTGACCTACCATCCACCTATACATTAAATGATATGAAACGATACTTAACTTTTACAATATTTTTTCCCATTTGATACTGGTATTTGGTATCTCATGGAGCACCGATACCTATCCCTAGCTGTGGCAGTACCAGACTGTGGTATTGATCTTCCATCCACCTACATGTCTCAATCTGCTTGGACATTGATGTGAAATCTAATGAGAGTTGGAGGAATTCCATCACCCTTTGCCCTTGGCAATGGTGTCAACAAGCCTGCTGTTCATCATTCCGTAGTTAACTGTCAAGGTTTAACCCTTGTGAGTCCAAATCATAATTTTACCCACAAATGTCTAATGCCAAATTGTAATGAGAACTATTTGCCAAAATCCAGAACCAGGTTGTTCATGTTGGATGATCTTATAAAATTTGGTCTTCCATAGTCATTTGACATATCAAAATGAATCTAGAGTTTAGTTCAACATTCTGACAGCCAATTGCTTCATTTTCAAGCTATCTAAGGGTTCTTTTAGATTGGCAACTTTAAATGAATTTAATTTAAATATCACATTCAATTTTCTAAGATTATTATCATTGAAAACATGACTGTATTTCATTGTCCAATATGGTTATAACAGAATAAAAACCTAAGCATTACCATTTTCGTTATTTAATGAAGAAAATAAATCTGATGTCCATCTAGGTAGTCAACATTGAAAGATTAGAGACCAATGGCATTTTAGACGCAAAAAAATTAAAATCTGGACAATAGCAACCCTCCATTCTGGTTAATCAAATCAGCAATAATTACAGGGTCCGTGTTGGCAAAATATTTTGGCCTTTTATTTACTTTGGTGGGGAAATAAGAGGCGTTTGAGTTCTTTTCATATATTTGGTTTGTGTTCTCATTTGCGAAAGGCAAATCTTGAACAGCCTCTCTGAACTCAATTGTATTCCCATTCCTTCTATTATCACTAATTATTGTGTATTTGAGTGAATACTGTCATCTTTTCATATAAGAACATGACCATGAACAAATATGATACTTCTAAGCAAACCTTTCCCATCTTTCTAAGATGCGGTTGCCACTTCAGGCTAGTTTTACTGCTTGCCCTGCATTTTTTTAAAAATTAATTCACGATATATTTAAAGTTTTGTGAGGTGAATAGACTGTAATCATATTGCTATATTATCTTTTTATGTGATTGTATAATTCTTTACATAATTTAGATTATATAATTGAATATTTGAATAAAGGCAGATTTCAGATAGTCAGACCTGTAAAGTACTTTTATTATGGGAGTATTGATTTTACAATGTCCCCAAAAAGACCAGATCTTATGAAGCATTTTTCAAACGATATTTGATGTCAAAATGTCATCTAGAAAGAAATCATTAAGTTTCTGTCAAGTATATCAATATACTTAACTTTAATCCCGAAATAATCTCATACCCATGTAGGGCATCGATCCAAATGGCATCTTTAAATTTTACTTGCATGTCCTGTCATCATAGTAGGTCTTATAACCAAAACTGCCATATTCCTGTCAGGGGAATACTGTATAAAGGGTAATGTTAACGTGCAGTGGTGAAAATAGACAGTAGCCCACCGGTCCGTTTCTACCAAAAAATTGAATGGGCTAGTAAAAGTCTATGTTTACTTGTCCAGAAAGTCTGCTAAATATTCTGACCACATTAATTTATTAAGCACACATCCAGTTTCACATTTCTTCTACAATAGATTATAACTGCCACAATCCATGAATTAATCACAATTAACCATGAATGTTCAGTTATGAAATGGCTGTTGGCTACCATTTTAGTTATCGAAGTGATATGGACCACTAACCTATTCATTTTGATGGACCGTTTGACCACCAAGGCTTAGCAAACTGTTTTCAGCACTGAACGTGTGCATAATCTTCCTGAATTTACCGAATGGGTTTGAGACGGGAACAATAAAAACGTTATCTTTAATCATTTTTGTTGGTATGCTGGGCCAAGCGATGTTCGTATTCAGATTGAGTAATACAGCCGTATATTTAAGCAATTCGCTTGCCCAGCAGATGGCAACTTATGTTATTTGAATAGTGGCGGTTTTTATGTCCAAAAGTCAACAAACAACGATACACAGTGAAACATATTCATTTGGCTTAAACATTTATGACAGTAAGTGAGTAGTAACTCACAATCATGTCAAATAGACATTTTAAAGCTGTCCAGTATGAGGCGCCCCATGTATGTAATGGATAAATTCAGCCGGACTGATAATTTGAGTGTATTCTAGTACTGTTTGCAGTACTCACAAAGTTTCTCAACCTGCCCACGAACCAGTCCGACTTGGATTTATGCTACTCTAATTGCTATTAATGCGCAGAACAATAGAGCCAGCCATGTCAGCACAATTGAGCATGGATGGCTTTGTTGTTCTGCACACCACGGCACATTCAGTGCATACAACATTCGTCTGTACTAATAGATTCAGAAGCGAAAACACACACTTTCGGTAAATTTAATATCAGTGCAGCCATGTGCAGGACGGGAAATTAAAAAACGGGAAAAAGTAGAAAACATCATTTTTCGGGAAATTTGAGTTTGTGCGTTGGTCCTTCAGGTTATTTTCAAAAGCACCAAAGAGAGCTATATATATTTCTTTATGGCTGTTTCTTATTGTAGCAGAAGTGTAAAAACTCCTGTGTGATATATAACAGTTATATATGGCCTCACTTTGCATATGAATGTCTTGCTAGCTTGTCTATGTGCCTTGGACCATTTAACACACATGATCTAAAACATATGCAAATATTTTTAAATATAAAGCAATATTTCAAGAAAAAGTTGATGTTTACATGGAAGTTATCTCAATCAAAACCTTTAAGATGTGGTACCTTAGCTTATTTAATTAGAATATGAAATATTTCAATTAGAAGCAAAGTTGGAAAAATATTTGAAGGAGAAATGTTGATAAAAAAGTCTACTAAAAACTCTCTCCAAATATTTCATAAAATCATTGTCAATTCAAAAGTTATTGTCAAAAGTACTATAGATGCAGACAGTTTCTTGAGAAGCATGACTGCAATATATCAAGAGTTAGTATGCATCTGTGGCCTGTATTGGACTTCCTAATATGATATTGGATATTCCACTTGTCACAAACAGTCATCGATTGGCGCATATCTAACATATCTAGTATCAACTCTTTCATGAATACCCATCAATAATTGTGGCACCTTCATTTCAAAGTCATTTATGCCAATTGTGTTAGTAGTAATATGCATCAGATGCCTATATTCGTCTACCTTATGATATTTGATATTCCACTTGCCACAAACCACCATCGACCAGACCTTTGAAAATGATAAACATAGCAGCCTAGCGTCTAAGTGATTATTGACTTTGTGTCAAGTTTTTCTTTTTCTGAATAACTAATGACCAGTATAATCGCTTTTCTTTAGGTTCGCTATTCACTTCCCTACAATTTATATGGAGGGATAATATTTACGCTGTGAAGTTTTTATATCGAGTTTCTCTTTTACATGACAAAATGATCGTTATGAAAGATCTGGCAAGCGCAATTGAAATATAGGATTAATGAATACAGACATCAGCTTTGGAGAAGAAAAAGGACAAAACTACCTCGGTTTGTAGTGCAGATTCGTCAAATTACTTGACAGGAGCAAGTTTCTTGGTAATATTTGCCACTAACCCATTCATGCTTGAGAATACTTCAGGAAGATTTTTGTCTGGATCAATGAAAATTTTGAAAATAACTTAAGAATAAAGCATGAATTCTAAATATATTTGAAGGAGATTTTTTCGTTAAAATCAAATGAACATTTTCTTTCAAATACTTTCCATAAAATGCTTTTGCTAGAGAAATATCACTGAAATAATCAGGATTTTTTTGGCCACTACAGGTTAACCCATTCATGCTTACAAATGTTTCTCAAAATTGTCGTCTGGATCTATGATTATACTTTTGACACTTACTTTGGAATAAGAAATGATTTTACAGAATGTTTGAAGGCAGTAATAGTAATATTCTGAATACCATTTCTCCTCAAAGTATTTCTCAATTTTGCTTTTGCCAGCAAGATTTTGTTAAAGTTTTCAGGCTGCTTTAGGTTGCAGTGAGCAATAATAGGTTAAGCTGGATTTCGGCTCTGAAGTATGCAGAGTTATTGTAAGGTGTAAGCATCAATCAAAACATTCATATCTGTCTTTTTATGCGTTTCGATATGTACTGATCCAAATCACCAAATGGTGATTAACCCATGAATGCTTGCAGTAGCTTAAAGCGGCCTGACAATTTTGGTAAAATCTTTCACATAAAAGCAAATTTGTGGAAATATCTTAAGTAGAAATTGCCATCAAATCATTTGCAACAACTTTTCTTCAAATATTTTACTAAATAATTCTTAATTTTAAAGTTATTGTCAAAAGTATTAAATATTCAGACAACAATTTCAAGAGTACCTCATTAATGGAATAAGATGAAAGGAAAGAATAAAATTAACAACTGGCTAGTCAATACATAGCCACACTATGGCAGAAAAGGGATGATAAAGCAAATTCCTAATTCTTACCTACCTAGCAGCGTGTGAATATTCTTAAAGTATGCAATGAAAATATGCTGATATTTCTAAAAAAAAAACAAAAAAATCAACCAAACTCCCTCCAGCAATACTCTAAAGTCTACATCTCTTTTATTGTGAGGATTAGATTAATAGATTGGATGAAATGGTCTGTGGGAGAGGTGTGGGCCAGCTACAACATATTGGTGCGTCACATCTAGTTCACCGTCCAATGTATAAACATGCTCTAGAAGTGTGACATGCTTTCTGTGTGTGTGAATTTCCCTGAGGGTTTGGACTACTGCGAATGGATTGGCTGCGAGGATTTATGTTTTACTGAGAGCAGAGAACTGGGAGGGTAATGTAATGAAAGAGGTGGAGACCTGGTACTGCAGTGTATTATGCAGTGTTGATGAACTAGAGTCTGGGGATTGGTGGATCTTATCCTATCCTTTATGCTGCTTGTGGCTTATATTTGGCCATTACAAAATGATGCAAAATAAATGAAATTGACAGAAACCCTGGCAAATGGGTACTCATCTGAGTGTACTCAGCAAGAGCTTTCCTATGAATACCAACATGGCAGGGTTTAGATGGTTTTGGAAAATCTTTGCATCCTTGTGCTGAAAGTAGCCTTAGCATTGGAAGGGTTAAGGTGCACATTACAGTACAGACATTAATTCTTACACCAGTCGACCTGACGTCTGCTGATATACCTAGTTATACAAATACCCATGGTTAATTTAATTTGAAATAAGCCAAGCACACCAATACCCTTGTGAATAAAAGCATAGATATCCTAAGTAAATGCTAGGTAAACAATCGCAGGATAACTTGGAAGTAGGTCATGCGGTAATTGCAGGTTTTTCATGCATTACCATGAGTCTATTAAGGATGAATATTCAAGTTAGTACCATGCACTACCTGGGATATTCCATGGTAAACCACCCTTGGTTTACCATGCATTTGGGTAACCATGGCAAGGGTGACTCAAGTAGCTTGCGAAACAAAGCTACGTTCAATTGAGGTCATCCATGCATCCATGCCCAGGAAACTAGGTGGCAATCAGGCGTGCAGTCGTGTATTATGCCAGGGCTGTCCACACATTTAGTGCAGGAATTAAATGTTGGCACTGTAGACACACTGCTTTTGGTTGTATAATGTCATAAGTTAGTCCATTTAATGCATAGAAGTTCCCCCAGAAATTGTTGTCTGTACCTACAATAATACTTTTGACATTACTTCTATTAAGAATGATCATACAAATCATTTGAAGGAAAGTTGATGGTTGTGTTTTAATTAGCATTTCTCCTTCAGATATTTTCCTATCTATGCTTTTGCATAAAAGATTTCGTCAAAATTGTCAGACTGCTTTTGGCAGCTGTGAGCATTCATGGGTTAATAGATGGAGTATAAGGGCTTTCGGTTTTGTAACGTCCTAACGGCACCGAAAGTTCAGGTCAGACATGAAATGGTTGATTAATGAAATAAGGTCATAATTGAATAAGAAGAGTGAATAAGGGTGTATAGGCCTAACCTATTCATGTAAGTAGTGTCCAACAGTGCCAAGACTATTTTTTTACCAGAGTATTTTTGGAAAAGATACTTGAGGGAGAACTGCCTACCATTACCAAACCAACACATATCTCAAAAATATTCTGTGAATTTCGCAAACGTTATTGTCAAAGGTCTCATGGATCCAGATGACTGCTATCAGGGGAATCCCTAGGCATTACTGTGTTAATCAATAAGAGAAGTTTGGAATCCTCTTGAGCTGTCGAAAATATGTTATTTTGGAGACATAGTATCTTCACCTCGCAACCTTATGGAGGTCAGAATATGGGATTGACCTCCACATAGAAATGTAATTGAATAATACTTAGAAGGCCGCCTAGAGCATCGTTAATTTGCAGGCTTCTCTGAGTGAAAGTACTCTCTATGAGATGAAAGTGTAGCGTTAATGGAGTGAAGTTAAAGGTGAGGGATGTTAACTTGATCATGGCCCTGCAGTGCCGTAACCCTTGTGCTGCTCAGGCTACATTCGCTGAAAGCACAAAGACGCAAACATTTTTGAAAACCATCTAAACCCTGTCATGTTGGTATTCATTGGATAGCTCTCGCTGAGTACTCTCAAATGAGTACCCATTTGCCAGGGGTTCAGTCATTTTTTAGGTATTTTGCATCATTTTATATTGGCCAAATTAACCACTAGCAGCATTAGGGTTAACCCTTGTGCTGCAGGTGGATGATTTTGACAAAACAAAATAATTTGAAAAAAAGATGAAAAAATGCAGGAACCTTTTGCACATTGGTTCTCATCTTATAGTGCTCCGGAACAGCTTTCAAATAAATACCAACATGGCCTTATGACAGGGTTTAGGTAATTGTGAAATATGTTTGTGGTACCGTACCTTGGACAAAAAATTAGCCTCAGCATCACCAGGGTTAATTATTCATGCCCATAGCAGCGAATACCGTCTGACTATGTTGCTGATATCTCTCTGGCAAAAGAATTTTTCAGAAAATAAATGAAGGAGAAGTGTTGATAAGAAACTAACCTACAGCTGAGACTCCTTCAATATTTTTCCAATTTATAGTTAACTTGAAAGTTTTTCTCAAAAGTTTCTTGGGTCCAGTCGGCACTTGTCATGGAGATCTCCATGCATAAATGGGTTAACCCTTCCAATGCTGAGGCTACTCTCGTCCAAAGCACAAGGACACATAGATGTTTGAAAACCATCTAAACCCTGTCATGTTGGTATTCATTGGATTGCCCTCACAGAATACTCACAGATGAGTACCCATTTGCCTGGGTTTCAGTCATTTTTCAGATTTTTTGCATCTGTTTGTATTGGCCAAATTAGCCACCAGCAGCATAAATGGGTTAATAACCAAATGCTAATGCTATTATCTTTCTAATGAAATCATCTTTTGGAGAAACAATTGAAAGAGAATTTATGTTATTATGAATTCAACCCATGACTTTTCGTTTTTCGGAATCCAACCAACAGCTTGAAATAGTAATATTTTGCAAATTTATGTCTTATTTCCATTTCCATTACTTTTCGTTATTTAGAAATCAACCAACAGCTTATCTTGAAATAGCAATATTTTACAAATTTATGCCTTATTTCCATGTTATTGCTAGAAGCACCGGAGCATGCACTTGATAACTTCAAGAGGAGCTCTCAAGCATGAAAGGGTTAATTAAACTATCTGGCTGGGCGCAGCTCCCTACGCTCACATCGGTTCAATTCAGCGCCTTCTGTTTGATAAGGAATATGGCTCTATGATGATAGATGGTCTTTCCTAGCATCTTGGGGACCACTCGCCTCGTAGAGGAGACTTCTGAACTATCCTTTTCCTGCCGTCATGTGAATACCAGACTGCCTATATATACTATAAGTGAATTAAAGGAAGGAAGCAATTGGTTTTTACGTCCCTTTCAAGAGCCCAGGTCATATTGCTAACTCTGAACTAGGAACTGGGAAAGAATTCCCTTCTCTTCACAAATAGTTCCAAGGGAATCAAAGGAAGGGAGAAATTGTTTTTTACTTTGCTTCCAACAGCTTAGATCATATTGGGCCGAGATAGAAACTAGGAACCGGTAATAAATTCCCTTCTCTTCATGAATAGTTACTACGGTAGGGTCTTTAAATTGCAGAAGTACCATAGGCAGTCCTCAACAACCCCGCACATTTATATAGCGACCAGGCCCACCGCTTATGGATATCTAGCGAGGACTCGAACCTGTGAACTCATGCTTGAGAGCCAAGCATTGTAACCAGTAGGCCATGGTGGATCCCATAAGTAAGACTGCATCTAAATGAATTGATTGATTGACAGATTCAGATTTTAGGATTGACAGACTTTCTCATTCTGTCTAGTATATTCCTACTGGTGTTTTTGTCAAAAGTCTATTAATCAAATTGAAGCCATTTGTAAGGTTGGTTACAGGTATGAATGTTTTTAAAGGGTAGGTAGGTTAGATGATATGGAGCGCCAAGTGGCGTCAGATACAGGCTCTCAAAAGACACTCTAATATGGGTGTGTGAATTATTTAGTGGCCTGGTGGCTATGGCACAAATTGTCTGGGCACTCACATATCAATGGTTCCAGCCTTATCCCATATGTTACTGTATCATATAGTACATGTAGAAAATACAATCAAACTGTCTATATAATTTTTCATAAAAATATTGTTATGCAATATTTTTGTGGTTGAATGTGTTTTGATAAGAACATCACATAAAAGTTTGTCAAAGAGCTTGTTAGAAGAGTGATATTTCTGCAAGGTATATATTCAATCAAACATTTTCTTTGAAAATGTTTTATTGATACTGTGGGGCCCTCACTCATCCCCCTCAAAGACTTTATACTGCTTCTTAAATCTTTGAGACGTGCCAATTAAGCACATGCTTTTGATGAATATTTTTCTTTGTAAGTCTCAGTGACTACTTTCTCCTAAAGGGAACTTAACCTGTTTGTACCTGTAGACCCCCCCCCCAAAAAAAATAAATAAAAAAAAATAGATAAATAAATTATGATAAGAAATATATATATATTAAGTTGGATGCAAATATGTCTAACTATTTTGTAATATATTTCTCACCAAAGAACCTTTGGGAAAATATCTGTACTCAAACCTCAACTTCTTTCCTGCAAATACTTTACTAATAAATGCATTTAATGTTATATGTGAGAAAGTTGACATTGAATTGCTTTTGATTGGTGTTCATCGCCAGGTGGTTTCCTTCACCACTTGCCATTGGCTAGTCCTGACTCAGACTCAATATGGCAGAAAAAGGGGAGTTTAACCCTTATGCTGCTGGTGGCTAATTTGGCCAATACAAAAAGATGCGAAAAACCTGAAAAGTGACTGAAACCCTGGCAAATGGGTACTAATCTGGGATTACTCAGCGAGAGCTATCCAATGAATATCAACATGTCAGCGTTTAGATGGTTTTCAAAAATCTTCGCATCCTTGTGCTTTGGACGAAAAGCCTTAGCAGTGGACGGGTTAATAGAATTCCTAAGTCCGAAGATAGGGGATTTGTGTAAGGCTTAAAATGTCACAGACTGCCTGCTGTCTCATAAGTACCTCTGTTAGGATTGGTGTAATGCTAGACATGTTTTCTCCTAGGTAATCCAATTTCCTTTGTTAGGCTTAAAACAATTGTTTGTTTCCTTTATCCCTACCCTCACAAGTTTTTAATCAAAAAAGCCCCTACTCTACAGTTTTTTCTGCCCATCCAACTCCCAATTATAAAGCACAAAAAAGGCATAAAACACATTTTTGAACAAAAGAATAATAAGGAATGATAATAATAATACTTAACAGGCTTACTTACCCCGTTAGAGGAAATGCGTTTTTCTCCTTGGCATTATTTAAAATGGCTCGTGAAAACTTAGCTGTAATATGGCAGAAAAAGCGATATAAAACAAAATTACAGATTTTCATGGTACTTTATTTAACTGTGAAGTAGTTTGAAATATATCTTTCAGATGACATTGTAGGTTAAATTATGGTACAATCAGTTTTGCCTGTCAGGGTCTTATTTCCATCATTTACATTCAGTGGCATTTATATTAGGGATAAATTGTGTTTATAACAGGATTATGAAGGTATTTGGAAGGTTAATCAAATGATTCAACATCCATAAAAATCAATTATAGCCAAATACAGAGATGCTGTGAACTCATGCACTACAATCAAGAATGCTGCTTAACCCTTATGCTGCTGGTGACTAATTTGGCCTATACAAAATGATGCCAAAAAACTAAAAAAGATGACTGAAACCCTGGCACATGGGTACTTATCTGAGAGTACTCAGCAGGAGCTATCCGATGAATACCAACATGTCCTTGTGGTTTGGATGAAAGTAGCCCGCGGCAGCATTGAAAGGATTAAAGGCTCTCTCTGGTTAATGGCCAATGATTTGCTGAATTTTGATTGGGACGACGGCTACGCCCAGCTGAAATCAATATTGGCCAATCAAATTTGCCTTTACTATTCTGTGCAAGCCATGATTTGTGAAGCTTGCTCGTTTCTGTCATTCTTCCGATATTGATGAAGACTACTTCATTGCAAATTCTATAGACCCACTCAACTTCTCACTGCGTTTCTCAGAGCTGCAGATCATGAGTGAAGTTTGGATTAATATGTTTTACCCACTTGCAGTCTTGTCGGTTATATTAAGTTGTACATTTTTTTCTTTACTAAGGATTCGACCTAATCAAGCCTGTAGCATTCAAAACAGTCTAAAAATTGATGGTGTTAACTCTTTGATAAAGTTTTTTAAGGAGAAATATCTATCAGTATTGGACCTACAACTCTATTTTCAGAAAGGTTGGTGAATATTAAAGTTATTTCTAGAAGAATTTAGGTTCACATAGCAAGATATCCAGGCAGGAAAGGATTAATTTGCTTTCAACAACAGAGATCAAAGTCATGAGACAATTAGTCCCCAGGATATTGCCACTTGAGCGGGTTGGCCCGGTTGCTATATAAATGTGTGGCATTGTGGAGGGCTGTCTATGGTCTTATTGCAACTGAAAAAAAACTTGGAACTATTCGATAAGTGAAAGGAATTTCTTCCGGGTTCTGGGTTCCAGTGACCTAAGCTGTTAAAAGTGACGTAAAAAAAACATTTCTTCCCTCCTTTCTCCCAGATGCCTTTCAGTAGTAAAGGCATCTTACACAGCCATTCACAGTACAATTAATTTGTATAATGACCAGGTCTACCCTGCTACTAACTTAGACAAACATTATTTCTTCTTTTAAGAAGAACAATTCATTAATGTTTTGCAAGAATATACTATGGATAATATCACACTATCATTGTATGATTGTATACAAAGAAAAGGGAATGCTTCGTAATCTGATTATCCAAGACAAAAATGTATACTATTATTGTTGTAAATACCAAATTGTTTGACATGTTTATGGAGAATAAAATTCCTGTTGCACATATGTGCAATTTGAAATTCCAAAAAAAAAAATACCCTGCTAATTGGGTCCAATTTGCCCCTAACCGTAGATTGCACACTTGGAAACCACTTGTCTTTACCACCAGGCTATATGGCAGATCTTATAGTGTGTCTGCCAGTTTTGGAATGATAATTGTCAGTTTCTAAAGTAACTGAAAAATAAACTTTTGCAGGTGATGTTTTTGTTGAAAGACTTTTTTTCTCTTGGTGATATGCATTGTATGTTACCTGCTGGAAGGAAGAGTGAATTGTCTTGTATTGTTGCTCATTATTTTGGAATGAGGAATAGATTGTAACTAGCTATTTGGGAATGGTGGAGAAACCTAGAACCACTGCCAACCCCACTGGCAACTTTACTGGCAACTTCCCCACATACTTACCGCAATGGAACAGGATATGTCCCATGGCCTATTACTTGAATGGAACTAAGGCAGTGGTTTGAGACAGTGAGCAGTCAGTGGCAAGGCCTTAGGTAACTGTGCCATCAGAGTCAGAGAGGCAGTGAGCAGTGAGTGGCAAGGCCCTAGGTAACTGTGCCATCAGAGTCAGAGAGGCAGTGAGCAGCTAGTGCCAGTTAACCTTAGACCACTCAGCCTCAGGCATTGGGGCTGACCCTAGCTAGGATATAGCCAAACTTTACTGGCAACTTCCCCACATACTTACCTGAATGGAACAGCATTTGTCCCATGGCCTATAACTTGAATGGAACTAAGGCAGTGGTTTGAGACAGTGAGCAGTCAGTGGCAAGGCCTTAGGTAACTGTGCCATCAGAGTCAGAGAGGCAGTGAGCAGCTAGTGCCAGTTAACCTTAGACCACTCAGCCTCAGGCATTGGGGCTGACCCTAGCTAGGATATAGCCAAACTTTACTGGCAACTTCCCCACATACTTACCTGAATGGAACAGCATTTGTCCCATGGCCTATAACTTGAATGGAACTAAGGCAGTGGTTTGAGACAGTGAGCAGTCAGTGGCAAGGCCTTAGGTAACTGTGCCATCAGAGTCAGAGAGGCAGTGAGCAGCTAGTGACAGTTAACCTTAGACCATTCTGGCATTGGGGCTGACCCTAGCCAGGATATAGCTAAACTATCTTTCATAATGATCTACACTAGACTTGATGATAAGGGTAAATCCCATGGTATTAGATTCGGCTTCAGCTCCCTGGTTATTTCTCCTAGGTCAAACAAAGTAAGAGTCTAAGACTTATGATTCTTTTTGGATGCATATAGTTAGAATTTGGCTATGGCTAGTATAAAAGATTCGATTTAGCATATAGTAGGGCTGTCATCGATACCGGCAGTATCGATGGATCGCTGGCGAAGCCCTAGCGATAATCGATACGCCAGAAATGCTGGGGTATCGATTCGCTATAAAAAATAAGAAAAAAACTGGTTGGATACGTTGCAACATGCCAAAAATGCCGTAACCAACCAGAAATCTTTATAAAAAAAGTCCAAATTGGCGAAAACTTACCCCAATTCAAAAACGGAAGTTGAATTGAGGACGGACGATCTCTGGCGCACTACTGCGCAGGTCAGCGCAATGCATTGTGGGGTCCTGTTGACACGATGATGGGCGTAGACATCATTGGCGCTAATGGCGAGATAGCAAATTGTAGGTACCTTTTAGTGATTGTTAGGGGCGGGGATTGCCGGGGAATAAAAATCTAATGCGTGGTGGGCTAATTGCGTATATATTAGCCTAAAACCAAGCGTGAGTGTGAATCATTAGCGAGTCGAATCGAAGTGCTGTATCGGTTAAAATCTTTTCGATTATCGAATCGCTAAAAATTCGTTAGTGATGACAGCCCTGGCATATAGGTTCTTTGCAATATGTCCTGGCACAGAAGGAACTGAGGCATCGCCAATGATTTCTTGCGACCCTCCTTTGACCTTCACCCCGGGAGCTATTGTTCTAAATGGGCAAGATTGACACCAGTGCTTAAGGTTGGCATGTCAGCAAGGTCAGGTCATAACACTCTTGTTACCTGCCATACAACAAACACTTTAACGTGTTGCCATGGATACGCTAACCATCATTTACCTGTGGAGGCTGCAGTTATGGTGTGGTTGCCACATAAATGTTTGTTCCAACTCCATTTAAGTGTTAGGTATGGCACCTTTCAATGTTCAAGGCATTTGGAATGTCCATGAATGCTTAACCCTAATGCTGCTGTTGGTGTCTAATTTTGCCAGTGCAAAATGATGCAAAAAAGCTGAGAAATGACTGAAACTCTGCCAAATGGGTAACTCATCTGAGAGTACTCAGTGTGAGCTATCTAATGAATACCAACATGACAGGGTTAAGATGGTTATCAAAGATTTTTGCATCCTTTTGTTTTGGATGAAAATAGCTATATGCATTAGAAGGGTTTTAAGTGCAGCAATATCAATATCAGTCTTGGATATTTCATGGTGCTAGGAAAGGAAAAATTGATGAAGGTATTGTTTAAGAGCTGTGTGCAGTTCAAAAGATGTTCATCCAGCATTTGATCCGTTCCTGGAGGTTAATCTATGGATGAATTTTAATTGTTGTGAGTTAGGTTCTTATTAAGGGTTATTTGTGTTTTTTCAAAGGGTGCTTTGATGGAATGAAGTAACCAATGTAATTAGGTCTTGCCAGGTTGCTGAGGCTTCATTTGTTATGGGTTCCGCCCTCAACATTCCTGTGAAGCAGCCCTGCTACAAATGATTGACACTTGGCTAAAAGCAATTGATGATAACCAATTAGTGGGCACAATCTTTCTAGATCTTCAGAAAGCATTTGATGTTGTTGACCACAGCATTCTGGTAAAGAAACTGAGTCTATATAGACTAAGTGAAAATTCTGTGAAATGGTTTTCCTCTTATCTCAGCAACCGTAAACAGAAAGTAAGTTTAAATGGTTGCGTTTCTGATTTTAAAGAAATCACAGCAGGTGTCCCACAAGGGTCTATCCTAGGGCCACTATTATTCA
The DNA here is from genome assembly GCA_963942565.1 of Maea johnstoni. Lineage (NCBI taxonomy): Eukaryota > Metazoa > Annelida > Polychaeta > Spionida > Magelonidae > Maea > Maea johnstoni. The sequence continues at coordinate 34,987,770 of OZ012694.1, read as the reverse complement.
TTATCTTTATCAATGATATGTTTATGCATGATAGTAGTGTAGATAATAAGAATAGTATTTATGCTGATGATTCATCCTTTTATACTGTAGGTAATACTGTAGCAGAAATTGAGATGAACTTGAATCAAGACTTGAAGAAAGTTACAAATTGGTGCACAAAAAACAGAATGTTAAAATATCAACAAAGCTAAAACAAAATCTATGCTTCTGTGCACAAGACAGAAAAGAATGAATTTAGACAGTACCCTTAAAATCAAAATTGATAACGATTATTTAGAAAATTCAAAAAGTGAAAAGGTTCTTGGGGTAGAAATAAATGAATCTTTATGCTGGACAGAGCAAGTTGACAAAACCTGCAAAAAGATCATTTTCAACCTGCATACTTTAAAAGAAATAAAAAAGAACCTCCCAGTTAAAGAGAGGTTGTTATTTTATAACTGCTATATTTTACCACACTTAAATTACTGTTGTTCAGTGTGGGGAAACTGTCCGGCAAATCAACAAAACAGGATAACCAAATTACAAAAGCGGGCAGCCCGCTTAATACTAGATGCCGATTTGTCAATTCCATCTTCTGATCTATTCAAAAAGCTTAAATGGCTCCCTTTTCCTAAATATGTGGAATACCAACAGTCTGTCACTGTATACAAAAGCCTTAATGAGTTAAACCCCCATTATATGAACAAACTTTTCTCATACACACAAGAAAACCACAGCTATGGTACTCGAAATGCAACCTCCTCACTATTAGCTCTTCCAAAATATAATAAATCAATTGGCCAAAAATGCATTTCATACTCAGGGCCCAAAGTTTGGAATGGCTTAACTGGAGCAATCAGATGTGCACCATCTCTACCTTCCTTCAAGTCTCGATACCTAAAAGCAATGTACTGTACTACTTTGTAACCCTGGGGCCCTCAGACTACTTGTAAACATGCCAGAGGGCCTCAGGGAAGATCCTTACCATTGGACTGAGTTACCCTCTTTAAATAAAGTTTATTATTATTATTATTATTATTATTATTATTATTATTATTATTATTATTATTATTATGGGACAATCTTGGTTAACATTCATCTAAATCAATGAAAAATATTACTTGAATTAAAAAGTGTATTTAAACTGTAGAATGTCAAATTTGATCAGGATGATTTGATAAGGTCAGAAACTTCTAAAGATTCAATTTTAGAAAATATATTTCCCTAAGTTTGCCTCAAGGTTGGCTTAGGGCCAAGGTTTTCCTTTATTCTGTCCTTAAAGCAACCTTTGGGGAAGCTTTCATGGATTCTTAACCTCAACATGTTTTATGCAATCGGGTCATGGTTTTATGAATAGCAAAGTTGCACAGAACAACCTTATGCCACATATTCCTTGAGATATAGATTTTCTTGAATTTTAATCCTAAGGCTACCTTAAAGATGCCTAAAGGGGCAAGGTTTTCCTTTATGTTGTCCTTGAGGTAACCTTTAGGATAAGATTAAGGTAAATCATGGCCCTTAAGGAAACCTTCAGGGTTTCCTCAACTCAAGATGTTTTATGCCATGGGTCCTGGCTTTCTGAGAGCCATTGATTTTCCTTCAGCTGCAGTGAGGCAGAGAGACTCCTCAGTATGACCTGATGGTGCTGCGCTGCTGAGAATATCAGGATCTGCAGCATGCTCAGACGTAGCGGAAAACCTGTTTCTTATGACAAGCCCATAATCCTCACTTCCTGTTCGTTTTCCCCGTGCGACACGTAACCCATTCACTGCCTCTAGCAGCCAAAGAAGGCCTGATTAATCATCTTAAAGATGGCTCTTTCAGAACGTGATTCTTTTTGAAATTATTTGAAAGAAAAATGTGAATCAACACTCAACCTACAATTCTTCTTCACATATATTCTGAGTTATTCTTTATTTTAGACTTTTTTGCCGAAGAGTCGTAAATGCAGATGAAACTATTGAGAGAATATCTATGCATGGATAGATAACATATGAATGTGGCACTCGTTCCTTCCCTGATGTTACCTGATTTAAGGCACAGAAAAGAAATGTTAACCTGTTTGTGCCTAGTGTTCATTGAGCAAAAGAAATCTGGATGAATAATTCTTGTTTAGTTACTATTCATCTTCAATGATCATAGGTAGCATAACCTTTTTAAATTCATTTTCGAATATTACTTTATTATCAATTTTTCTGAATTTTAAATAGGTTTACTTGTCAGTTTTCAGATGATGATTGCATGAGGATACAAAACCATTAATATAAGGGACAATTGTAGCTAGGATTAACCCCCTGCTTTCATTCTCATGTATTTCCCACAAGGGTTCAGTACACGAGAAGGATTTGCATAGGTATCATATTATCTGGCTTTTAGAGGTTAAAAAGTCCCTCATACGAAATGCAGTGTGTGCGGCTTTTATACCTTTGGCATTTCTCTCCTATGCAGGGCTTAAACAGCGATTTCCTGAGAACTATAATTTATTTTTCCAGGGGCGTTCTGAAAGATCTTTTGTTTACTGTTTCATTGAACAATGGAGCAATCCAGGGACTAGGTTTATGAATGATGGGAACATATTTTTATTGTGTCTTTCCTTGTATTAATTGGACTTATCATTTGATTATTTGGAAATTATTTTAAAAATGATCGCATAAGTTATTGATTGTTTTGAAATTCAGTTATTGCAAAATCATGCAAAACTTTACATTTGTAGAGTGATTGCATAAGGCCTAGGAAAATTGAGATGCACGTAGTCAGATAAAATAGGAGTTGTATTTAATTTGTTGCAAACGTGTTATAACTGCAGGGTTAAGGATGTAGTATTGTGACAATTGTCCCAACCAACACATTTTGCTCTCTCTCTCATATATATATATATATATATATATATCTCTCATTCTCTCTCTCTCTCTCTCTATCTCTCTCTCTCTCTCTCTCTCACTCTCTCTCTCTCTCTCTCTCTCTCTCTCTCTCTCTCTCTCTCTCTCTCTCTCTCTCTCTCTCTCTCTCTCTCTCTCTCTCTCTCTCTCTCTCTCTCTCTCTCTCTCTCTCTCTCTCTCTCTCTCTCTCTCTCTCTCTCTCTCTCTCTCTCTCTCTCTCTCTCTCTCTCTCTCTCTCTCTCTCTCTCTATCTTTCTCTCTCTCTCTACTTATTATGTATATATATATATATATATATATATATATATATATATATATATATATATATATATATATATATATATATATATATATATATTTATTTATATATATACACACACATGGCTTTACAGTGTTAGGATGCAGTGTGCAGTCGGTTTTGCAATACCATAGACCTTTAAGCCAATGAGGCAGCCTGTTTAGTTGTGTTGGATGTGGTACTAGTTGCCTAGTTTTGCCAGTTCTAGCTGCGCTCAGTCATTGAAGAAATTGCTTGAATCGCTGTCACAATGAACTCTTTAGATGCGAGCAAGATAATGAAACTGCTCCGATATGGCTCTCCCCGTATTACCCTTGATTGGGGGAAATGAATGGAGTGAAAAAGTGCGACTAGATGGCTGTATTGTGTGTCGCTAGGTTGCAATTCCTGGTTGCTAAGTTGCCTGCAATTAAGAGGCAATTTTGGTCCATTGCAATTTCCTGACTGAGCGGTTTGCAAGAGTTTCTCCCGAGTGACGCTATAGAAATAACTAGTGTTCAAATGCGGAGTGATCCCTGTTTTCTTTTGTATCAACCTATTTAACACTTTGATATCCTATAGATGGCATGATTATTACGTTGGGCATTCCTTCCAGATAAATGTATCTTTTGGTGAAATATCTGAAAGGTAAACCTTCATAATTACAAAATTATCTCCTTCAGGTATTTGTGACTTCATGATTTATTTCAAAGAATTTATGTCACATACTGTAGAACCCATTAATGCTTGCAGCTGCTAAGAGCAACTTTCTCACATGCCCCAGTTGGGATTTGAACCAGGGCAGCAATGAGAGGCAGCGAGCAGTAGTGTTGGGACGATCATCGATTATAATCAATAATCGATCGTTTGCCTCACTTTTACTGATTAATCGATTCCGAAACTGGCAATCGATAATAATCGGAAAAGGTGACACCATGTGGCAAAATATAGAACTAAATAACAGGCAAGTTGTCAGCTTTCTTGCTATTAAACTAAGCTCCAAAAACACTTCAAACAACAAAAAGGTAGGTGCTAATAGCAAGTAATTATCATAGACTATCACTTATTATTAGGCTCTAGACCTCTAGTACCCAATTAGGGGAAAAGTGCGAAGAACTGATTATGATCGATAATCGATTGGTTGGCTGCAACTGATTATCGATCGCGAAATTGCAACCGATTCCCAACCCTAGCAAACAGTCAGTGGCAACACTCAGTCAGGGCAGGCCCTAAAAGTGCAGTATGTTTCAGGAAGAATTAGCATGTAGTTGTTTTGGTGTAATTGTATTCAGCAGCAGTGCCATGCTGTATATAGAGAAATAGGTTTGGAGTAATAGAACATGGCAAGTGCTGCTCCTGGCTCCTGTCCATGGCAGAAACATGAGGATGTGCTAATAGTTCTACTAATAGCAGCGCGGACCAAGGGCGGCATGCAGTAAGCGGGAAAGATTGCCAAAAATAATGCTACAGGATTCCACCACGCAGGTGAGCCCTGCAGCCCACAGACAAATTATAACAAAATTAACCCTTACGCAGCTGCTGACTAATGTGACAAAATGATGCAAAAAACCTGAAAAATGACTGGCAGATGGGTACTCATCTGAAAGTACTTAGTGAGACCTATCGATTGAATACCAACATGACATGGTTTAACCCTTATGCTGCTGGTGGCTCATTTGGCCAATACAAAAATGATGCAAAAAACATGAAAAAAAATATTGACACCCTGGCACATGGGTACTCATCTGAGAGTATTCAGTGAGAGCTATCCAATGAATACCAACATGCCAGGGTTTAGATGGTTTCTGAATAACTTTGTGTCCTTGTGCTTTGGACGAAAGTAGCCTCAGCATTGAAAGGGCTAAGTTGCTAAGGAATTGAGAAAGAAAGTAGGTTTATAGATATAGGACTCAGTGCCTTTAAGACTTAAGAAATTAGCCAAGTTTGGATCAATTTTAAACTTTTTGTAACAAAACAGTCTGCCAAGCTTAGCTCATACAGAGTATAGTGGCAGACTCGTGGTTAAAAGGAGGCCTTTTCTGTAAAGGCGTGTGACAGTTAACAAATTATTTTTGTCTGGTCAGAGAGTGTCAGGTAGAGAATGGTGAGTTACTTCAAATGCACAAAGTTGAAACAAATTTTTTGCCATTCTTGTCTCAGTCGGCATTCTCTCTACTTTCTTGGCAGCTCCACAGAGCCAACCAACTCAGGATGGCCTGAGGTAGTTAACCCATTAATGCTCACAGAGGCCAGAAACAGTCTTACAATTTTGAGATATCTTACAGGCAAAAGCATTGTGAGGAAATTATTTGATGGAGAAATGTTAATCAGAACATTACCAACAACTCTCCTTCAAATAATTTGCAAAATCATTCACAGGTCCAAAGTTATTGTCAAAAATATCAAATATCCAGACGAAAACTTTTTGGTGAACTCAGAAACATGCATGTGTTAAACAAATCTTGGCTTTACTTGTAAGGGGCCATGTGCATGTCCTCAGGCTGGCTATATAGAAACACACCCAACATGACTTTGGCACTTGGAACATGTCCACGTTAAAGCCATGCCCTGGGTAGAACCAGTTTAACCCTTCCAATGCTAAGGCTACTTTCGTCCAAAGCACAAGAACACAGAGAGTTTTGGAAAACCCTCACAACCCTGTCATGTTAGTACTCATTGGGAAGCACTCACTGGGCACTTTCTCTCAGATGAGTACCCATGTGCCAGGGTTTCAGTGAGAGCTATGCAATGAATACCAACATGACAAGGTTTAGATGGTTTTCAAAAATCTTTGCTTCCTTGTGCTTTGAATGAATGTAGCCTCAGCATTGGAAGGGTTAACCCGTTACAGCCAGAGGTTCACCATGTGAGGTGTTATCTGGATCAAGGACCTATATGCAGGACCCGTCCAGCTTGTGTTTTGTCAGACAGTTTCATGAAAACCTTTTTGGACAGACAAAAATTTAAATGAAGAATTTTCAATTCTAGGACATGGCTTAAGACACTATAACCTATTAGATGTAGTTGGTATCAAATTTTGAAATAGAGGTTATTAACATATGGCAATAAAATCATATCAGGAACTATGGATTGCCAATTAAATCAATTACATCATAGAAACATGTGTTCCAACACAATGCCCCTGCTGTGTGCTTCACTACATGAATGTAATAAGTGATGCAAGCTCAGACCATAATCGGCATTAGGGGAATAAATTAATAATATTCAAGTATCAAACACACCCACTGATTTGCTGATTCCATCTAGTTCTATTAAGACAATCTGTGCGCGGGATTGATTCTTCATTAAGAAGCCTGTCAGCTCTGAATCTTATCAAATTAATGGACCATTTCGTTAGCAAGATAATCATTATCTGTTTGCCTTGGCGTAATGCCAATTATATTTGTAGCGTGAGGTGGTCCAAAAGGGTAGGGAGTCCTAATGAAATTGTAAAGGCTGAAAAAAGTTGTTTGTTTCTTGTAAAAAGAATTCTCAAAAAAAAATTCTACTCTAAATTTCTTTTTCCATGCTTTCAACTCACAATCAACATAAAACATGCTTGAACATGCATTTAAAAAAAAATTGAAATAATCCATTTTTTTTTTTACCTTCATACCTTTTCAATATGAGTGAAGCATTAATTCGCAAACTATTCAAAAGAGAGTTGTAGATTAAGTTTTAATGAACAACTGTCCTTCAGATATTTTCCCACCATTGCTTTTGTTGAAGAGATATCACCAAAATAGTAAGGCAGTTTTGGCTGCTACAGGAATGATTAGTAGGTTAAAACGAGGATGCAGAGACCATGGCCATGCATAACAGCTCTTTTCTCCCAGAGAAATAATTAAACCGTTCATGCTAGACACAATATGGGTTCCTCTGTATGTTGTTGTCTGATTCTTCGAAACTTTTGACTATAACTTGGGATTTTATAATTATTTTCCTAAATATTTGAAGGAGATTGGTTGGTAGCATTCTAATAAATATTCCTCCTTCAAATATTTTCCAAACTTTGCTTTGGCCTGAAAGATTTCATCTAAATTGTCAAACTGCTTGATGCTGCTATGAGCATTAACCCTTATGCTGCTGGTGGCTAATTTGGCCTATACAAAATGATGCAATAAAAACCTGTAAACTGACTGAAAGCCTGGCACACGGGTACTCATCTGAGAGTATTCAGCGAGAGCCATCCAATGAATTACAAAAATTGCAGGCTTTAGATGTTTTTCCACAAATATTTGCCTCCTTGTGCTTTGGATGAAAGTAGCCTCAGCATTTGAAGGGTTAATGAATAGCTTTATCTTCCCTTTGCTTGGATTTAACCCATTCATGCATGCAGCATCCCATAAAAAAGTATCAGGTGCACTAGGGGATATTACCAGTGCTTGGCAAGAAGCCAACTACTAATATCACATGGGGAAAAGTGTCATACTGTGTAAGATATGTTATGCTGGTACTTCACTTCAGGGTATAATAATCTCACCAGCTCATGGGCAGTTAGCTATTTAGTAGTGAACTTATTGCAGTTGATGGTGCTAATTCCGACATAATTAAGTCCCTACAGGTAAGTAGCTTGTATCATTAAAAATATTGTTAATGTATCATACATCAAGAAAATAATATCAGTATTGTTTCCTATTGTAAAAACTTAAGGTACTTATCCCTTAACATTTGTGCTGCTGGTGGTGTATAAATTGGCCAATACATAACGTTGCAAAAAAAGGTAAAATTGACAGCAACCCTGGCATATGGGTACTCATCTGAGAGCACTGAGCGAGAGCTATCCAATGAATACCAACATGACACGACTTAGATGGTTTTCAAAAATCTTTGCATCCTTGTGCTTTAGCCAAAATTAGCAGTAGCATTTGAAGGGTTAAGAAGCGTGCATACCATGAACCTTTCTCTTGTGGTTGCTGGCTGCAAGTGCAACATATTGATATACATATGAATATTATTGCATACAAATAAACATGAACATACACGCAAATTCTCAAGGGCAACCATAATTTTCTCTCAGTCTCTCTCATTGGGACTATCCAAAAATATCTAGGTAGCCCACTGTTCATTACAGTCTCGATAGTTTATTTATATTTTATGCAAATTGGAAGTACAGCATATAAAGGATACATATACAAAACAAACATGAACATTATATACAGAAATTCTCAAGGGCAACCAAAATTTTCTTTTCAGCCACCCTCATTGAGAGTAGCCCAAAACGTCTAGGTTGCTCACTGTTCATTGCAGTCTTAATAGTTATTTATATTTTATACAATTAAAAGTACAACTTATAAAGATACACATATAAAATAAACATTGGCAAGATCTCTATGGCAACCATATTCGTTTTCAGTCACCCTCATTGAGACTAGCCCAACATGTTTAGGTATACTACTTTTTATGAAAGTTTATTCATATCTTGTTCTACATCTATATTTCTTCTTGTTTGCAGACCATCAAGAAGTTAGATCCAGACTTCCTTGCGGTCCATTGTCAAGAAGTCGGTGGCAAGAATTATGAAGAATCCATGCAATATGTCAATGAATTTATCAAGTAAGTGAATTGTTCATTTTTAACCCAGTAATGCTCAAGCCAGCCACTAAAGTTCCTGACAGTTTTGGCAATCCTTCAGGCAAAAGCATTGTTGGAAAAATCTTTTTAAGGTAGGTGGTTATAATCAAAACAATGACAACTCTACTTCTAATATTGTGTGATATCATTATCAGTTCCCGAGTTATTGTAAAAGATATCATAATTATTAGGCATGAATAGGTTAAAGCAATCTTCATTATAAAATAATCCTTAATATGAAATGTTTCAGCAAAAATGCTAATACAATTAAAGAGATATTTTTCTTGAAGTAATTTCCCTATTACTTTCTGCTCAAATTATTCTGATACGAGATAGTGTATCCCACCAATATTTTCTTTGTGGTATTCTTAGGATGAATGGAAATAACAACGGTGAACTTTGACGGGAATCAAAAATCCTCTCCAATGTGCTTCACACGTTAATTTGCAGATTTCTGATTTTATTTTCAGGGATATTAAATTAAGTATCAGAAAAAACCTGAAACATGACTGAAACCCAGGTACTTTGGGTACTCTTCTGAGAGTACGCAATGAGAGCTATCTATATGAATACCAACATGACAGGCTTTAGATGGTTTTCAAAAATCTTTGCATCCTTGTGCTATGTATGAAAGTAGCCTCAAATAAGTACCCATTTGCCAGGGTTTGACATTTTTTGCCTTATTTTGCTTCATTTTGTAAAAGCAAAATTAGCCACCAGCAGCATAAGGGTCAATCCTAGATATTGTCTTATATTTTCTTCCTTACTTTCAGAGCATTATTAGCCAGTGATGAGCTAGCAGAGTATGACAAAGCCAGAGTATTCTTAGACGAGGATTACACAGCTGTAGATAAATTCACGGTAAGCCATTTAGAGTTTTACGTTGATCAATGTCATTTCCCAGGGTTGTCCAACTCTTGCACTGTAGCACCATCATGCCACAGAGGCTTCAAAACGTGTGACAGGCCAAATACATCAAGCACTGTTTAACTGGTTAAATTATTGGGCCAAGTGGTCAGTGGAGACTCATATATTTTCATATATTCTCCAATTATTTTTTGCAGATTTCTTTTGTTATGTGATCGTATCTTTTGATCAATTGAAGTCTCCATAATTGATATAAAGCTAACATTATAGTCCCAACTGATGAAAAGTTTTGTAATTTCAGAATACAACACTAAAGAGACACTCTTATTAGTGTCTTCCTGTGCAATTAATTTCAACAATATAAAATTAACACCAGCAAGAAACATCATGTGCATGAAGTTAGTGTTAAGCCAGTAAATTCTAGAACTATGCTAGGAATCCTAAATGTTTGCAATGAGAGTTCTACCTGCCTACTGTAGGGATTTACAGGTTTGATTTGATTTGATTATTTTGGTTATATCTTTGTGACTGAAGTATTTTTGCTAAAATATTGGAGTAGTAATGTTTATATAAGAACCCAACCCACAAATTACCTTCAAATATTTGTGAATCTATTACTGACCCCAAAGTTATGATAGAAAGTATCTAACGTCCTAAGGTAACTGGTATTTTCTACAGGCATTTAATTTTTGCTATTTTTGCGCTCCCCATCCATGATAGCACCAAAATAACATCCTTCAAAAAATATCCTGCTTTGTATCTCCTCTAGTTTGAGTGCTTGAATGGACAAATTTGAAGTAACACAAATACCCCCAACTGTGCTGTAAAGCGTAATTTTAAAACTCCAAATTAAAGCTGCATACAGTATGCTAATTTATATTGTTACTAAGTCACCAGCTGTAAGTGATGGAGGAAAATATAATCGGCAAAAACCACAGCTAAATCCCGTGTCACCATCAACTCTAGATAGGTCCCCCTGCCATCCGGCATCTTAGGCTTTATGATTCCATATGTGATCTATCCCTCCAGCACTAGTAACATGCTTTCCACTCTGGTTAGGTCTGGCCTCACCACCTGGTCTCCTGATTATGCATTAACACAGGTAATTTGTAGCTTTAAGGGCCCCGCTAAGAGGACTGTTATGGCTTTAACAGAATTATGTCTGTTGATTGCATGCTCTTCCTCTTGTGTCTCTCACCTGGGTTATTCAGGTAATGCTAACGAGCAACTGCTACCTGAACTCCCAGTTTTCCTCGGGGAAGCAGGGGGAGAAGGAGAAAAATGGCTCCCCTCTGACTTAACCCTTCCAATGCTGAGGCTACTTTAGTCCAAGGCACAAGGACGCAAACACTTTTGAAAAACATCTAAACCCTGTCATGTTGGTATTTATTGGATTGCTCTCACTGAGTGCTCTCAGATGAGTACCCATATGCCAGGGTTTCAGTCTTTTTTTATAGGATTTTTGCATTGTTTTGTATTGGTTAAATTGATGTATGGTTTGCATAAACAATCTTTGTATCCCTTGTGCTATGGACAAAGGTAGCCTCAGCATTGGAAGGGTTAATCCTTATGCTGCTGGTGACTACTTTTTGGGCAATACAAAATGATGCAAAAACAATGAAAAAACTACTGAAACCCTGGCACGTTGGTACTCATCTGACAGTACTCATCAAGAGCTATCCAATGAATACCAACATGACAGGGTTTAGATGGTTTGCACCAAAAATCTTCGCATCCCTGTGCTTTGGAGGAAAGTAGCCTCAGCAGTTTTTCTTTTTTGGAATTTTGATAGAACAAATAAATGCTCTTGGTGTGCAGTTATTTATGTATAAAAAATTCAATATTCAAATCTTTAAATGGTTTTGGCAAGAAAATTAGATTTATTTTAGCTCAAACCTGACCCATTTGCAGCATATCATATCATAGTTATATGGTTTTTATAACTGAATATTTCTCTATCAACGTTAAATGAATGTTAGATATACCTCTAGTTCATGATGTTGATAGTCAAAGTACATCTTTCTTTGATTTTGGTCTGAGACATTACTCATTCCCCATACTAGAGAACAACCCATACCCTATACAATCCTATAATCGCACTGTGACTTGCTGATTTACTTCTTCCCTCTATCCCTCTCCTATTTCTGACATAGTTGAGATGACTTATCTGTAATTAGAATGGTTGGATTCAGTGAACTTTAAGTGTTAATATCCTCCAGGATTTGCCCTGAGGGTATCCCCGACCATAAGGTGACCTTGACTGAACTTAGGCCACCCCCCTGTCTCCCTCCCCCCTCTCCTCTGTCTCTCTCTGTCTCTCTCTGTCTCTGTCTCTCTGTCTCTCTGTCTCTCTGTCTCTCTGTCTCTCTGTCTCTCTCTGCTCTCTCTCCTCTCTCTCTCTCTCTGCTCTCTCCTCTCTCTCTCTCTCTCTCTCTCTCTCCTCTCTCTTCTCTCTCTCTCTCTCTCCTCTCTCCTCTCTCCTCTCTCTCTCTCTCTCTCTCTCTCTCCTCTCCTCTCTCTCTCTCTCTTCTCTCTCTCTCTCTCTCTCTCTCTCTCTCTCTCTCTCTCCTCTCTCTCTCTCTCTCTCCTCTCTCTCTCTCTCTCTCTCTCTCTCTCTCTCTCTCTCTCTCTCTCTCTCTCTCTCTCTCTCTCTCTCTCTCCTCTCTCTCTCTCCCTCTCCCTTCTAGTTCTTACATAGTTGAAAGATGACTCTATGATAAGAGTTGTTGGATTCAGTGAACTTTAAGTGTTAATTTCCCCCAGGATTTTCCTGAGGGTCTCCCTGACCACAGGGTGCCCTTGGCTCTAGATCATAAGGAGTTTCCTCATTCTGCTCGGCTACTTCGGAGTTTCTTGGATTCTTGAGGTTTTAGGAAATAGCATAGGAATAGCTATGGTCAGGGTTGTCATTGCAAACATTTTTGGGGATTCGTATTTGACATGATTTTTTTGTGATTCAGATACCGATTTCGATTCTTAGCAATGTTTTTTGACTTGACAAGGTAATTGCAGAACCTTCATGCACCCCATGTGACTTTCTGGTGATAATTTTATGATGTAATTTTGAAGACAGGACTCTTTAGACTTTATTCCCCATCTTTCACCACAGTGAAGTGGTTCCACCTTATTGGTTATATACTACACATTTTTGTAAGGAAATCAACATTTTGAATTGAAAGTGGGAGGGTTTTCAAACTCCTTGAGCACCGGCTGTTTCCACAACTGGATGTACTTTAATGTGTAGCACTTTTATGGAATCCCTTAACCAATTAATGCTCACAGCGGCCGAAAGCAGCCTGACAATTTTGATGAAATCTTGCAGGCAAATGCACACATAGAAATGTATTTGAAGGAGAAATGTTCATCAAAACATTATCAACAACTCTCCTTCAAATATTTTGTAAAATCATTTCCAATTCTGAAGTTATTGTAACAAGTATCATAGATCCAGACGACAATTGCTTGAGGAACTCCTAAGCATTATTGGGTTAATGTCCATGCTGCTTGAGTCTGCCTTCCAAACAACACTTCAAATTTCTATGTGGACATGCACTCAGTTTTTCTGAAATGTACAAGTATGGATTGCCTGATCAGTCTTCTCCCATGTAGTATCTACAGAGCAGCACTTAATTCATTCATGCAGACTTCACCTCTATCTTAATGTGTTGCTCTCTTATAGAAGCCCTTAATGTCCACCCTTGAGTCTACCTACAAGACAACACTTCAAATTTCTATGTGGACATAAATAATGCACTCTCTTTTTCTGACATGTACAAGTACGGATTGCCTGATAAATCTGCTCCCAAGTAGTATCTACCAAGCAGCACTTAATTCATTCAAGCAGACATTACATCCTAACCCTTTCATTGCTAATTCTACTTTCGTCCAAGGCACAATAACTCAAAAATTATTTGACAATTACCTAAACCCTGTTATGTTGGTATTCATTGGAAAGCTTTTGCTAAGTACTATCAAATTAGTACTGATGTGCCAGGGTTCCCGTCTTTTTTCAACTTTTTTCAAATAATTATTTTTGTCCAAATTAGCCACCACCAGCAAAGGGGTTTAAGTTCTCTCTTTTCATCTTCTTCAGGCTCTGGGGAACCTATACTTTATCCACGAGTCGGTCACAAATGTACAGATATGGGACTTCAAAGGTAAGTCTTGCTGCTATCTGGCATGCCCGCCTGCTGTGCGTCTGCAGACTCTAGATCGATGGCTCCCCATTGGTCGAGACATGAGGGTGATTTGTATGCGGCAGGCTTCCTTGGAACCTCAGAAAGGACGGGATTATTGCCCTGAGAGCTGTTGTGCTGGCACTAAGTGTTTATTGTGGACATTGTGACAGAGTTTGCGAGCAAATAAAGACAGGTTTTTAGGCGATTGTACGTGTTGTGGCACAAGTTTTGTGTGATCCCTATGCAAGCCCTACACTAACCCTTTCATGCCTAAAGTAAAGTTGTGTATGGGGTTAATTTCTTTAACTCAGTTTTTCCTCTACCTGGCTTTTAGTTCATATTTCTGCCTATACAAAGTATATATTGCCTGAAAAATCTTTAAATATGGAATAAATGAAGCATCCTAAAAGTAGATCCAAAGAAATACTTTTCTTTCTGCCATTGTTTTTCCGAGTCCTTGAGGTAGTGTTTTCTAGCAAAATACTTGCACGTATGACTGGTAATATAAGCATTCAGAAATAGCGTTATCCCTAATTAGTTTCTTTCATGGTTTCCTCATACGAGCTAGTGATTCTTTGGGCGATGCTTATTTCCTATTATAAATAAAAGGTTTATGTAAATTTCTTCTTAAAAAGAATTTATTTCAGGAGAATGTATTTATTTCTTAAACAAGTGATTTGGATTTTGAAATAAAAGGATTGTTTGATAATTGATATTGTGGTGAAAGGGTTTCTGATTATAATGTAAAGAAACCAATACTAATTGTGGAACATTATGAAATTCCATTATACTAGAAAATGTGAATTGATATTTCAGTGCATAATCTATGACAATGATAAATAATAACTTTGATAAAAATTACCAAATAATTCTTTTGTAAAATCAGAATGCTAAGTTAAAATAAAACATCAAAGGTTTAACAAAATGATATTCTTTGTGTGTCTTTTTATTTGGTAATTTTAACTATGTCTTCATTTCATTACAGAGAGCAGCTTTGTACCTATCTTAGGAAGAGAGGTATGTATTATTGGAACTCAATTAATGCCAAATTTAGCTCTGTTATCTAGGTAAGATGGTAAAATCTTATTTGATCATAAATGAGTGATGTAGTGTAATACCTGTGTTCAGCTACATACATCTCCTTAATGCTGGCAATACTTTCGTCCAAAGCACGAGGATGCAAATACTTTTGAAAACCATCTAAACCCTGTCATATTGGTATTTATTGGATAGCTCTCACTGGGTACTCTCAGATGTGCCAGGGTTTCAGTCATTTTCAGTTTTTTTGCGTCATTTTGTCTTCGCCATATGAGCCACCAGCAGCATAAGGGTTAAGGATACTTAAACGATCAAAGACAGGGCATGCTTAACCCATTCACACTCAAAGTTCCCCAGGAAAGTATTGTCTGCTATTTGCATACTTTTGAAAATAACTAGGAAATAAAACAAATTCTCACAAAACATTTGAAGGAGAGTTGTTGGTAATATTCTGATAAACATTTCTCCTTCAAATATTTTTGATAAAATCGCTTTTGTGAGGAAAATATCAACAAAATAGTCAGGCCTGTTTTGGCTGCTCCGAGTGCTAATGGGTAAACAAAGTGTAGTAAATATTTTTAGTTCACCTTGAAATTTAAAGGATGTGATTTTACATTATTAGTAATAACTTGTTTTGTGACAAGTAATCATTTTATCAATGTATTGATCTTGTTGTCACAATTGTCGTTTTATTTGTTATATGATAAATTCTTTATCAAAGAGAGAGATAAGTATCAAGAAGATGATATCCAATAAATTTATAAAAAAACTGTGGGATGTGGCTGCATTAAATCAAATTTGTAACCAATACATAAACACAAGCAGAAATTTCTGATCCACAGACTTATTTGAGAAGTTGTAATAGTAGGTTAAAAGTAGGCTTAAAGCCACATGTCATAACTTAATCAACTTATCATTTTTCCATTTCAGGTACTCTCTGGTAGTATAGAAAATGTCTCAATTAAAGAAAAGGCCAAATTTCCTCAAGACTTCTTCCCAGATGTGAGTAGCTCCTTCCTTTCCAGGATGAGTATGTGTCTTAGTGTGTGTGATTAATATGTGTAATGTTTTATCAGTGCTATTCTAGGAATATATCCCTTGGATCAGACCATTATTTGTGAATTATTTGCAAGAGAAATTATTATCAGAAACGAACCAACACCTTTCCTTCAAATATGCTCTAAATTCATGATTTAAGTTTCATTATTGTTATTATTGTTATTTCATTATTTCTTTATTATTGTTAAAAGTATTATATAACTAGATGACACTATCGCAGAAGTTTCCAGGAATTACATGTTTAACCATGATATGCTTTTCCTGGCTTGTCATGTGGCATTACTTGGGTTATTTCAGTGCAAGTGGTCAAGAAAAGGGTTCTTAAGGACAAGATGGAACCTCAATAACAGGTCAGTGGTCAACATACTGAGATAACTGTAATATTCTGGCATGGGACGCTGCTTACTCAAATAATTCTTGACAATATTTTGGCAAGTTTTCTTGGCAGCTGTGTTTCGGGATGAATACCTCTAAGATTTTAGGATCATTGACAATCCCTAATAAATGATAACTTCACAGTGGTTAATATCTTTAAGAGTACAAAACAGTATGCTACGGTACTTTTTGAAACAATACTTGGTCGTCTCCAAATTTATTGGCTGAGATCTTTCCCTGGTCTTATTCAGAGCCCCCAGCTGGGGCATATGAGAAAGTTGCCAGTGACTTGAGGTTCAGCAGTGGTTTCTCTGGGTACTCCAGTTTCCTAAACCAGTTACAACTGGCTAATCACAATTTAGAAGCTATAAGCCAGAAAAAGTGACGAAAAACAAAATTCCAACTTTTTAGAACATTGACTGTGAGATTTTTTTTATCAAGCCAACGTCTAACTGCGATGGTCATACTGAGAGAATTTCCAATCCCTAATAGTATAACATCTTTGGCACGAACACTGTGACCAATTTATGCCTAGCCTGTCAAACATCAAATCATTTGCTCTTAAGTGCCATCATTTAATTTTCTTGATCTAATTTCGAGAACTTCAATTAGATGGTGGGTGGTTTTGTCGACAGAACCAGGGTAATGGACTGGAAGATAATTGGTTAATTTTCCCGTTCATTTCACTTTCAACCAATCACTGGACTCGGTTAATTGAATTGAAGTAATGCCAAAAGTTCCCTTGTTTGTAAGGGTCCAGTCCCACCACACCTGTCTATTATAGTAGAGTACCAATCACTTGGATATATGATGTGGCAACTTATTAATCTTATTAACTGTATTAAAACTTATTAATCAAAGTCCAATGATTTGAATAAGAAGACAGAAAAGGGAGAAGAACATAAAATAATGAAATTGATGCATAACTAAAATCTGATTACTATGAATAATGTGATAGATGAAAAGAAAGCGAAGTGTTGTTTATGTAGATGAGAAACGGCTTTATTCCCTATTTTAACATTTAACTGACTGGTGTCTTGAATTCTTTTTGTTTTTCAGTTTGTTTGATTTGGTCAACATTCACCTATTTCACGATGCATCAAATTTTGCTGCCATGGAGACGGTAAGTTCTGCTACAGTACAGACATTTAATTCCTGCACCAGTTGACTGGACATCTGACAGTGCCTGTACAAACATCCATGAATGCGTGTCAAAAAATAAGCCAATCACAATAACAACCCATGTAGCTTACAAATCAAAGCTTCGTTTAGTTGTGAAGTTTCCCATGCATCCATGCCCAGGAAACTGTGTGACAATCAGGTGTGTGGTCGTGTAATTTGCCTGGGCTGCCTTCGCATTTAGTGCAGGAATTAGTGCACTGTAGTGTAGTGCACTGTCGCTTTTATCTGTTCGATCAGTTGTTGCGCTATTTATGACAAAAAATATATATATATATATATCCAAATTTGAAATTAATATCTTTTATTTGAGGGGAAAATGTACTCATGAAAATGGTGATTTAAACTCAACAAGAGCTACAAATTTCAGTCAAATAATTCTCAACCTGTCTGATGCTGAGGATACTTTTGTCCAATGCCAAAAAAGACACAAAAAGTTATGAAAATCATTTTAACCCTGTCGTGTTGGTATCCATTGGAAAGTTCTCACTGAGCGCTATCAGATGAGGACCCATTTGCCAGGGTTTCAATCATTTCTCAGCTTTTTGTCATCATGTCATTTTGACCAAATTACCTTCTGGTAGTGAAAGGGTTAATATATTGCTTTATCAGAATGATACTTCCATATGTTTAAGGCCATGTGTACCCTCTAGGTAGGGCCTGCCCTTAAAGCAAAGTGGAATAAGGTTTTGCCACTGATTGCTCACTACCTCTCACAGTTGAAGGCCTGCCCTTATGTCCAAGTGGTCTAAGGTATTGGCACTGATTATTTTCTGTATCTCACCACTGATGGCCTGCCCTTATAGCAGAGTGGTTTTAGGCATTGCCACTGATTGCTCGCTGTCTCTCACGACTGAGGGCTTGCCCTTAAAGCAGAGTGATCTAAGGCATTGTCACTGATTGCTCACTGTCTCTCACTACCACCTAGGTTGTTAAGAAGCAGGCATGTGAGAAAATTGCCAATGCTTTGGGGTTAGGCAGTGTTTTTGTTATTCACGATTTAGCCACAACTTGGCAGGAAATATGACAATAAAAGGAATTTCCTATTACCTGACATGAATCGGTGCTTATGAATGATACAATACAAAAATATGATTTTGAAATAATGCATGATTTACTAAAATATATGAAGAAGCATTGCTCAATGGTTCTGATTATCATTTCTTCTTAAAACACATTTTCAAAAAGATATTTTTGTCAAAAGAACATTAGGCTTTCTCAGGCAGTTGTGGGGGAGGAATAGGTTAAGACATTGGCAATATCAGTGGCCACCATTACCTGACTGATTTAATCTCATTATTTCAATAGTTCCACCTAATGGTATTAATTAAGTTCAACAGTATTAGTTTCTGCATCGCACACTAGGGTGCAGCACTTGATAGGATTGCACATCATGGTTTATGATATCCTACTCTAACCATTCTTGCTTGTAGTGTCCAAAAAAGGCTGGACGGTTTTGGAAACATCCATACAATCAAAATAAATTCAAGGTGACAGTTTCTGTTGAAAACAGATTTAAAATATACTTCCAATATCTTGAGAATTCATGCCCAAATCATAAGTTTTTGTCAAAATATTTTAGATCCAGTCAACAATAGCCAAGGGAACCTTTGAATGCATGAATTGGCTAATGTACTTTTTCTGTATTTCAGAGTCCCTCTTTATATGTCAGCAGTAGGCATCGAGCATTTCAATACACATTAGACAGGTAACAGCCATTTCTTTACCTTCTTTAAGATCTCTATTTCAAAACCAGACTGTATGGTCGAATCATTTGTTGAATGGGAATCTGATAATCATAAGATAAAATGACCCAGTTGAGATTCGACTCTACATAAAGGTACACGTGTTTTCTTCTAACTCAGGAATTTAAGACTTCAAAAATTGCTGGAAATATTCATAAAACTAAAATGTAAGTCTACTTCACATAAAGATACATCTGTTTTCTTTAAACTTAGGTATAAGGCTTTCAAAATTTGATAGAAAAAATAATGTTGCAATTAGAAAATGATCAACTTCTGGTTTAAGTTCGATTGATAAAATACTCAATTTGGTTTCATTTGGATTCATCAGATTTTCAGTATTTCATAAGCAGGAAGAATTCATCTGATGTGTTTAAAGCAGATTTAAAAGTAAGACGTATGTAATTCTTTCATCCTAATTTCAGGTTAGAAAATGATGAGTTGGAAAATGTGCCAATGATGATATTTGGAGATTTCAACTTCCGGTTAGATACACATCTATTAGTCAAGGTAAGAAAAAATATTAGAAAAATGAAAGAAATAAAAATATTGAAGAATAAATAAAAAATCATTAGTCTTGTTTTTCATAATTCATTTTTTATTATTTAGGTATGATATATAATCAACATACTTAGGTAATGACTAATGGCATGCTCAAATTATTATATTAGGCAATGCCACAATTAAAAATTGAAGTCTCATGGATTGTAAAATCATTCAACTGATTAGCACGGATAACATGCACTCTTGATTTGATTCTTCTTAAACCTAAATAAATGTAGGATGCTGTTTTCATCAAGATAACTGTTAATTGGGAAAACATTTATTATTCCCTTACTTCTCTATGGTTGAAATATTAGCCTTGTGATGAATAGCTATTACACCATGTTTGACTTAGGACATATCTCAGGCTTTACCTCACTTGCATACAGGGTGGAACTAATCATGTTAAATGTTTTTGGTTGCATATTTTTTTTTGCTTTGATATCAATAAACAATAAACTTATTACAAGATAAAACCAAATTTTTGATTGAAAGTTATTTTGACATCAGAATCTTCAAAAATGTTATGATATCATTTATGAATGTTGATTTCTCTTTCTGTTTCAGAAAATCACCAGACAAACAATTAGCCACCAAACCAAAGGAAAAAAAGATGAGTTATCAAAAGTTGTATATACAGAACAAAATAATGGCAAGGTAAGTGCTTGGACCATTCACACACAAAGCACCTCAATCGGAATTTTGTTTATCATAACTTTTTTTTACACATTATGGCTAAATTATGACTTCGCAGTTGCTCATTGCCGGGAAAACTAAAGCTCCCAGGGAAAAACAGGGATTGACCTTAACCCATTCACACTCAGAACAGCCAAAACAGGCCTGATAATTTTGGAAATATTTTTCTAACGAAAGCATATTTTGGAAAATATTTGAAGGAGGAATTTAATTCAGAAGCTAAAAAACAACCCTTCTTCAAATATTTTTTGAACTTTTGCTTTTTTCTCAAGTTATTTTCAGAAGTATGAGAGTAGCAGACAATACTTTTTTAGAGGGTCTCTGAGTGTGAATGGGTTAATATTTTCAGGATATAGCAGATATGGCTCCTAGGCTTTAAAATTTAAGAGTAAATAAATGCTGGTGCACACAGCATGCTGGTAACATTGTGCAGGAGGTATGGTGTTAAGACTAGGGGGGCGGGGGTGGGTCTGGGGGGCATGCCCCTACAGGAAATTTGGAAAAATATGTGGGGTGCTATGAGGTTAAATAAGGAGATAGAAATTTGAAAAAAGAAGAGGTAAAAATCAAGAATAGATTTTCAAAGGGATCCAGTTGATGATAGGTATGTCCATTTGCAAACTTGGCTCCTATGATAAACCATCTGAGTTTGATCTATGATACATTTAAAACTACTGCACTATTTTCCAAATAACAACCATGTTGTAGGTTTAGCTGAGAATAACTACCTGATACACTTTCTTAAGAAATATCTTACCAAAATAGACCGGCCTGGGAGACTGGGAGATACAGGCATGTATGGATGAAGCTCATGTCTCATTTTCTTTTTCAAAATTTTGAAAAGTTGAAAATTCCTGAAGTTCTCCTTAGTATATAATGTAATTTATACTGTTAAGCCAATCAGCATTCTAGGCCAAACAAGTACCATACCTGTATTGATTGTATGCACAGCAAATACAGATGATGAGGGACAAAGTAGCTCAGTTGGGTAGGTGTCGGACTAGTAATCACAGGGTCACTGGTTCAATTCCTGGCTGGGGCACTTTGGCAAGACAGTTTTATTCCATGTTGCTTCAGTCTACCCAGCTTCAAAATGGGTACCTAGCATAAATAAGGCAGTGCTTAGAGCGTGTGCGCTATATGCTGCCAGTTGCTCTGGAATATACCCTGGGGGATTGAAATGGTTTCTGTGTGTACAGTGCCTGCTATGGGAGGAAGGTCTTGTGAGCGCTTCGGTGGATACAAGACTATAAACAGAATACCTTTATGATGTATCTGATGTCTGTGAAGAATGCAGTGCATTGCTGGAGGGATTGCGGCTCAGTTGTGTTTCCGGAACTGATGGATGTGTTTGGTGAATTGGAAGGAATATAAAAAGCAGTTTATTTTGCGCTGGTGTGACTTGTAATTTAGAGTGTTCTAAAATACATTATTGTGATATGCTCTCCCTGATCATATGTAAGGAAAATCATTATGATTTGTTTCAGGTCTAAATAGATTAAGAAAAACATTATTGAAAAAAATAAAATATCATATATAAAATTCTTCAGATGAAAATATTTCACTAAAATTATTATCAAATGCATATTCTATGGTGTACTATTGAAAAGTTTTCACCTTTTTTTTGGTAGGATTATGCATGTAGATATTGGATATAACCAGAAGGCCGGTTATATGTTGAATAATTAAGAAAATTTGTCATTTTGTCACAATGTTTTAGGTATTCATTAACTTCAGGTAAAGTTTTTGATATGGTATATCAAATATTGATAATATAAAACTATTGTCTTTCAGACTGTGCTCACTCTGGAAAAGAAGTTATTTGATTATCACGAGAAGCACCCTGCATTTTCTAGTAATGATGGAAAATGGGTAAGTCCTGTACTATTGTTATCACAAGAAATGCACCAAGTAGATCAAAGTGAAACATAGTCTCACATAGTTCACAAATCACTATACATAGTTGACATGATAATGCCTAGTTATTATGTGATATTAGCGTTTTTTGTGTAGAGAAAATTGGCTTTGTTTAAATCATTTCTTTTTACACTATTAAGACTTATTATATTTGAAGTCTAGTAAAATGTGAACCGACTTTACGCTGCTAACCCTTAAAAATCAGATAAGAGGTATTATAAAAGATTATATAAAATCACTTAAATGCACTTAATGCTGGCTTTAAAAATTATTAGCCATATTGGAAAAAAAACTTATCCTCATCTGATTTAGAACTTTTTTCATTACTGTTGATATTTGAGCAAGTAGATATTTGAGTTAGGTTAGTAAATTGCAATGGCTAATGGAGTTTTAGGGCAAACTATTTTCTTGATTGTGGTATGACACAAAGGTGATGCAATGATTACGAGTTTTCTCGTCCATATTTTCAGTTAAGAGAATTTGATCGAGAAATAAATAATTTCAAAGATAGAGTAGAAGAATATGAAGTGAATTTCCCTCCAAGGTAAGTGACTTACATATTTCTTTATGAAAAGTTTTAATTTGTGTATTGTATTTAAATTTTAAGCTTTGCCCAAAAGTGAAAGAGAAGATTGTGTGACATCTTAAGTTTTCCACACAATTAAAATATATTGTTACATCTTTCTAATAGTGGCACAGTACAACAGGGAATTTGGAATATTGGTTTTCGTCACTTTTTCTGCCAAATTGCGGCCAAGTTGTGACTAGCCAGTCAAGTTGTAAGTGGTGGAGGAAACTGCAATTTCCTGTGAAAAACCACTGCCTAACCTCAAGTCACTGAAAACTTTCTCACATGCCCGGGCTGTGATGATGGTTACAGACTCAACCTCATCCTAGTTTAGAACTCTTGTCCCCTTTATGGAAATTGTGATGCAATCCCTGTCGTCTTGGGGTTTCAACTTAAAGTTTTCTTTAGCTTAGCCACTTGAGCTCACTTGGATAGGACCACATTTTATATTTTGTAATGTTTTTCCTCAAATGAAAGAGTACATGTGAATTGTAACACAATGTACATTATTTTCCTTTGTCTTTCTAGCTATCCCTTCAGTGAAGACGTGGGAGATGGGATATCATACATGAAGACCCGCTGTCCCGCATGGTGCGACCGAATACTGCTCACTCGAGACTTCAAGGATCTCATAGCCTCAACATGCGAACCCGAATATCGGCCTATTGGCCAAACCACCTGTATGGGAGATCACAAGGTAGTATACCCCCTCTTGCTATACCCCCTAAACCTATTCCTTCAGTGAAACCTATCCCCTTCCTATTTAGCAAATTCATTTGGTTCAATCCGGGTACGCTACACATATTTTTTTTCTAAACTCATAGTGCTTTTGAGTGTGATACAACACTTTTATGGTTATTTTCACATTTTCAAGGCTTAAATAACAGAATTTGAAAAATTACTTTTTAAGATTGAAGTTAAGTATTTTCATTAGTTTAAATTGGAATATTTTTAATATATTTCAGACTGCAATTTTGCAACTCTGATTAGTTTATATGGCAATACTTCTATGTTTTTGATTAATCATTTAGCATTATTGCAATTCATCGAACCTTATTGAAGTTTATATCTCTTTGAGGTGTTCAGAAAACAGAACTCAAATATTTAAGGAAATAGATATGTTTTGCCTCAAATGAATGAATGTTTGATCATTTCATTTCTTAGATTTGAAATGCAAACATTTATTTAAAAAATCACTCTATAAGCTGGTGCGTTGATGACAATTCTTTTCAGGTTCACATAGAGGATATGGGGGTTCAGTGAAACCTCCATAGCAGGAACTATCTGTATTTCTATAGTAAACATCACCATTTTCTTACAGTAACAATCTATTTATCAAATCATTTAGTGCAAAGAACAATACTTTACTAAAGGCAGGAGTTTCTGAAGGAACACATCTGTCTCTGGCTTGCCTGCAGCAGCTCCTGTGACATCAATAAATGAGCTTTCGAAGTGTTGTATGCAAACTGGAAAAAAAACATTGCTACTTTAATTATGTGTAATCATGGGAAAATAAATAAATCCATCTGACTCCTATCACTAATGCTCATTTAGGTATATTTCAAGATAGTGTTTTTTATCAAGATATCCAGATACAGATACAGAAGAATTTTTCCAAGAGCCTGACAAATCTCCCTTTACAATTCAAAATTCTGCTAATAGTGATAAAAATTGTCAATTTTCTTTTGTGTTTTAAACCATTGAGATAGATCTATATATCTGTTAAAATAAACACCCCTCATACAGAACAAAACCCCTACACAGGAGTCATGGTCTTACCCCTGACATTTTCATATATATTAACCCTTCCAATGCTGAGACTACTTTCGACCAAAGCACAAGGATCCAAAATGTTTTTAGAAACCATCTAAACTCTGCCATGTTTGTATTCATTTGATAGCTCTCGCTGATCACTCTCAGATGAGTACCCATGTGCCAGGGTTTCAATCATTTTAACCCTTGTCATGCTAGACCCCCATATGGGAGAACCTATCCCCTGGGACCAGGGGTATTGTGGGTCTTCCCACCAAATAAGAAGGATTTCATAGACTTCTATTACTGTTTCAATAATGTGCTTTACAAACTGAAATAGAAACATAGTAAAAGGTAAAACCTTGATATCTAGTATAATTCAATACCCCTTAATCGACCTATGGAGTTTTTATTTTGCTATGTGCAAGGGTATCCAAAGACCGGATATATCCGGTGTTGGTCACACAGGCAAGATATGTAGCACCGGATATATCTGGTGTTAGCAAGAGCAGGGTTAAAGAGTTTTTACATCATTTTGTATTGGCCAAAATAATGAAAAAAATAATGAAAAAAATGTTCAAAAATGATGATGATAATAACATGCTATATTATCATTTTGATGCCCTAGGGAAGTAAGTATTACATAACCTGATGCACCCTGTCCATAGACATGTAAAATAAATCTTCAAAACATCATGGGACTTTTTTCAAGTGACTTACCCCAGGGTTAAGTGGTGAAAATTCTGCACTGTACATTTCCCTTACATTTAGATTCATTCTTAACCTTATTTGGACACCTTTTGCTTGAAAGAAAAACTATTGCAGATGCGTTCATATCATATTACCTTACTACTATTGTCTCCAAAGATCTATCAGAGCATTGTGCTACTGTCAACATCCTACTAGCATTGCCAGTGTCTTGCATTTTCTCTCTCATGCATCTCATCTTTAATTGACTCTAGCCCACTTGTGTGATGTGATTATGTCTAAAAATGGGATTTCAGCATTTGTTGGAAGGATAGAGTATGTGAAACGATAGTACTTAGAATTTATATATATATATATATACATACATAGTTATTTTTCAAACCGGGACTGTTGAAATTTAGTTTTGTCAGTTCCCCATTTCACATTAAGAATAAAACAGAGTTATTTTGTGTTCTCTCAGAAATTCAGGTTTCATGCTGTTTTCTCTCTTTCAGCCTATTTACCTGAAGTTTGAAATGGTTCACAAAACAGGTAAGCTGATATCTCCCGAGTCCCAAGATGTCCTCCTCCTGTCTCCAGCCCCGAAACCCCCCGCGGTCAGGCTAATATCCATAAATGGAGAAGAAAGAGATCTCCCAGAGCTGGAAGATTTGAATATTCATGAGAACGCAGTCTTTGCCCAAGAAAACAAGCTGCCCAATGTCTTACGTCAAAGTCTTCGCCGTATCAGTAGTCCCCCATCCGAGCGGCCAAATCCAAATCTACTTCGCCGCAGGTCCTTCACAGATACCATCCACCAGGTGGTGCTTCTTAACCGCGGAATCTCCGCCTTCAGAAAACCCCTTAAGTGGGGTCCCCATAGTTCCGACTCCGAGACTGAAAGCGAAGGCACCGCCTCTAGCGGTTTTACCCCGCCCACCTCTCCGACCAAAGAGGTAGTCATGTGGTCCAATAACAACAATGAGAAGGATGACGTAGACACCGACCACGAGTCGACGATCGTGGAAGGGGAGGTCACCGTCCTTGAGAGCGAGGTCAAGGTCACTGTTGATGACAACGCGAACACCCAGAATCCTCTACCAGCGGAAATGATCGAAGATGCGAAAGTTCACGCCCAGTTGTCAGAGGTGAAGATTGATGTAGCCAATGAGAACATCTCGTCTTCAACTCCCCCCGATAGATCTGATTCAGTCAAAGCAAATGGCCGCTCGCAGATGGTGGTGGACGAACAGATCGTCCCGATGGATGCCGATTCAAAGGCGCAGATCAGTAAGGATGCCCCTCTGCGTAAATCGGCCGAACGCAGGTCCTCGATTCATGCCGTACTGGCCCAAAAAAGTGGTGTCTGCCCGTGCTCTTGTTCTCTGCAGTGATGTTCCTGCATGCTTGTGTGCTCTTCTTGTAAGTTGGTTTGTTTCTCCTTTTGGTTTTTAGTGACCTTTGACCCTTCTAGATTCAGTTTCAAAAAGAAATTATCCAATTTTTTAAAGGATATTCAATTTTTTAAAAGATATTCAATTTTTTAAGAGATTTTCAATTCCTAAAATAATATTCATTTTTTTTAGAATTTCTTTTTTTGAAAAAACATGGATAGATAGATAAATGACAAACATAAATTTGTTGACTTAAGCTATTCATACCTCTAACTCCTGAAAAGTCTAAATAAATTTTAAATTTTCTTAAAATCTGACCAGAATGTCTTTAGGACCTTTACAGCTCACATTTCACCCTTGTGGGATCTTATATTTCAAAAATCAAATTGTCTTCATGAAAAATAAAGGAAAAATATGGTTGGAGTGGTAAATAAAAAAGTAAATTAATAAAGAACATGATTAAGATAAACTTGACAAACTGGATTACAGCATCTGATCTGAAAATATCCAGACTATTTTGCCATTTCCCTTCTGACCAGATGCTTGAAGGAGAGATGTGAATAAGAAGCCATCTATTCCTGAATTATTTTCAAAAGCATCATATATTTGGACATAACTTTTTATGGTACACTTAAAGATTGAATGCATTAAAAGTTACACTTGAATGCATTTTTTTGCTCCTATATTTGGGAAAATAAATTCTTTCACATATTTTGTGGTCTGCATTGACTTTCAGAAGGGTCCAAGGTCACACAACTTATTGAATGATACATATAGCATGGTTATTATTTTCTTATAGTTTATGAGATTCTGCAACATACTTTCTAATGATAATAAACGCTTGGAGATTATGTCAGAGTTTTTCTATCAATACTATTCTTGTGATCAAATGATAGAAATACATTTAAATCAAATTATTACGAACAATATCCTTTTTATAAGGTTCACATGAATTTTGGAAAGAGGTCCACTCAGATTGATGGAACACTTTCTTTCCTTTGTAAAGCTTTATAATTATATTTGTAATTAAGATTTTAAAAAGAAAAAATCTCTAATTTTGATTAAGGTAAAACTGTTAATGGAATCATATGATATCTGAATGTTTTTCAATTTTCATCAGATATTTGAGGATATTTTAATTTTTACTGTAAAATACGTTTTATCACATTAGGATTCAACCTCCCAAAACTTATTAACCCTGATATCAATTGAACTTTGACCTCTTGATGACTTGACCAGTATTGGTGTTATTCAAGTCTGTAGGATTATCATTAAGGTATGAGGAATCGTGGATATATTTCTAGTACTATTGTTTTTCAATGAAACTTTTTACTTTGCATGTCTCTACTCTAGATTTATGAAACTCGTCACTTCATCGAAAAAAAACCTCCAAAATTACTAACCTATCCATGCCTATAGTTTCCTTTTAATCTATGGATTCTATGATAATTTATGAGATATCCTTTGAATTACAAATTTTGACATTTTGAAAAATATTTCAAATACTTCTCAAATGTTTTTCAAATATTTGAAGTATTTGGATTTTTTGAAATATTTTCTAAAAGGTGCTTCCAAATATTTTCTAAAAAGGGGCTTCTGCTAGAAAAATAAATACTGAAACAGTCAGGCATGAATGATTTTTTTCATTGTACCCTATAGTCTGAAAAGAGAGTGATATGTGGGAACTATCTATTTCTAACTAACTTGTCATTTGGAAAGATTTGAAGGAAAAGAGTCAACCACAAAATAACTGACAATTTTCCTTCAAACATTTATCTCAATCAAATTATGCTGTATTTTCACATCAAAACATCCATGAATAATTCCTTAAATGATGAAAGTGATGCGTTGTTAATATTTGACCTTTATTACTGATCTGTTTTGTATGTATTATTATTATATGTAGACTTTCATTTACAGCACTTGTTTTATAGTAAGGAGTGACCCCGAATAACACAGTTATAATCACTACTGACCGAGAATTTACTGAAATGGCCATTGTTTGCGGAACAATCCAAGTGCTAAGATTAGTCAATTGCTAAGAGTGCCTTCAAAAGCTGAGATTTTCATCTCCAAAAAATAATGCTGCAAAAAAGTTAAAAATAACTTAACAAATTCATGACTAGAGTTCAATTTTTGACTGCTTGTACAGGTGCAAACATATTAAAGCTTTAATTTTAAGACATATTTGAAAATTCTCATCATCTTTGATTCCTAAGATGCCTTGAGCCATCTCACAGGGTTATCAAGTAATTGTCATATGGTCAAGGCCTTTGGATTTGTTCTGAAACAAAGGCACAGAAACACATTGTTTTCCTATTTCAGTAAATTTTCCAGACAGTTGTGTAGCACAGTACCGTAACAGGTAGTGTTTGCTTAGTGTGCTGATATAGCCCTATTCTGTAGTAATGGACACGCCCCCTCTCCTAAAAAGTTGGAATAAGGAGAAAACTATTCAAAAATTTACCTTGCAACAAGAATAAATCAAATAGAAGACCATATAGAAAAATGGTTTGAATTCAATGTTTAAAGTATAAATGCTTATGAAAGCAAAACATTTTTGGAAATATGACAGTAAAATTATTTTTGATTACCTTAGATACTTGGAAAATCAAATCCGTTTTTTTTTTCTCAAAGAATGTCAAAATTTCTTTTTTGATTATCCGCAATGTACAAAAATTATGAATGATAGATTAACTTACAGGTATTCCACAATTTAGAAAAATCATCCGTTGTGGAGTACATACTTATAATTGGCCAATGTCAAACCATGAAACAGTAATTGTTTCAGCCATGCCTTTAGCAACAATTTCCTCTGACAATTTTTGTGAAACAGAATACTGAAGAGCATCCATTTTTAAAGATATCTAAAATATTGGTGTTGGGGAGATGAAGTATTTATCTTGGGTCTTCCTTGTTGTGATTCACTTCCTGGGCATGAATGGGTTAAAAATAGATTTTTGAGTTAACCCTTGATGCTCTGAGTTCCTTTAATATCAGAAACAACCAAAAATCCAAAATATCAGGACACAAATTTCAATTATATTAGAATGATACCCTTCCTTCTTTTAAAACATGCTTCCTTTAAATTACTATAAAACATCTTTATTTTTAAAATATTTTCTGAATTATCAAGGGAACTCAACACTCCTAGCATGAAAGTGTTAAATTGTTGTGCCCACTGTAGATTATTGATCTCTTTATGTTCTATATTCCTTTTATTTGATTTCTGTTGTGCTTGATCTGTGTATGTTAATTTCCTTGCTTAATATAATACAAGCTTGGGTCGAATGCCTGCATGTGCCACACTAATAATACCACTGCATGAACTAACCACCACTTACAATTCTAACCAATCAAGAGCATAGGATCACTTTGGTGCGGAGCTTTCATGGAATCAGCCAATCAGGGGCTACGTTAGAGGGCGCCACTGCAACCTGCTAATCATCTTCCTCCTCTTGATTCATGCAAATCTGGATACTCTTTCTTCTCCATATATGGAATTAACCAATCGCCTTCCACTACCCAATGTTGCTTACAATGACATGAACGTCCGTCTGTCTGTCTGTGTGTCTGTCTGTGCGTATGTCTGCAGTATGATTGGTCCTGCTGGTAATGGACAAGCTGCCATGCTTTTTGGAGCAATGATTTAGCTAGAATGCAGCATCCAGAGTTATGATTATCACTATTTTCCAATTAAGTTTCATGTTGTAAAATAAAAAGAACGGACAGGTTTGTTTGACTATAATCAAGTTTGTTGGCCGGAATGAGCCAGGCCACTGTTTTCTGCACTTCGAATCAAAGACAGCATATCTGTGCAGCTTTGCTAGATATTTCAACCAATCAGTGTGCTTGTTTCCAGATCTGATCAGCCAATCAGAAACAAATAATACCCTATTACCCATCCCTAGGCCTCTACCATATTTTGTATCTAACCCAGAATTTTGGGTAAAGTGCAATTTTTCCATT
Source organism: Maea johnstoni (assembly GCA_963942565.1). Taxonomy (NCBI): domain Eukaryota; kingdom Metazoa; phylum Annelida; class Polychaeta; order Spionida; family Magelonidae; genus Maea; species Maea johnstoni. Next base: position 34,957,097 of record OZ012694.1, on the reverse strand, counting down.
TTGTATGATTGATTGTTCTACACATTAAACATGAAACTTAAAAAAGATATTACATAAAACAATTTCTTTAAGATATTTATTAGCAAGTTAGATATTAGATCTGAACAAAAAATAATAACTTTTGTATTTCTTTTATCAATGTAAAATGTGTATAAATGAAAAAATACTTTTGAAATGAAATAATGTATATACTTTATTCATAATAAAGACTGAAATTTATATCTGTTCATTCAATTGACAGTGAGGCTTAGAAGATAGGTAAGATGTTGAAAGGGTATTCTTTAGGTTAGTAGTAACCTTGCTTGTATGGCTTTGGGTGCTTATATATGTTTTCATTGTGAAGGGAAATTGTCCAGAAACACCATAGACACTGCCTAAAATAGTCCTGACAAAATTTTTATTTTTTATTATGTTTGGTGACTCCTGGTAGGGCAAAAAATAACCTTCTGGATCATACATTAAGCGAAATGAACATATGCATTCTTAATTATTATTTTGATTTAGCAATTCTTGGTATATATATATATATATATATATATATATATATATATATATATATATATATATATATATATATATATATATATATATATATATATATATATATATATATATATAATATATAAATATATATATATATATATATATATATATATATATATATATATATATATATATATATATATATATATTTATATATATACATATATATATATATATATAAATATATGTATATGTATACATATGTATGTATATTTTACATACTTGAGCTGATCTTGGGAGTGGGGCTGAAGGTTTTTGATCAGTATACATGTAGTAGATCAGGTGGTGGTGTTTTCTTGGTGTTTGGGCATCATGACTTGCTTTTGGATAGCAATTACCCGGGAAGATGATCAAACTAACCATTATATTACTAATATGCACCATTTTGCCATTCCTGTAATTGGATTTTGTATGTTTCTGTATAATTGCAGCCTGTATTGTATAACATTTCGAAATCATTTTTATAACCATTGTTTATCTTATTTTATATATCATCACATATTTCATGATGATATTAGTATCATCATCATCATCATCATCATCATCATCATCATCATCATCATTGTCGCTGTCTTCTTCATCATCATGATTATAATCATTATCATCATCATTCGCCGTCTTCATCATAATGATTATAATGATTGTCATCATCATCATCATCATCATCAGCAGCAGCAGCAGCAGCAGCAGCAGCAGCAGCAGCAGCAGAAGCAGCTTTCTGGTCATCATCAGAATCTTTCTCATCATTACCATAATCATCGTTACTGTCATTATCTCCATGATCTCCATTGTTCTTAATGCTTTTTGACATCCCCTCCACCACCACTGCCAGGTCCTACACAAGAATTTGATGATCAGGTCCATTGAATATGTGCTATTTGTGTTCTATTTGCAGCCACCTCGCCGGTGACAGTTGGCGCCTCACCACATGTTCCCAGTACACAGGTCAAGATAACCGAGGTTAACACAACAAAATACATCCACGTGCGACAGAACGGGGCTGCAGTGCGGGTGTTTCGCGAAACATCTGTATAAGACCTCCCAACCTGTACATAGACTATTAACATATTGTTGATTAATTTAATTAACCTAAAGGGGTCATCCCAGTAGGATGGCAGCCATCTTGGATTTTATGCCGATTTGCAAGTGCATAGATTGGATGGGAAAGAAACTGTTGAGCTCTGTGTGTGTGCGTGTGTGCGTTAGGACCCAGTGTACTAACAGGGTAGGAGGGCAATCAAGGTCAACAGCGGGCAGATTTCTACAAAGTCACAGAGCTGAAAATCTGCAGCAAGTAAACTTACAGGCCGCTTCAGTATTCCTTTAGTAGTACTGTTTCGGCTGTGACATATCGTGCGGAGAAAGCAGTGAGATGCGACACAGTGAGAGACTGTGGGTCTCTGCGAAACCACCGGTCAACGTACTTATCAAGGTTAAGGTCAACCAAGGTTATGCAAGGTCACAGGGCAAGGTCAACCAACCAACCAACCAACCAACCAACCCACCTAAGCAGAATGATGTTATTAAAAACTATACTTATATGATTGAACTCAAGAGATGCATGAAATGGGGTAAAAGTACAGTACCCATAAAGCACATGCATATACTCCGCAATGCAGGGGGTCTAACTCAGTCAAACTTTAAAGATTCTGGTCTAGATCTCAGGTCTGTCTGGTTAAGTGGGTCTTTCACAGATCAGAGGACAATCCCCTGGACTGAACAAGAGATGCCAGTGAAAAGTGACAGACCCATTCACCTCTGGAGTGTACACATGGTCTGACAATAATTCATTAGTTAGAGTAATATTAGAAAAATAATGGAAGGGTGTTATTTAACCTAAAAAAAACAATAAATTCAGTGGATTTCTTCTCACAATATTGCCCTGTTAACAAGACATTTTCAGGAGTGTCAAACCATGTCAATAATCTGGGTGTGTACAGATCAAGGTCGTGTATCTACAATGCAACCACAGGAACAATCAATTCAGTGGATCACAATATATTTTAAGGAGTGTCAAGCCATGTCTACTCTATGGGTTTGTAGGGTCAAGATCGTCCATCTACAACCACATGACTGCTAGTACAGTATGTGTTGGTAGAGAAGGTCATGTGACCTCTGCTTGTGTAAAAGTCAACAATGCAAGAAGTGATATCATAGAGACACAACCCTCAGGAACCCAGGGCGGGAATGCCATAGTATTGTTCAGTCATGATTGTAAATTACCGAGTAGTGTTTTAGGTTTGTGCTCTATATGGGGGTGAGGTGATCTCTCTTTCTGCCCTTGCAGAGAGGGTGCAGGGGAATCTCTGCACTGCACTGGGTGGAGTCCGGATGGGTCTGTTTGGGTTCAGATGGGCACTGGGCTTTCATCTGTGTGGGGTCATTCTGGGTACTGCACATAATGCGAGCTGTTTGAGGTTCCATTGGGTACTATGCTGGTCCCTTTAGGTACCTCTTAGTTACCTGGTGTGTTTTGCATAGGGTCCCTTTGGGTACTCAATAAGTCAAAAGGGTCCTTTTCGGTGCCTTATGGGACCTGGAGGGTTCTCTGTTGGGATATGGTCCTAGTTGGTACCACATGGGGGTTCTGAGTTGGGTTCTGATATGGGTGCTTCATTGGGTCCCAGAGGGTTGTGTCTCTTAGCATTGTACATAGAGGTGTACAATACGTCCCAATCCAGTGTATATATACACTTTATATTCTTTCTATTATGATAATTGCTAAATTCAATTTTGAATGTTGCATGTCTTACATGTTTATGAGGTCTTAATGTGTGTTGATAAATCAGATATAAAAGGGAGCAATGCATGTATTTATTGTGGAGTACTTTATTTATTCTACTTTATTCCATTTTACTACCTATTGCTGTCATTGGTATTCACTGTTGATGTGTTATATGGGAAATGCCTAGCGCACACTTATCTATGCGCAGTATTGACCTCCAAAAATAACCCAAGAATTTACTTCTCTATGTTTGAGTTATAAATTATCAAGTCATAAAGTTATCACCTATCTAGGGCAGTGGTTCAAACCAAACCAGTACAATATGATGCAATGCAATATCCTGCAGAACCTATATAAGCATACAGTACATACAGTGCAGTACAGTACCATATCAGAGTGAGCAGTCAGGAAGTACCCCATGATAAATATATGCAATGATTTCTGTTTACATAAGTACAAACAAACCCCTTGTAGTAGTGAAGGAAGGTAGGAATACAGGTATGTAAATAGTGTCTCACACTGTCCCATGCTGTTCTGTTGACCTCTGCTACCAACAAACCACTAACATGTACCATACTGTAATATCCCAAGAATATATATATATATATATATATATTTATATATTTATATATATATATATATATATATATATATATATATATATATATATATATATATATATATATGTATATATATATATATATAATTGTTTTTTAGAAGAGAAAATACAACTTACATCTAAATACCGCATATTTTTCTCTACATTCCCAAGATATTCACAATTGTATCGTCCATGGTGCTATAAGTTGAACACAATATTGAAGGAAAATTATTTGATATGAAATCGTTATATTGATTTTTCCTCGATCCGATGTTTATGCAATTATCTATGAAGTCATATTTCATCTCATTTAGAAACGCACAACCAGACTAGGAACTTGTAGTGGTTTGTTGGTCATCATATAGAGGGCCCTCTAGACAGTGTGATTTTTTACATGTTAGATCTAGTGCCAATCATTCATCCTATAAAAACCAATTGATAATGCTGCTCTTTTTGGTCATATATGTATGTGTATTGTTTCTGTTCTACGATTCTTTATCTTACTTGTGCCTGTGTATATGTGTGTGTATTTATTGCAAGTTCACATTGCAATTAAGCATTTTCTTCACATTATTTTTCGATTGGTGGAAAATTATGTTTTTCATATTTCTAAGTCCGAAACTACTTTTTCCTGTAAAGTCCTTATTGTGTCACACGAATGTGCAATGTTCTTATAAAATTATGTTTATATGTATGTTCATACATATATATATATATATATATATATATATATATATATGGAGCTAAAGTATAGAGATTTAGTATAGTATATATAGTAGATATATATATATATATACATATATATATATATGTATATATATATATATATATATATATATATATATATATATATATATATATATATATATATATATATATATATATATATATATATATATATATATATATAATCATGATCTATGGAGCCTAAAACGTTTTGAGATTTTGTTTGTT
>OZ012694.1:34857747-34952074 GCA_963942565.1 Maea johnstoni | reverse complement strand
ATATATATATATATATATATATATATATATACATATATATATATATATATATATATATATATATATATATATATATATATATATATATATATATATATATATATATATACATATATATATATATATATGTATATTTATACATATATATATATATATATATATATATATATATATATATATATATATATATATATATATATATATATATATATATATATATATATATATATATATATGAATTAATGTGTGTGATGGTGAATGTTAATTGTGTATACTAATAGACAACATCATCTGTACAATCTGCTAGAGATGGTAATTCCCCCGTCAGAAATTAAAGCCTTCTTTCTGTGTAATCTTTTCATTGATTGTGTGTCATCTGTGGGTGTTAAGCACCCGTTATTTTTTCTATGCATGTTATTTCCATTAGGAAACAAATAATACTGTGTCAACATGAAATGGCCATCAGCTGCTATAGATTATGTGAGGGATACCATGATCAGTGGTCAGATTCAAGAAAGGGTGATCTTAACCTACATGAAAGACACATACTTATACTTAGGTGTTAAATGTGCATCTCAGAGGGGGAATATTACCAGATCACACATCCAATTACCACCCAGGTGTCTGGGCAACTGGTCACTGATGGCCAACTGATTGATAAGTACATGAATTGAATATCTTTACTGTAAGAGGTGGGTGTAGCCTCAGCACTTTTTTAACTAAATCAAAATCTTGAGGATATTTCAATGATCAAAATTTGTGTAACATGAAATGAGATGATAAATTTATTTAAGCTATTACCATGATATTATATGAAATTTATATAAAAACTGATGTCATGGGAATCTGACCCAATCCTGTAATTTACAAATTTCTGCATCTTAAAGTGGAGAGAAGTTGATTGTGAAATATCCAACTCCTCTTGTAATTCCCTTTCCCAACTTGGTCTTCTGATAATTCAAGCTAAAAACAGTAATAGTTCTTTTTCTTTAGCATCTGCCTAGCAGAGAAAGTATTCCTTTTAGATGTGGAAAAGATAGTCCAAGGAGAACATATCCCACCACCACGTGAGAGAACCATGATTCTTGTGGTGAACTGAAAACGTAATTGATGATGATTTTTCCCTGTGCTAAGAACTCTTTTATCTCCATGACATAGCAATGAATGGCTTTAAGTATTTTGGGTTTTGCAATTAAACTATTGATTTTAAATGGTAGAATATCATCATACTAAAAGCCACTCATTTAAGGTGAATATATATATTAAAGGTAGAATTCTATGTACTATTGTTACTTTTCTTCTCAACTGACATAGCATTATAATTATAAATACATATATATAATAAACTATTGTTACAGTTCTTTTCATACATTGCTTGTTGTCCATTTAAAAGTCCGTTGCTTGTGCTGATAGATTTGTTCGCAGAGCTTTATTTAGTTTTCAACAACTAAGATCACAAATGTGGCAAATTTTTCTTAACATTGACAAACTCACTAATTAGGTTCCATTTGTATTGGAAAACAAGATCGCATGCGTGGGATGTGGAGTCTTAAGGCTCATGCTTAAGAGGTCCTCCACATATTGTCTCCTCCTTCTATGATACTTATGATAATAATTTCAGAATTAAACATGATTTCACAAAATATTAAAAAAAGAGTTATTCCTAGTGTAATGATTAAAATTTCACTTTCAAACCTTTTCCAAAATATGCTTTTATCTATAAGATGTCCCCACTATTGTCAGGCTGCTTTTTGCCATTCAAAGCATTAATGGGATGCCCCAATGTATTCTAACTAGGCTTTTTCCACTCTAAAATAGTCGACAAAACTTCGGAAAGAATATAGGGTACATAAGTCTTAATTGATGAATATTGCTATGTGGGGACATGCCATATATTAGAAAACCATTGTAACCCTGTCATAATTAGTATTTATTAGATAGCTTTTGCGGAGTACTTTCAGATGAGTACCCAGGAGTTAGGTCATTCTCAGTTTTATTTTGCGTCATTTTGTATTGGCCAAATTAGCCACCAGCAGCACAAGGGCTAAGGAAATCCTGGCCATTTCACAGGAAATACGTCACATATTCTCTACTCTTCCAAATCACTGCGCATACCAATTGATTCACCTCAGCTCCTTTTATAGCCTTAGCCTTTATTAGTTGTAATTACTTTACCCAGTCAGGTTATGTTTCATGGATGATGATGAATGGATGAATAAGTGTTTAAAGGCGCACCGACACAAAGGTCATGCATTGCCATACAACATTGGCAAAAAGTGGTCCTTTGTCATTGTTGAACAACAGTTATTATAGGTGAAAGAAGAGCAGAGCCTTCAGATCCAAAGAGGACCAATGGATATCTTAGGTGCAGGGTATCCATAGACAGATCCACACATCCCCCTTCTTTTATAAGGCGAGCAGGGTGCCACACCAGCTTAAGTTTCCCAGGAGCAGGGGCTTAGCTGTAATGCGTCCAGCGTGTCATTTGGACACGCAGAACACTGTTTTTTGACAGTTTGGACACCCAAAATTTTACGTCAGTATTTGCTGAAGATGACTTTTCTTAGAAGATAAAAGATGTAGAAGCTGTAGTGTCACTTTTATAAGACACACAAAGCAGTATCTGGCCTAAAAAAGCAAAATCTGTAAAGGTATAGGGTCTATCTTATTAGTAGTATGTATTTTGTACCACACTTTGGACACGCAAAAGTCTATGAAACCTCTATTTGGACACCCTGTTTCCAATTATCGGCTAAGACCCTGCCCAGGAGTAGATCGAGCAACTCTATCGTCGGGTATGCCGTTGTTTACATTCTGAGATTGATAGGCCATACCTGGAAATGTCCGGGCCCAGTTTTTTGGGCGCAGTGGAAAAGTTTTGCATTGGCCTTTCTCTATCGTGGTATGGCCTATCAATCTCAGAATGTAAACAACGGCATACCCGAAGATAGAGTTGCTCGATCTATCCCAGGAGGTTCCGGCCAACTCCTATTGCACACCATTAGGTGTGCCCCTTGTAGGGTTTTGTTCCATGGACTAGATTATAGGGTGCTGACAGGAAATATGCCAACCCTGCTAAGGAAAATGCGAGTGGATGGACTTAAAACCTTCAATTACTCTTTATGAAATGGAAGAATTACAGGTTTCAGAAAAAGGTGGACATCCTGCCTCACATCTTGTGCTTAATAACCACTTTTGCCCTGTTCTTAATGAAGGAAAAGGTGCATTGTGCCAAAGCATCATCAAATAGCATTACCAGGAAAGTCTGCAATGGCTGACAAGGAAAGACAAATACCACTTCAAATTCTTTGAGCATAGGAGCAAGCAGGTTGAAATCTTTATAGACAACTAAAATATCACACACTTCATCTAGACAAGAACTTGAATGCTAAGTAAAAGTTAGATTCATTACATACTTGTTCGCAGAGATATATGTAAAGCATACAGCAGCCCAATCCTAGGTTAATCATTAATGTATACGCAAGCCCCTGGTGGTCAGGAAAGAAACTAATGAAATACTGCATAATACGGGCCCTGCCTTACTGCAAGCGTATGTGATCCTGAGACTCCTGTACGGGATTGAAGCGGTGGTCCTAACGCAACGACAGATCATCAAGTTAGAGCAGTACTTCAAAACCTTATTCAAGCAACTACAATCAATGGCAGACAACACAGCTGATCCTGTGGTATACGTACTCATAGGCTTACTACCTATCGAGGCAACCTACGATAAACACCTCGTATCTCTAATGGCAGCAGCACTCAAAGACCACTTCTTCAACAACTTGGCTCTATCCCAATTTGCCAAGAAGAGCCCAAACTCATCCTCCTGGTTTATTTATTGCCAGAAGGGACTATCCAAATACAAACACACAACACCAGCAGAATGCCTTATATCCAACATTGACCCAACCAGCTGGGCCACCAAAACCAAGAAGGCAATCGAGGCATACTGTACTCAAGCACTGGCAGATCAGGCTGATGTATACTCCAGCTTACGGTACCTGAAGCCTCAGAGCAACCTCGCCCACAAAAGCCACCCTGTGTGGTCAACAAGTCTCAGAGATGCCAGATCTACAAGAGCAGCGATCATTAACGCAAAGCTTCTGACAGGCACCTACAGACTCCAGGCCAACCGGGCAGCCTTCAACCAGCGAGAGAATAACCCAGAATGCCTCCTCTGTCATAAGGGACCGGAGGATCGCAAGCACTTCCTTCTACTATACCAATCCACCGAAAATATTTGTCACGCCTTTCTCCCACAAATCATAGGAATGGCTGAGGCCTTCTATACCCCAGACGGCGACAAGGACCTGATAGGACTCATCCTTGATCCTGCAGGCACAATATCACTACCAGCTAGACACTCAATATGTACGGGCTATATGTGTTTTAACAAAACATTTTATATTCAAATTGCATTGCAGGAGGCAAAGTATTACTAGTGCTAGGGCATGAACAGACTTGCTTTTTATCCAAGAGAGGCTCTACGTAATAGGGCGTGCGCTTCACATTGAACTGAACTTTGGCTGCGATCGATATGTGTGGTGAATCCCTGATATTGGGTAAATGTTGACAGGTATGTAACCTGTGAAACTGGTTTCATGATAAGGGATTTTGAATAACACAATACACGGTATCCAAAGAAATGGTTTTATTTTTGCAATAGACTACAGAAAAGAGGAAAGTATAAGAACAAAGGCCGCATTCCTAGAACGATCGACGACCTTCAATGGATTCTACTTGGTGAGATTGATCAAAGGGACCAATGAAATCTAACAACATCTCACGTTTTCTCGTGTAGCCGGCTCCGGACTTGTGGTTTTCTGTGACGGACGATTCTTAGGGTACACATTTAAAGCAAATCAATCCTTTTTTTCTGAAATTCCTAAATTGCAATTAATGTCTGGACCAGGAATGTTAGTTGAACAACATACTGGAGGTTTGTTTCCTAACTGAAAAGCGTCGTGTATGCAGTTTCCAACTTGATACTTTAACTCATAATATGATAAGTAGGGGCACACTATATACGATGCCTTCCAGTTATAAATTGGTGGTTTCAGTCACAAAAGTTGAAAATATCTTAATGTAACTGCAATATCTTGAGAAGTATTCGATTAAAAACTTTGTACCTCACGGATGTAAAACCCACTTTCCAAACAATACCAAACACCAAATTCTATTTGATTAACTGATTGCTTAGATTTGATTTATCTAAGAACGATTGTCAGACCACATGTGCATTGCATATGCTAAATGGCCGTTTACGGTTAAGGACTGACTTGCAGATAATGGTACCATAAGAAATCTCAGATAAAGATACAGGTCGATCTTTAGCCTACGCAGGGGTGGTGGTTTCCTCTTCCTGTGACGCTGCAAGTAGAGAAACAGGGGGATACAATCTGTAGACAATAACATGTTAAATCAAGTATTTAAAAAGTAATACATGTGTTAGAGATCCAGTGATTACCGGTACGTCATATTTATGTGAAGACGTATTATTTGATAGTTTTTTTATTCAGCAAAACGAAATATTGAATCATTCGAGCGCAACTAGTTTGCCATTATTTGACCCACATCTATTCTGAACAAGTCCTCAACTGTCCCCGCTTGACTATCTATCATTAGAATGCAAATTGAGAGACACATTCATTGAATTTATAATAATTGAATAACAACATAGTTGACAGCAACCTTGAAAAATGATAAAGGGTTAAGGCTGAAATAAAATGGGCTAGAATAATATAAAGAAATAACATCAAACTTAAAAATTAAGGAAAAATTAAGGTTTTTTAGTGTCTCTAGCTTAAACAAGGTAATTGCTATCAAATTATCGGGACCACCTAAACCCCTGGCGGGACTATCTGAACTTCAGTGTGTGCAGTAAAACCTCTTTAGTGTGGAAATCGTAGGACCGGAGGGAAAGAGGTCCCATTAGAAGGGTCTTCCTCAAAGTACAAGGTACAAATGGGACCAGAAAATTCGTCGTTGTATCTTTCTTCTGCAACGTTTTACAGCTCATATTTATGTTTGTTTTCTATTACAACTTTTTATTCTATTATGAATAATATGTAAATTATACTCACGATATTCTGCGAGCAAGCGAAAAGAAGAAATGCACAGAGAATGATCATGACAATATAAAATATGGAAACGATCCTCGACTGTGTATAGTCAATGGAAATGAACTCGCAACGCAGCCATTCATTAAATAAAGATATATACATACAGACATTAAATAAGAACATTATTGTGAGTTGTGAATAATCATTAAAAAAGAATATTATTGTGAGTTATTAATAATCATTAAATAAGAACATTATTGTGAGTTGTGAATTCCTTATATAATATCTTGAATGTTTTTATTTACTAATATCACACAGTGGTATCTCTCCTATGACTGTTGCAAGAAGTTCGAACTCAATACGCGAAATCTAGACAAAATGAAGGCGTATAACATGATTGGAAATCGCGGCTATGACAACTGCCTAAATTCGTTCATAAAAATTTCTCTCCAAAATATATTTATGAATGGAACTATTTGTTTTTATTGTCAAAAAGGTAGAAAGTCGTTTTGATAACTTACTGAAGGCGCATCCTTTTAGGCTGACCTTGATTTTGTATGCCGCATTAGGATTTACTTTCTCAAGGAACTCGAATTTCACCTTGTAGGGTTGCTGGAGGGCATTCTTGATTTGCTGACGACCATCAGCCGGACTGAACTCCTACAACAGCGTATGTTTGAATTTGAATATATATATATATATATATATATATATATATATATATATATATATATATATATATATATATATATATATATATATATATATATATATATATATATATATTTATATAAATATATATATATATATGTGTATATATATATATATATATATATATATATATATTTATATATTTATATATATATATATATATATATATATATATATATATATGTATATATATATATATATATATATATATATATATATATATATATATATATATATATATATATATATATATATATATACATATATATATATATATATATATATATATATATACATATATATATATATATATATATATATATATATATATACATATATATATATATACATATATATATATATATATATATATATATATATATATATATATATATATATATATATATATATATATATATATATATATATATATATGTGTGTGTATATATAAATATATATATATATATATTTATATATATATATATATATATATATATATATATATATATTTATATATATATATATATATATATATATATATATATATATATATATATATATATATACACATATATGTATATGGAATGAGCTGCCTGATGAAATAAAGGCTGCTGATAGTGTACAAAGCTTCAAGAAACAGCTGAAAACATTGCTATTTAGAAAGGAGTTTATTTGACTATATGGATTATAAACATCTGTCCACTGACTTTTCTTCAAAGTGCCTTCAAATTTGAACATTATCGGTATATATATATATATATATATATATATATATATATATATATATACATATATATATATATATATATACATATATATATATATATATATATATATATATATATATATATATATATATATATATATATATATACATATATATATATATATATATATATATATATATATATATATATATATATATATATATATATATATATATATATATATATATATATATATATATATATGCATTATAGAAAATGCTGTATGATAAATAGTATTGCTGAGGGACTGGCTGGATCGAATCAGATAACTAAAACCCATAGTGCATTTCTTAAAAAGTGCATGTCTTTGGACGTATATTGGTATTGTTTGTATGGATATGTCCAGAAGCCGTACAATTGGAGTGTTGATTCAGTCGATCGAGTCAGTCTTTATATGACAGAGAAAGTCACGATAGAAGAATTTCTTAATCAGTGCACTGAGCACGTAGACATCATAGGTAACAGAAATATTTGAGGCTTACGGTTTTGCCGTTGATTGACACAGGCGTGTATGCACCACTATACGTCCTAGATAGGACACGGTATCTCTTGATGTTGCTGTTTGTGGATGAGATGCTGAATGACACTATTTGGGCAGCCAGCGGGTAACTTGTAGACATCTCAATGCTGGGGGTGGCGTCGTTGCAGGTCCAAGGGCTGCCCACAGAGGGCCTGATTCTATCCGCGCTTCCTCCATCGCTCAGGGTAATCTTGTCGTTCGGCAATATATCATATTGCCTTTGTTGATGCGCTGCCATTATTTCACCATATAACCCCATGGGACTTGCGCCGCAATCTACAGTGCAGTAAAATGTCTCATATTTTAACACTATTTCTTCATTATTGCTCCCCTCCTTACATCACGACAAATAATTCCTCTAGTAGATATTAGACAGATAGGGTTGTTCTTATGTAGTACGTAGTACGTCAGCATTAGTGTGGTCTGATCTGTAACCTATATATAATTTTACAATAATTCAGTAATTCAATACCTACTGTACTGGGAAGTATGAAGACATAACTCTACATTTCCAACAACTTTTACATTTTTGAAACATCATAGTCATGCAAATACTTTATTACAACCGTTCCTTCCGTTCTTTCGATAGCAATAACTACTTGATTTCTTGATTGACTCTTGAATACTTATCATAGCATAATCATGTTATTCACTTACCTCTCGCGTCTTCCGCTCGGCCTAAAAGGAAACAAATGATACGTCAAATTTTGTAGCCAACGAACACACGTATAGACTTAGTGCAAAACAGAAATTGTTCGCATTTTAAAATTACGAGAACACCTGGTTCTTCAGCATATTATTTTTTCAAATTTATTTCACGATACTTATTTTTACATCACACGCACGTACAGCTTAAATCTATTTCTCGCATCTGAAGTTCTAGGTCCCCCCCCACACACTTTGTGGATTCGCCAAATATAAACCCACGCAAACAATTCCCGTTTAAATGTACACAACACAAGTAAAACTACTACTCTGGGTCACTATGACCAACAAAAAGTAAATATGAGTTATGACCCTTATATCATCATTTTGCATGCAGTAAGTTTTCTCATAGCATTTGACTGGTAATATTCCTATTGTAATATGTCTTTGAATAATATGTGTGGTTAATAACAATTTTATGAAATTTATGGTAACTTTAACACGACTCATTGACACTAATTCAGGTAATCAATGACCCAAACGATTTGGAATACCTTGCATGGTTCAAAAGAACATGACAGTGTTTGATAGACTGAAGATAAAGTTTATCGATTCTTCTGTCATCTTAGCACTTAAATAAACCTTCGAATTCGCTGTTCTTATTCGTACAATGAATTTCCCCTTTAAAGCATTAAGACCTACCTATGGATAGGGTTATCAACAAAATTATTCCGAACGAAACACCTGAAACGGTCTTCATCTGAAAAAAAGGTTGAAATTACTAAACCGTCTATGTATGTATGTACATTGCATGCAAAAGATAATCTAATTCCAAATGAAAGTCCGAATGCGTGTTTGAATCTTTGTCAGATTGCCATCTGCAATAGCATACTAAAACTGTGAATGGTGGAATATGTTTAACCCTTATGCTGCTGGTGGCTCATTTGCCAATGCAAAATTATGCAATAATCCTGAAACATAATTGAAACCCTTGTTCATGGGTACTCATCTGAGAGTACTCATTCCGAGCTTTCTAATGAATACCAACATGACTAGGTGTAGATAGTTTTCAAAAATCTGCTTTGGACGAAAGTAGCCCTAGCTATGGTAGGGTTAATAAACACCCATTACCTTGAATATATATTTGAAAAAACTCTAACCAATCACCAGTAATGAAATCCCAATGAAATCAATAAACTAACGAATTGAATATTTCTCTATAATCATCGGCGCTATATGTACACTAGTCGGGATGGGAGAAATATATGCATGAAAACATTATAAGGACTTTATAAGCTGCTAATAGCTGGATTGCATGCATAACTCCATAGACTGGGATTCATCAATGTCCATCATGTGTCACCATAGATTTTAATTATGTGGTAGGTACTAATAGATGATAAAACTGAGTTCTGATAGCCAACTCGTCTACGGCGTTGCCATTCACTCTGGCTCTGGCTCTGGCTCTCTCACCGCTGCTCGGATGAATCCCGGCAGGGGCATTGAGAATGTTGCCAATGACATTGGTCTAGGCGATGGTTTTGCCGGGAACTGTGATTTCCTCCCCCCCAAAACAACTGTCTAGACCAAATTTAGTCTAAATACTAGTATGGCAGAAAAGGTGATGATATTCGAAATCACGTATTCCTATTACTACTTTCCACCCTACGAGCGGGGGGCGTACAGAAATGCAACTATTACGATGTATCCGAACCAGCATTGGAGGCAGATCTCAAATCAAGTTATTTAAACTGCCACGCTGCTGTAAATTTCCTGCACCAGCGCAGCGAGACATAAGCTATAAACACACGCCTTAAAAGACCTCTAGGGATGGAAAATTTGATTTTATATGTTGCTTTTATTTCTGCAAAAATAGGGATACATTGCGTACAGACAGCCAGAAATCTATGGCATAGGCATTGTATACTTTTAAATCACAGTTAGCTTAGATACAGGTGTTTTTTAAATGTTTTTTTTAAACCATTCATGTTTACTCATACATTTAAAAGAACCACCTCTATCTAAGCTATCTGTTCTTCGTATATTTGTAAGTGACTTCTGTATTTTGATGATTTCTTTTGTTTAAAACAAAGAATCCGAAATATCTTGAAGGAGAGGACACCAAATAATTACAATTGTTTTGTCCCACTTTTATTCATCATCCAATTCGTATCATGCCTCAAAACGGATTTGAGACCATTGTGCAGTTATGAGACAATAGCTAGCTCAGCCATGGAGGCAGACCTGAGAAGTAGCTCTCTCTGTAATGAAGAGATGTAGAGAAAGTAACACTACCCTCATGCGTCGTCAGGAGGATTGCCGTTACACCACTCGACCATGGAGGCATACCTGGGAAATAGCTCTCTCTCTCTCTCTCTCTCTCTCTCTCTCTCTCTCTCTCTCTCTCTCTCTCTCTCTCTCTCTCTCTCTCTCCCTAAAAATTGACACTAGAAAAAGTAACACTTACCATGATGCGTCTGGTGGATATCGTTATTGATTTCAGTAGAATATCAGTACGGGTAGCTGGTCGGCTTGGCTGTGAAGAAACTATGCAAGTATGGCCATATTTATACATTGGCATACCGCAATGACGCTTGGAACACTTTCCATATAAGGAAACTAATATATTGGATACTTGCCAAGCCATCTGTCACCGGCTATCTTTGTGAAATACAATATTCATTTTCTCCTTTATCCAATTTGCATTTAGATATTTCATTATAGATATGCATGGTGAGTACAGTAGGTTTTACAAAAGAATCAATTTGGTTTTGTTAGAATGTATGTGTCACCTGTAGTTTATTGCACCACCGAACAATATAATGCTCATGGCTTTACTGCTTTCAGTAATATATATTCAATTTCAGAGTTTATCCATCGCCCATGGTATTTGCTGATGTTTCTAGATTCCCCAAACCGATAACAGCATAAACAAGTTATTGGTTTTGGTACGTGTTACCCAAAATTATCTCGTTCTACTACTACTACAACTACTACTACTACTACTACTACTACTGCTTCTGCTGCTGTGGCGATTACTAGTATTGCTTACAACGATCATATATCCTTTAAAACCAATTTGCATTTACGTTACAGCATGAAAATTGGGAGGTTTTAAACGCAATACTATGATATTGTATGATGGCCAATATATTCCCTGATTGAATATAATTACGAGAGAGTAATTGTTCGTTGATTAGAAATGGACAATTGAAAATCATAGGTGACTTGTGAAGGGATGAAAACAAGTTCAAAGATCACATTTTGGTGAATAGGAAATGCATGTAATCAGCGCATCTCATTTGGTTATTTAAATGGTTTTGTCACAGTTGGGCAAGAAATCTGCTCTGAACATATTAAACTGTCTCCAGACATTACCAGATATCTGCTTCACTGATCTCAACTTCTATCAACATTTGCTGATTAGAAAGACATGGAAATAATTTCATTTGAATATTTGAAAATGAAGTATGAATCAATGAAACTAAATGAATATATGCGTTGGCGATATCCCTATTCGTCCCTAACCGTCGTGGATTTTTTGTAAGCTATCCTCATTTCTAATCGAATATAAAGCTTACTGGCAGGTTTATGTAGAAATATAAAGAATCTGTTTAACAAAAGAACGTTTATATCTAAGACTGGCCTAAATTCCACACTGTCATAATTTGTCAAAAATTACAATCTTTTTAAAAGATAATTTCTGTTTCAAATTCTTATACTTTCGTAAGTGTACCAATTTCTACACACACACACACACACACACACACACACACACACATGTACATGCACATTCATGTACACACTCATATAATACCTACTTAGCTACCTGGATGTAAACGTACTTATCTACCAACACCCATACATCATGCTTAGACCAAAGAGACAAACGATAATTTTGAAACATGATTTTGTTTCTATAAGGAGTTTTTGATTCTGGTGACACCATTTCCAAAGAGAAAAAAGGAAAATAAACGATATCTTAATCAGACTAGCCATTTGATTAGAGAACCACAATGCGTGACGTTAGTATTATCAACCACAAACAGGAATGAATTAAGTAGATGGAGTTTTACAGGAATGAAGCGTCTTAACTGCTGCACTGCAGCACTTACTATACATGATATGGAAAGGAAGTCCACAGCCGTTAGGCCGAAACTGGGTTTGATCCCGCTAAATCCTCACAGAATAATTGATTTTAAAAACGCTTGACAAAAATTCTCTAATGCGCGTACACAATACAATTGAGCATTCCCAATGGTGACTCATTTTGGCGGATTTATCAGGAAAAAACCCTGCTAAAATCGGTTTTGACCAGTCATATTATTCAGACTGAAAGGGAAGTAAGAGGACACATACATGTATTAATATAAGCGTTTATCAAGTGGTTTTGGTACAAATTCAATTCTTCATTAAAATATGTTAGGGCACCACTTTTATCATAGCATTTCTGTACGTAAAATTCTACAGCACTATTGAAACTTCAATCGATAGGGCAACTTTAGTATTCAATCACACGTTGGCTGATAAATAGGTTTGATAATACCTCTGATTTGTTCATGTAAACTAAATTTGATAAAATGATAATTCCCAAAGCGTCATAAATCATGTGCCTTTATTGAAAGAAACTCCAGTAGTCATCTAGTTCTATTGAATGTGTCAAAGGATCTAGTGTGCCGCAGCAAATTTGAAAATAGACACAGCCATTACATTTGCACACTGCATAGTGAAAAAGAGTGGTCTCAGATTATACACTGTACAGGTGCATTCCAGGATAGCGATAATGCTTTGATAGCTATCACCAGTAAGCACAAAAGATATAACATTTAGATTTTTCGATAATGTTTTTAAATCATGCACACTATCCTCACACACAGTGTTAAGGTTTGAATGTGTTTGACAGCAGTACAATGCGTCAATTAAGACGCGTAGCATAATGGTTAGAGCATCGGACTGTCGACCCAAGGGTTAGTGGTTCGAATCACCCATACAGCAATGACCGCGTTCTGTTCTTAGGCAAAACAGTTTACTTCTCATTGCCTAGTGCTTCGGAAGGCACTTAAAGCCGTTGGTCCCGTCTCTCATGATGTCTATGTCTTGAGGGAACGTAAAAGAACGATCCTTGTTGGAAAGTTGACTGACATGAGATCCTCTCCTCCTTCAGACCCCAACTCCTTGAGATGGCGGGAGGGTAAATATGGCCTCTCCCTACGAACAAGTCACCACCATGGCGTCTGGTTGCGAGAAGTTGCAGCTAGGTGTCCTGGGCAAGTGTGTACATGCACGTTCGTTGTAAATATAGAATAGTAATTTGATTTAGAATAGTAATTGATAGATATAATTGTAATTTCAGTAGTTGTATAGTCCACCAGTAGATGGCGCCTAGTTGCGAGCAGTCGCGGCAAGGAGTCTTGTGCATGCGTGTTGACGTAGTTATAGTTAATAGCAATAGTAGTTAATATAGTAATTGATTGTGATATTCAAATGTAAAAGAGGCCCTCAGTAATAGGGCGTGCGCTTCAAATTGAACTGAACTGAACTAAGGCATCAATATGAGAATGTTGTACTTAAAACAGATCCATACACTACTGTATTTGGCATTGTTCAAAACATATGTTTCCCAAAACGATACACAATTCTTCACTTATTTTACTCAATGTTTTATGGCAGACCCAGCCCAAGACACACCTCACAGCAACATATAACAAGGTGTATCGCTAGATTCCTGAGTGTTATCAGGTAGAGAATATCATAGCCAACCGTCCTTAGTCAACCCATATTCTATATCTTTTCAATACTTACAACTATTCACTTAAGGTGATAATCTAGTACACCTAGATTATCACCACTAGGTGGTGTCCTTGGCTAGCCCCTAAGAATAGATATCAAAACAAAAGACTACACATGAGTAGTGATCACAATGCCCATAAGAAGATAAGCCATAGTGTAGGAGAGGCACATGAACTAGCCCTACTAATTAAAAATGACATGTATCCAGTCAGAAAAGTTCAAATGAAATGTTTTACAAGAGGTGCTCACAGAAATGATTTATCTGAACCAAATCTAGTTAATGGAATACTCCCCAGAAGGCTTGTTTTCGGATTAGTAGACAGCAACACCTTCAATGGAAGCTTAAATCATTATCCGTTTAATTTCCAACATTTTGATGTTAATCATATTGTTCTAGACAAAAATGGTCAGGCTATTCCATTAGAAGGAATCGACATGGATTATGATGACAATCTTTATCTTCAAGGCTTTATAACAATTTTACAGGTAACCGGAAGGTTATTCAAAAATTTAGATTCCAGACTAAATCCACACAGTGATTTTGCAAATGATTATGCACTTTACGCTTTTGACTTAATGCCAGACGTAAGCGATAGTGGAGCCTTCAACCTAATTCAAGAAGGAAATATTAGTTTAGATATAAAACTGAAAAAGGGGCACAAAGAAGGCATCACAATTGTCTGCTACCTTGAATATGATGCTATACTAGAAATTGATAAAGATAGAAAATTTCATTATGAATAATCGCGAAATATCACGGTTTATGAAATCTCATCCTAGAACTAAGGGCATTTTTGTGTCCACGCATGCTGCAGACACTTTACCAAATAAACCCCGAACAAAATTGCCATCTGCATATGTCATAAACACGCTTAAAAGACACCAGCCAGGTGAGCATTGGGTACGTATTTACTTTCCGATAACTGGTCCGCCTGAATATTATGATTCCTTTGGTTTCTCTCCTAGGGAAGATTTCAAAAAGGTTTTAGGAGAAGACTACATTTATAACAAAAGATTTATCCAATACCCATTTTCATCAGTTTGTGGGCAAAATTGTATGTACTTTATACTCAGGCGTTCAATGAGTAGGACATATGATCAAGAGTGCTGTTAATTTGGCGGGAGAGATACCAAGCTAGTACAGAAACTTACACTATTTATTATGAAACAGAAACGTCAAATTTGAACAAAAAACTCCCCTAGTTATTTACCATCACATAATGGCACTTTTTAAAAACTTTCCTCAAAGTCAAGCAAAATGTAGAGAAATATATGCAGTCGCTGAAGTTATACATTGGATGAAGAAAAGAAATGTGTTTGGTCATCTAAGGTTATACTTATAGACACATGTGGCCACATCTGAGTCTGTGTGTTTTTCTTTTTATTGGGCGGACGACTACCAGGAAATAACTGTGGGTTCGGAGGTGTGTTTGTCAGGAATTTAGTTTCCGTAGTTTCCTTCAGCTTAATTATTTCATGTCACGGGAAAACATGACCGGAAGAAATTCTCTTCCCAAGGAAGTTTGCAAATTCCTTCACTACGAAGTGCCCTACAGTAAAGACATTTTATTTATGCCCTAAATGTGCGGGCAGATCGTGCAATTTCCACGACTGCATGCCCGATTGCCACAAAGATGCTTGGGCATTATACAATTATATGCCAATAACATCGCGGCTAAATATTGCTTTCATAAGCAGCTGAGCAGCCATGAGTAAAGCATGTGTGCCTCATTATCTCGCCGAGCATGCCAGGGCAACTTTCGACTGAAACATGTAAGAATTAATTATTGGTACTGTCTTTACCTACTATGTACAGAGTCACTTAGTATGTTACTAGGGCACTTCGAGAAGTACACACTGTAGTACAGACCACAACTTTCTACAAGCTCTCAGATAATTACTGTTCTCACAGCACTCGGTCACATCAGTATGGATAGTACACTAACAGTGTTAACTAGTGTGCGAGATTATGAAGTTTGTGCCAAGAAGCTTCTTTCACCCATGGCCCTGGACAACCTCTCTAGTGGCAGAGGAGAGGAACAGACCAGGGACGATAATGAGGAGGCATTTAAAAGGTCAGATTGCAGCTTTAAAGGTACATCTTTATTGCAGAGTTGATATTCTTGTTTTCTATACTAGTGGATTTATCCAAATAAATATATACGTGTGTATGTACGTATGTACGTATTATTGTATGCATGCATGCATATATATATATATATATATATATATATATATATATATATATATATATATATATATATATATATATATATATATACATATATATATACATATATATATATATACATATATATATATATATATGTATATGTATATATATACATGTGTATGTGTGTGTTAAGGCCTCTTGTAGGACATCAAAATAGGACATGTCGAATATATGGGTCATGTAGTTGACATATTAGTCATATTGTGACTTGACAGTTCTAAACAAGCGTCAGGCAGCATCACGAGTCGATAGGTCATTCTTTTCCCACCAGAGGGATACGAAGGGCGAAATCTTGCCAAAATTTGGCTTATGTAGCCTACAAGGAACTCCAGTCTAGGGATGTTGGGTATCAGTCAACTTGGTGTAAGTTAGGGTATGTTTTTCAACATTCCGGAACAGATCTGTGTTCATTGCTATGAATTAGAAATGATGCATTAGAATATCTATATTTAGTAGTAACTAACTTAATACTTCAAGGGGAACAAAAGGCTCACATACATATTAGCTTATATGAAAGTAATACACTTCAAGAATAGGATGCTGTCCTCCTTTTTCTCTCAGTGATCCCATGAGGGGAGAATTTTGCGTATTGCCACCAGCCTGCCCAGGCCCTAGCAGCCCCTGGTAGCAGCCATGTTCTTCAACTGTGACTCAACGAGTGGCAGCCAACTTCCTGTCCCCTAGCTCTGAGCAGTGTATCGTAAACTGTAGTGCTCTACACACCAACTCTCTTCGAAAGTTGCATAAAAACTTGTATAAGTATTAAACAGGTAAATGGTAAAATCATGAGCTGTACAAAAATACAGGGTGGTAGAATTATTTTTCATATATTTCCTGTTGGTAACGTCCTTTCACAGTCACAATGATGCCGACACAATTTCTCTTGATTTCAGACTGCGGTTACGGCCCAGGTATCTCCACCAGGACACAAGTAATGTAGACGTATCTACCTCCCTACTTGGTAGTCGTGTGGGCACTCCGATAGGTGTCGCGCCATCAGCACACCATAAGCTTTTTTGGACGGATGAAGAGCTTAGCTCATCTAAGGGTACGGTGCAATGATACAAGAATACTTTATCTAAAAAGCGTATCCGTCAATCAACGTTAAGGATCCAGAAATATTTCATTACTAAAAACTTATATATATATATATATATATATATATATATATATATATATATATATATATATATATATATATATATATATATATATATATATATATATGTATATATATATATATATATGTATATATATATATATATACTTATTTTCGTTAATATGGCTTGCCATATACCAAATGGTAAACTGAATTTTCACTTTGAAGGTGCAGCTACTTCCCAATCGTGTTTCATACAAAGTATGGGCTCCTCATGCAACATTGCGGAGGTGAGTCAAGCTTCGAGGGTGGCCACCAGGTGGCTCCACATGTACATGTTCAAGAAGAAGCTCCGCCATATCAACCTGAGTCTGATCAGACAGGCTGAACAACACGGGTACAGCGCCATTGTGGTCACAATCGACACCGCCATCTGGACACCCGGCCGATCACAAGCGAAAAATCCCCTCAAACTCTCAAAGACTGTGGACCATGCGATATTTAATAAACAGCAGTTAGAGGTGCGACTTCAGATTCATTTACACCTCATTTGACCTCTTACTTCTTTTGAAGTTTATTAATGTAGTGAAAGTATTTTGGAAATAAAACCTACAAGATCTCCACCTCCACCAATAAAAAAATGTTTATAAAATGCACAATGTCCCCAAGTTAGTCACATGACTAAATGAAATGTTCGTCTATTTCAAAAAGCATTGTTCGTTGTTTTTCAAGAGATCGTTTAACCAGCAAAGGGGTACTTTCATATATGTCTATAATGTAACTGAG
The DNA here is from genome assembly GCA_963942565.1 of Maea johnstoni. Classification (NCBI taxonomy): domain Eukaryota; kingdom Metazoa; phylum Annelida; class Polychaeta; order Spionida; family Magelonidae; genus Maea; species Maea johnstoni. The sequence goes on along the minus strand of OZ012694.1, from coordinate 34,933,458 downwards.
GCATCTGCAACGTTTCCATTAACATTGCAGAAATAAATATTGGCAAGACCATACCACAGGCACTTGCCAACGCCCAGAAGCCTCAGGAAATACGGCTGGACCCTGAAAAATAAAGAGAAAACACTGTATATAGTATCTTCCCTGTCTCTCTTCTATATAGGAGGGTACTTATGTACTAATTCAGTGTTTTCTCTTTAGATTTCCGTTACCAGGGGCATTTCTTGAGACTTCTTCTAGGAGTTGACAAATGCCTGTGTCATGTTCATTTTGACATCCTTTTTAAAGCATCCCTATCTGTAACATACTCGTGGTATGGCACGGTTGGAAATATATTGATAACAGAGAAGTATTTGATTTTAAAAAGTTGAATTCTTAGTTCGGTTTAACAATAAGTCGACTTGATTTCAGGAAATAACTGACTCGGCAGGGGTTCGTGATTTTTTCGATGCTGGCGCCACCTGGGGAGTTGTAGATTGGCTCTGCTCTGTGACGCGCCTGCCGATAGTCGTCAAGGGAGTGTTGGAAGCAGACGATGCGCGTCTAGCCGTAGAACATGGCGCGAAGGCAGTGTTCGTATCCAATCATGGCGGCCGAGCACTGGACTGCAGCCTAGCAACGGTACGTGACCATAAAAGAATATTTGGATCTGGACGTGCTATTTTGTTTATTGTCACTTTTACTTCCATGTAGCGCTAAATCGTGACTCGCCAGTTTTAAATGGTGCTCAGAAGAAAACGGAATATTCGCCTAACCCCAACTCACTGGCAACTCTCACATGCCTATTTAATAGAACCAATGCTAAGAGTAACTTAACTGTATATTTGGTGTAGATGAGAGTCAACATTTTCGTATACTACGTAGGCATTAATAGGGTCACGTTTTCGCTATCTTTGCCTTATGTAAGGAGTATCGTGCCAGTAGCCCATCACAACGCCACGCATTTGTATAGTGACCAGACCAAGGTCCATCATTTTTAGCTTGGAATCATTCTTTTTACTATGGAATTAATTTAATTGATATCAATATTATCAATAGTATTTGCTGATATCGAACAAAAAACGAATAATAAAACTGAAACCTGTATACCTATGTAATCCCTGATGAAACTTAGTCGCCTTAGTGACCAGTCGGATTTGCACAAGGTATCTGATGGAGCAGATTTTTTGTTGCTTGGTAAAATGTACCGAATTTTAAATTTCATATTCAATTTCCAATTCAATTTAATTCAATTTAATTTAGCTCTATTCAATTATATTTAATTTAATTTATTTCAATTTAATTTAATTACGAATTTAAAATGCAAATGGGTCAGTATTTGAAGGGAAGTTTTCCTCTATACAACAGTGGTTCAGTGATTACTTTGAAGTATTACTTATAAGTCACCCTTGAATTATCTCTGATTCTATGTGTCAATTTTTCATTCATTAGTTGGACGTTTTACCTCAGATAGTGCAGGCCGTAGACGGTCGCGCTGAGGTGTACGTTGATGGCGGCGTACGGAGTGGGGCAGATGTCCTCAAGGCACTCGCACTCGGCGCTAAAGCAGTCTTCATAGGACGACCTGTCTTGTGGGGACTAGCATGTCGGGTGAGTGGGCTAACTTTTTATGTGGTTGCTCGACGAAAATGTTCATGCCCGGCGTGCAGCGCCGCAAAAGTGAAACGGTAACAAGTGTAATTAATTGAACCTCAGAATAACAAGTTCATAGTATAGGCAAAATTGGATTGCGATGCCACAAAGTTAACGACATGTAAAGGCGTATTGATAGAATTACTATTGTTCATTTATTTGAAAAGGCATTAGATTAATAGATCAAAAACAAATTTTGAGCTATTTTGGCGGTCCTAATTGGGTTCTAACGACATTCCAGTGATGCCGAGCCCTTTGGGAGTAGTTAGACAACAGGCGCCATATTTGATTTGGATATTTACCGGCTTGCATGACGAAGGTAGGTAATAATCAGTTTCGGGCCATATGTAAATATGTAGGGTCATTGATAAACGTGGCCTAGGGGTGCTTTTCAAAGATTTACTCCGGTTGTCATTCACGTAAATGACAAGACTAAACTCGGAATGCTAGGAACGATCCCAAATAGAGTTACGGGATTTCATCAATATAGTGCTCTTTTCAAACATCAACATCGTACAGAAGTCGCCGTGGCCTAATGGATAGAGCGCTTGCCTACGAGACATGGGATCGATTCCGTCTGCCCGTAACTAATGACATATTTTCCATCTGCTCAGTGCTTCGTGTGGTACTTAGAATTATTACCTACTCTAACTAACGGTGGCATTATTTTTGTTTTACTTTATTTTACTAAAATGAATTGTTGGTCAAATCCGCTGATCCCAGAGAGAATGTCTGCCTGAATTGCCGTTCGCTATAAGGGCCGATGACTTTATGTTGGGCCTTGACTAAAAACGATCTTTTATCTTTGAGTTATAATAAACATTTCCACAGTTGTGAAGTTGGGAATTTCTTCGAGAAAATCTATAGTTTAATGGATGTAAGTAATGCCTAGCCTTCATATAAAAATTGAGCTCTGTGAAGTTTAATGGGTGTAAGTATTAATTTATATCTGTTGATAAAGGAAATGTTCCATTAAGTTCCCTATGACGTTGGTATTGTCACTTGCATGCACACTTGCTGCATATGACTGTTATTTTTTATTATTCCTCACTTGAAGATCGTAAGCCGTGATTGGCTTACAAAGGTTGGCCATTCCATCATGTCCACCGTTGTCACTAGTGACGCCTAGCGGGGAATGTGTGAATCACCAGTCATCTGTGACCTTGACATTATAAACATTGTTTTTATTGATATTTCACCAAAATGGGGTTTGTTCGGTATAATAAATCAAATATACCATGCCAGTGTGGGTATCCTGATGGAATGTCTCCCCCCTTCTCTGTAATTGTACTGTCCGCCCAGTACCTCTTTCAACGGGGCCCTATCTGGATTCGTAGGGTTCACTCTATAGATAGTGTGTGGATGAACGTCGATCTCGGCAATTAAGATCAAGTCGCGGAAATTTTCTGCCAGAAAATAGCGTATAACCACCTGCACTTGTACGAAAGAGCATATGGGGATATTCAAAATATTCAAATATTTTTTCCAACATCTTTTCTCCGAAAACGTGCGAAAAAAGACCATTTTTCTAACATCTCTTGCAAAGCGTGTAAAATAACAATTCTTTCCCCAACACATTTAGGAAAAGTGTAGTGTTAGACATGGTTGCACGTTTTTGGGAAAAAAGTGTTAGAATTTTTTTTCTGCCTGTCACGTATGCTCTTTCGTACACTTGCCACCGGATTGATATCTAAAAAAAGTTCTTAATTCCATACCTAAATCTGGAAAGGAGTAAAGAAATGAACATCTGTTCCCCATCTTACACTTGTTCAATTTCTCATATTTAAAGCCATTTGAATATATTTTATGTATTGTCTTTTTTTGTGAACACAGGGCGCTGATGGTGTAGAGCAGGTTTTACAGATTCTGAGAGACGAGTTAACCACCGCCATGGCATTAACAGGTGTGTACGGACAGATATTGTAACGTTCAGTATTATCATGAGCGCTTCTAATACTGCCGCATACTACATGTAATACCTCGATTACAACTATCACTATTATACTACTACTATTACTACTACTACTACTACTACTACTACTACTACTACTACTACTTTTTGTACTATCTCCATCTCTACTACCACTTTTCTTACTACTACTACTACTACTACTACTACTACTACTACTACTACTACTACTACTACTACTAATTCTATCAATAATAATAGTACTACTATTACTACTACTACTAATAATAATAATAACAATAATAATAATAATAATAATAATAATAATAATAATAGTAATAATAATAATAAATGATAAAAATAGCAATAATAATTGTTATCATTATTTTTATCATTATTATTATTATTAGTAGTAGTAGTAGTATTACTATTATTATCATTATTATTAGACATTAGTTATTCCATATCTAGCTCTTATTATTAAAACATAACCAGGCTTTGACTTATTGAGTATTTACTTTTTAGAGCCTTGTGTTTATATATCTGTAGTAGCTTTTCAAATGGTTTTATTTTTTTCAGGTTGCAGAACGTTAGAGGATGTATCCACTTCTATATTGGAGAGAAATCCTTATTTCAGCAGATTATGATAAAAAGCTTCATGGCTGCCACATTTGTGATGTATTTCATGTCAGATATATTTGTATAATAAAACAAATGTGTACCACTATTGCAAAAATGATGGAATTCCTTTGTGATGGTACATCACAAATATCTTGGACTGAGAACAAAAAAAACTTCCCTGGGTGTTTGGTATTTCACTCAAATGGGTGTTTGCATGGTGAAATGATAATGCTTAGCTCATAAGTTCAATTAAGTATGAAGTTTGCGCCAAAATTAGTGACATTTCCAAAGCAAATATTGCAGGTACTTTGGATATTTACTTCTCTTTCTCCCATTTGCATCTGTAATGTGTAAATTGTCTGAAAATGTTTCATCAAATATAGTAATATTGGAAAGATGGTTGGAAAGGAATGCGTTCAGCCTAACTGGAACACAACTTACAATAACATACAGGTGAACTGGCTTAATACGGACATGTTTTATCCATATTTTCGGATTTACCGTATAGATTTCAAGGTCAAAGTTCAGTGCTTATTACTGATAATTTAATCCGTACCTCGCCTTAACCCGACGATTTTCGAGGCACGCTCTTTACCACTTAAGGTTTAAGAGCATGCTTTTATCCGGATTGTCGATCATGAATTGAGTGCGCCCTATCACATGATAAGACATTACCACAGAAAGCAGAAATAATGTCCTCACCCACAAAAAGAGGACAGACAATTAAACAGTCGGGGGATGTGGTGGGAGTGTCAGGGAAAGAGGGGAGGTATGGGGGGTTGTAAATACTAGTATATAGTCAATGGGTCACGATTCCGTCTTGATTTTTAAAATGTACACGCCTTGCCGTGCATGCTTACTAACTTCTTCTATTTATGCCTTTACATAATCCGGATTTTGCCTAATCTAGGGTCCACATCCGTCCGGATTAAGCCAGTTCACCTGTATTCCTCACAATATTGCTTTGCTATTAAGGTACTGTATACCATGTTAATATTGCGGCAGTTTAATTAATGCGTACTTTGCGCACCTCTGGTGTCCATACTTATCAAAATGTGCACCATTATCTGGTCATCCGATCCCTATGCTAGTTTTATACAAGCTGACATGATTGCTTGTCATTCAACACCTGTACGCAAAAATTGAACTGCACATTAAAGGCAGCTGCATGACGAGCGCATTACTTCATATGCGCAAAATTAACATGGTAATTGTATGTCCATATGTGACAAAGATTGTGTTAGGTCCAGATCTGAATGATAAACTGCTATGTCAAACTTCTAATCCAAAAGTCAAATACCAATAACGCCTTCGCATGCCTATCAGTGCCACCTTGTGGTAAGATTACGAACTACTAAGCATGCGCACACAGAATCCCACTGAGTAAAAATGCAAACAAGTAAAGCTATCAGTTTAGTTTTCGTATAATCGCTAGAGCACGGTAAATTCCAGCACCTATTAACCCTTCATTCTGATTGGTTGTTTTCTAAAGGGCTTATATTGATTGGCTATCATTTCTAAACAGCATTCCTGGAATGCCGAAAAATCAAAACCCATTTCATTCTTAACAATTGTGTTATATACATCCCTACCTAATAAAATAGATTCTAAATCAATTGGTTAGTACTCTTGAGATGTATTTATGATTTCTTCTGATATGTGTCCATCTTCAAATATGAAAGTTTTGCTGGCAGTTTACAGTAGAAACAAGTTTTTGTCAACCAATTTGCCAATCCAGAAAAGCATACTGGAGATGTGTGCTACTTTTCTTCTGAAAGACATATTACTGTTATCTTCTGAAACAATTTCAAACAAATATCCTAAATTAGCCACAACTAAACAACAAATTGAGTTGTCAGCTATGCACTGCTGAATCATTTGTCTCGAAACACCTTGTTCAATTAAAATCAATAAAACACACCAACAAATAGAGAATAGATATATCATTTATCAACAAATTGTTTTAACTTGATAAGAATTAACATTCAACAATTAACAGAAAGGAAAAGATGGCTATTCAATACATGTATATTGCAATAAGTCAACAATACCCCATCTCAACCCTTAAAGTCTAGAACTGAGAGTTCCTTTCCTGTGAAAGGACCTGTTCTGGTTTACTATACAAAATACCCAATTTTTTCAAGTTTTCGTGAATTTAACTGAAACTCATATGATCATGTAGCTGAGGTATTGCTTGTTCATAATTGCTAACTTATTGCCCAACCCTTGCCCTGGATATTGCATATGACCACTCTGAAATGACATGTGTCAGCATATTTGCATTGAATCATATTTCAGCTATAACTGTACCCAGATGATCTAAAACCTATTTTATGGGTATTAGGTTGAACACTACTTGATTGTATTCCTTCTACGTTTTATAAACAAAAAAGAACAACTGAAAAGTCACTGCAATTATTTGCATGGGTGAACTATGGAAGTTCAACTGAAATAAATTATATAGTAACCTCCAAAGTCAAACAACATTATCATACCGTTATCGGTGATAGATCCCACTTTAGCTGACATGTTGACTACGACTGCTCTGTGTTTTTTGCCATCCTGGTAGCCGAATTCCCCGGTGCCTTTGGTGAAGAGAGGACTGAAATGCTTGGCCATCAGCAGAGGACCCACAGAGTTCACAGCAAGAGTATCCAATAATGGAATAAGATATATATATAGTTGGGGTTAAAATTAATTCATTATTCAATTCAGATTAAGGCAATCCTTGCACACAATACCATCACTACCAGCGGAATAACCCTAGAATAGGACATACAGTGGTGGTTGAGGAATAAGTTACTGTCAATATAAGTCAATAATGTGATTGTCACATTCCTTATTGAATCATTTCTTTGGTTATGGCTACATATACATTTATCATTTAGTAATATGATGAGGGGCTGATACAGATATCATAAGAAGCCCTGCTACAAATGATTGATACTTGCCTAAAGGCAGTAGATGATTACCTATTAGTGTGCACAATCTTTCTTGATTTTAAAAAAGCATTTGATGTTGTAGACCACAACATTCTGGTAAAAAAACTGGGTGTATATGGACTTAGTGAAAATTCTGTGAAATAGAGTTCCTCTTATCTCAGCAAACGTAAACAGAAAGTAAGTTTAATTGGCTGCTTTTCTGATTTTAAAGAAATCACAGCAGGTGTCCCACAAGGGTCAATCCTAGGGCCACTATTATTTATCATCTTTATCAATTATGCATGACAGTAGTGTAAATGATAAGAATTGTCGTTATGCTGATGATTCATCCTATTATACTTTAGGTAATACTGTAGCAGAAATTGAAACAAACTAGAATCAAGACTTGAAGAAAGTTACAAACAGGTGCACAAAAAAACAATGTTTATCAACAAAACTCATAAAGAAATACGTCCTGTCGCTTTATCATGTTGCCAAATTATTATATGGTATGTAGTTTATAGAAAGAATATACAAATACAAAAAAAAACTCATAACAAGATGCGAATAAAATACAAACAGAAGAAAATAATTCTATACCGATTATAAGGATGAGTATTACCTTCCACAAAATAGCAATAGCGAAATGGATTACATGAACAGAAAAAGAAGAAAAACGAGCATGAAATAGACATAGAGCAGTAGTAAAGACGTTTACCGAAAATTGAACTAGAAAGAGCACTGTATCCATGAACTAAAAGGCTTATAGAGGTAATGTCTTCCATACATAGCGAACAGGAAAAGTTGACAAGTATAGATTCAATGTCTGGGGTAAAATCCAAATGTAATCGAATTGTAATCTTGCCACATTATCTTCCCCTGATATCGATATATCACTTAAATAGCTAACTGAATCCTTGCTCAACTTCCAGACCACCCCTGGACAGTAGCGAAGGGGACACTTACATGAAGTGGTAGCTGGTGGGACTAGTAACTATTATATCTAGGTCGGAATTTCAACCATAACCACTCTAGGGAAAACCGCACTTACCTTATTGTGCTGGCGGAAACCACCGACCTATAGTGGCAACTTTCTCACATGCCTCGAAACGGATTCGAACCCAGGCCTTCGGCAGTGCTAAGGGTCTGATAGAAGTCAGCCACTCGGCCATGGGGGCAGACCATCTATGATATCGATACGGGCTGTTCGTGCTGTCGCCAACAACACACAAGTTATTGAGATGGGCGGGTACGTTATGGTAGTGACAGTTCACTCACTATGTAACTGAGATAAATAAAAACAAGTGGAAATGAAACCAGCCCGTCAACCTGAAAAGGCTAGCCTCAACCAAAGTCGTGCTCTGCGCATGTCTGATGATGCGTGAGCACAGGTTTCTCTGTAATGCAAATGATACGAGAGCCCTGATTGGCCCTTGTTTCCTCGTGACCTCACTATGATGCCATATCAGAAACCCTGTCGTGTCCAGCCCTTCACTACAGCGCATATAGTAACTGGTTTCTCGCTACATATCCATTCTTTTCTTCATCTAAGCTATGTAATGGCATTCTTTCAGGAGAAGATTCACGTGATGACGCGACTTATTATTTTTCAAGAATAGTGTTCTTCCTGCTTGTCAAGGGATAAACAGCCAAACCACTTTTGGTGATTTAATATACAAAAAATAAAATAAAAGCGATGTTCAGGTGGCGTCTCGGTGTGAAATTGGTGACTGTCATGCCAATCAGATGACGAAGAATGTAGAAATGATATCGAGCGGCCTCTAGAATTAGTAGTTTTAACTAATAATGTTTGCAGAAAAAGGAATAGCACTTTGTGTGTACCGGAACTCTTCACATGTAACGCTGAAAAATAAATTTAAAAAGAGATTGTTAAGCCCAACTTTTAAAAATAACTTTTAGGGAAATATTTTCTTAACATTTAGCGTTAGTATCAATAAAAATCCACATGTGTCACAATATGTGCTCGCTCCATATGTGAATGGCTTATGAAAAACAAAATACACGAATAATCCATGTACGATGATGCGGGTGTGAACGGCAGAAGATAAAATTCCGCTGTTTTTTCGGAAAACTACTGCTGTTTTCCAAAAAAAGCATAAAAACTAAGTTTATTTTTCTCGATCGTTTGTTTCGAAAACGTTCGCCCCTGCACCAATAGAGACATGGCCAAGTTTATCTTTTTTCTGTCCGATAGTTTGTGTCCGGCAGTCGAGCCACTGTATGCACGGTCGTCACCGTGAAATTAACAGTTCCTATCAACGGCACGTTTAGAATTCCTGGTGTCAGATTTCACCTTTAACACTTTCACTACTCTAATTGGCCTATTTTATATAAACGTATAATACTCAAAAATTTTCGAATGATTGTTTTGGGGATAAAGTGCATCCGTTGTTTTAATCCTGCTGATTATTGCAGTACCCTCTTTGAATATTACGTCCCGGTCTGAGCTCGAGAATGTCTGCAATTATCTTGTTTAAAGTAGCAGAAAGGCGTGTACTTTTCCCCATCACCTTACGTGTCACGTTGATGTAAGGGTTAATCACGTGATGATGCGAATGAAAGCTGTGCATTCTATATGCAGATAGTATCTAAAAGGGGCACGGGATGCAGGCTTCGTCCACAGCAAGGACAACTCGAATTGGACTTAAACATTGCTTTCAAGTTGGGAAGAGAGGTATTTTGAAGTCTCGATACAACAACAAGAAATATTAAAGTAGTACACTCACTTGGTGTTATCTTTAAAGATAAAAGCAACAAGAAGACTGGGTGTACAGATGCTGTGAAACGGATGAACCACGCGGCCGGCATCGGAGAAAGTACAATCATGATAGAGTTATTTCAAAGCTACACAGTGTGCCGACTGGGGATCAAATGGACTGGAAGCTTGGACGAGGAGACGGGCGTGCTGGAAGGTACCTGTGGTTTTAACACCAAGACCACGAACATCACAAGTACGTCTCTCCACAGAACGCATATAATCATTGACTTGGATGCCTGAAGCTCATTGGCTGTGTCCATTTCGTCCTTTACATATCTCCGACATGGAATTATCACTCAAGCTGACTCCATCGATGTCTAACATTTACCCCAGATGTACGAATGTCTAATAATTCAAATCAGGATATGGGCGTGATTCATACTGAGGCAGGAAAAACTTGTACATAACTTCCCCTCCTGCCACAAGGTTAATTCTGGCGCCATTTATGAAATTCGTCATAATCCCATTTTACTATTTCTATCTTTTAATACCAGTGTCAATGAGTGACATTGCCCGAGTTGCTTCAGTCCGAGCTTAGTTCTGGTTTTGGCCTTAGGTGGAGCCACGTGAGCTGCAGTGGATTTGTTTTGTTCTGCTAACCACGGCGACCGTGCTGCCATCTATAGTAAAGTGATGGTATTATGTTTTATGATAAACATACGGTTAGATAGCGACTCTGCTACTTCTCTCAGGCTTAAACCAAACTCACTCTGCCCGACAGCCAGGCTATAGATGACCAAACACGAGTGGATTCGAAACCAGCCGGTCAACCTAAACATGCTAGCCTCAATCAGTGTCAACTAATAGCTGCTAATAGGCCAAAAGTGATGCTCTAAGCACCCCCATCTGCTGGTGGAGATAAGGTTTCTCTATAATGTACTCGATGCGAGAGCCCTGATTGGTCCTTGTTCCCACGTAACCTCGCTGTGATGCCTTATCTGGTACTCCTGGCATGAGTCCAGCATGTAACTATAGGGCATATATAGTAATTGGTCTCTCGCTACATATCCATTCTTTTCTTCATCCAAGATTATACTGCACTAGAAATGCTTCACAGAATGCACACAAGTGGCGGGATCAATATTTCGGGTGAAAGTTGGAAACCACGCGTAAATGTCATTGATTCTTACACAGGAAGTACTGGTGGTATGAAATCACGCCTGGACACTCACGTGCGCCCACGTACCACGGAAACACTGTTACCACATCGCCGCCTCCTATCGGTCATTTCCGGAACCATAAATGGTGTGCGAAAATCAAACGAAGCATGGACTGGCGATGAACAAATTGTGGGCGAATCTCACATAGCGCCGTTCAAGAAGAATAAGTGAGTATACATATGCCGAATGTTTCTTGATATATTTCTATCATCAATGTCAACATGTTGGTGTATTTCTCCACTTCCTTGATTTAGAAATCATTATTGAATTTCTTTTGATTTTTTGGTACTCCTACATCAGATAAATATTCCTCTATATTCGTGTGTATTTATGACAAGTCGTCGGCGATACAATAAATATTATGGGAAACAGCCAAGGATAGATAGAGATGTGTAGTAGTCTACAAATGTTAGAAGTGAGCAATTTTGATTGAATCATAAATGTTTCGCCACTCTCTGCAATTTTAAAATTAGATTGCAACAAGCTAATCGTAAATAGTGCAGGAACCCGATGGTGAAAACCAATTCTTAGCCTAACGCCGTGACAACTTTCTCACATGCCTAGTCAAAATCGAACCCGGTTTGTTGTGGGAAGCTAAGAGAAGGTACACCACTGTGCGTGTGTGTATGTGTGTGTGTGTGTGTGTGTGTGTGTGTGTTTGTGTGTAAATAACCATTTTGATTTTTATCCTTTAATCCCTATTTGACTTTCATTTGCATCGTGCCCTCCCCGGGTACGAGCGAACGTCACATGTGGCTGCTCTGGGTCGCTATGGTAAACAAACAACTACTCGCCTTGACGACAGACGAGCAACTCCGTGTGGATGATTGCCCAAATCAGAGACCGGCACAAAAGGCTATTTTTGTACCTTTACAATCGTGCTATGTTATGCTCACATTCTCCAAACTATAGTTTATTTTACGAACAGCTGTCACGAGAACAATTAAACCTTGATCTTTACAGAGAAACCCATAAAAAGATTACGTCATGATAAGTAAAGGGGTAGTTAATAGAGCGGGCGCATGTTGAATTCAACACCCCGTTCATCCGAGTGTCATGTAGGTGAAAGGGCGACGGGTGTCTAACCGAAGCAAGATCGGCAGCACGAGAAGCTGAAATGGAAAACCAGTGTTTACCTCTGGTTGCTGTTTACGTGCGCTGTCTCTTTTGTGTAAACGCGAATTGAAAGACGTTTTTTATAAAGGGGACGCCATCGTATTACTGATGGGGCAACATTGAGAGCATAGATATCGCTGATCTGGACATATTCTCATGTATCGGAGTTAATATGAGTAGGAAGGTGCTTCACTCTCTACTAGGAGCAAGTTCAATACCTGGCGCATCCTTACCTGATATCGTTTACGGACATATATTGAAATGTATACGTATGATCAACACCTTTATCATGTGAACAACCGTCGACGGCTCAGGAAAACATGTTCAGCATGTTCAACACATACGCTCATTCAGTAAACTGTAAATTTGATTTACAGACAAATCGCAAGATATGGATATATGCATTAAAGCAGGGACGTGCTGTTCACCTTACTAAGGTCTTCAATGTATAAAGGTGGCTGGTTCGACTAAGCAATGAACTATGGACCTGGTGTCATCAAGGAAACAGATGCTATGTATGAAGAGAAGTATCGTGCTAATCTCTTAAAGTGCGTGAAAGGTTTGGAGTATTGTGCGACAAAACTGAATCAAAACAATGGAACAATTCTCAATCACTTTTTGCAATTGATAATCGGTAATCCGGACGGTATTGTTCCGATTACAACTTGAAGGAAACGAATGACAGCGTGTCGTGCAGTTCTTTCTCTGATATCATAATTGTATTAATTATTTTTATTATTATTATCATTATTATTATTATTATTATTATTATTATTATTATTATTATTATTATTAAAAAAAACTACCAGCCAGTTGTGTTACTGGATGATCATATCTTTTCGTATTAATCTTCATATCGTTAGTAAGAACTTACAAAACAACATAGATGCCATAGAAACGCGTTCTATCGTAAAAATGCCCACTGTATAGTAAAACATTAATCGAGTACGGGTTGAAGCCCTCAGCAGGTCGCCTACCCAGTTACCAAACATGGAAAGGGCACGAACTTTGCCTGACATTGAAGATGCCAAATTACCTAACCTGCTTCAGCGCGGATTCTGGGAAGATAGAGGAGCGGCAATAACAACCAACAGGTACGTTCATCTCTGAGCCACGGCTCATCTACCGTAAACTAGCGGCAATTTAGGACACTTTTTAAAATTAGCGATTTTAGTGGGTTAAGGATGGCCAATGTTTTTTGATCACACCGACGAATAGAGTAAGTGGCCTAGATTCCTAGAAAACTCAACAGCCGTGATCGAGTAGTAGTAGTAGTAGTAGTAGTAGTAGTAGTAGTAGTAGTAGTAGTAGTAGTAGTAGTAGTAGTAGTATATTCTTTGACGGACCTCATTTTTCATTGAGAAAATAAGTTTACATCTAGATAATGATTTAACCATAGTATCCAAAGACCAATCAATGCACGAAGAAACATTGACTAGTACTGGGCGCATAAAGCAAAACGTAAAGACATGACCATTGTGGTTGCGATTGTCCCAGAACAATTGTAATTGTATTTGTTAATGTCCAGTTACTAGGCTTTATTGTCCAGATACTAGGCCAAACTGTGTATCTCCGTCAAGGGACCCACTTGAGCTCTGTTTGGCACTGTGCTGCCATCTATAGATAATCAGAAACATCAAACCTACTTCCCTTCTAGTGTACATAATGGTCGGTGGTGGCATTATACCTTAGATGAAGGAACTTTTTTATTTATCTAAGATTATACCTAACTCAGCATGAGAACCTGGCTAGTGCCAACTTACCATCCATAGCCATATCACCAGAACTGTATTCGTGTCATGAAAACCTGGGTTTGAGCACGGAAAGAGTATTTTTATGAACTTCAAACAATGAGCGAAACAACGGAGTCGCGTTGAAAGTGTTAACACGCTTAACACTTGTTAAGTCAAAAAAACACGTGCCAAGTGCTCTTACACATATATCACTCAGTGACCACGACAATGCTCTCTTCTGCTTGGTCTACCCTGGTCCGTTCTGTCCAACCGGTGCTAGGGTATGTGGCAACCGGGCCGTTCAGTTTGTAACATCCATACTTTTGTTGACAAAAGCAATTTTGCCGAGACAGAAGTCACTTTTGTTTGCAAAAGTCACTTCTGTCCAATATAAGTTACATGTACTTTGTTGTCAAAAGCAAATTGTCTTACTTTTGCCGACAAAAGTTTATTTTGTCCGACAAAATTAACTTCGGTGGACAAAACTTGGATGAAGAAAAGCAGTTTGGTCATCTAAGGAAAAAAGTTGCTTTTGTCAACAAAAGTGACTTCTGTGTTAACTAAAGTTGCTTCTGTCAAGAAAAGTATGGATGTTACAAACGGCGCCCCATAATACTGAAGGACTTGAAACTAGTTCCCATCATGGGCCCCCTGAATAATGTAGAACTGAATTGTGTGACATTCAGTTCTGGATCGGATACTGATAAGGTTTGATATAGAAGAAGTGTAAGATATTGACTGGCTCAGTCAAAGTGTTACATCCTCGAGTATATATATGTTAAACGTCTTGCCGTGGGCTGGCTACTGTGGTCTTGGTGATTGGTTGAGTGCCTTCAACATTTAACCCTTGAGCAGTCATACCGTCCATTGAACATCGGCGCAGGCTGGCAGCCCTAGCGACGACGACAACTTTGCCCATAGCAACCACAAGATGGTGGGCTGAGACTGCCAAATTTTACGGTCATCATTTAAAGCCAACACCAGCTGTGCACTCAGGATAATCTCTTTTATGGTATACTTTAGAACTTTTTCTTACTACTTCTGGAAGTAAGTAACTGGAAGAGAGACAAAAGGGTGCAGACACGTGATGTATAGCAACAACAACAACACATCACAGGGTCCGTCACCCTTGACTGACTTAAATCCACATGAACCCACCCGTGTCAGTCGTCAGTCGGAGGTATGACTCTCATCTCATCAAGAACAAGGTCATCGGGGATCATCGCTTAGCAACTGGACGCGGATGAGCTCCGGTTGGCTTTAAGCAACATTCATGTTGGACAGATCTTAGATGAACAGACATTCGTGGACAGATGCACATAGGACCGGAATCCGTCTGCCATAATGGATCGTGATTTTGGACAAACTATACGAAGTTTCCAGTAGGACATATCTAGTACCCAGGGAATTGATATATTGTGCCAGTTACAGGATTAATCAGAACGTCTATGGCATTGCGCATGTGCTCTACTGTTGAATCCGGTGAATCGCCTCAACAAGGTCAAAACAGGGCTGACAATTTTGAAAATATCTTACTTACAAAAGCTTTTCCTGGAAAACAGTTGATGGAGGTATGTTGATCAGATGCCATAGAACATCTCTCCTTTAAATATGTTGTGAAAAAAATCGCTTTCCCAAGTTACTTTCAAAAGTATGCGAGTAGCAGACGATACGTTATAAAGGAACTCCGAGTGTCAATGGGATAATACAGTGTAAACACAGCATGATATCCTAGTAGCAGGTGCCCATTCTACAGCCGAACCTATGTCGTCAGAAAAGTATTCTCAGCACGGAACATCTGAATTTTCACAGCTAAAGGGTTCGGTTAACCCACTGCATTTTAAAGTCAGTAATACGTGTGTTTGGAAGACTTCAGTTGTGCCTATCTCCGCACTTTGCTATACGATTGTGTGAGATATGGTACATGTACATCTAATTACTCTAAACAGGTAATGGCATCTGCAACCCACGAATCACATTGAAACAAGATTGCCTTAGGCTGGTTCTGGAAGTCTGGAGACTGAAGACGGAGGGCTAGCTACTGATATTCGTTTAAGCTAAGGAGTGCTGAATATTCTACCAAGGGCAATTACATATACTTGCTAACATCAAGACGACCATACTCTAAAAACTGGGATACCCGGATTACCATTGGGCCCGGCGCCCGCCATGTATGTGGATATAGCGGAGATTATGGCTGACGTAAGATTGCCACTAATCAAGCAGGAAGCATTTTTGACCAACCAAAACTACAATCGCCACAGTAGACCCCTACGAGCCAGGTACTTAAACCGGAGACTTATAAGTCACTGGATGTGCTTTTGTGTTGTTGTTGTTGTTCACATCAGTTGTTGATGTTGTTTTATGTACCCTTGTGTCTTTCTTTATTATCATTCTGTATCTTCTTCTTCACATCTTTCATTTTTTATCCTTTTCACCATCTTTTATCCTCTTTTATCTTTTTATTATTTTTTTCTCTTTTCTTCTGCTTCTTCTTCTTCGTCTTCTTCTTGTGATCTTTTCATATGGTGATGGAGTAATATTCTTCGTGCTTTATTGTGATTTATATGGTTTGGTTTATATTGTTGTTTCGTTTAGACTTCAGTCACCTGTTTAAAGTGTCCTCTTGAATCCGCTTGATTGGAACGGACCAGTGTACAAGATACGATTAGAATTGTTTATCATAGTCTCACCCATAATGGAATTGTACAAACATGACACAGCAATAACTATGGACGGTCAATTTTGAGCTACGAGAGACACATAAAGTTTTCTTTCTGTCTCAATTAGGTACAAACTTCGCTTGGGAAAACACATCACAGTGTGGACAACTCTCGCTAGATGACAGTTGCACTTATCTCATTTTACCTTAGATGATCAAACACATCCAAGATTTTACCAAACCGACCTTAATAGCATAAACGTTAGACCGGTTTATCAATTGGTATTAGCCAATGCATCGGTGGGAGTCCATATCAATTAACGAGGGAAAACCACGATTTTCAACCGTCGATGTTATTTTACTTATTGTATCTTGGTCTTGGCTACTGTTCCTCGGGGTAGCACTCAACTCGCTTAGACTCTCTGGAGCAACACTCAATACTCAGTGTCTGCATTTAAGCTTCAGCTGTACTAGGAGTCTTCCATCCATTAGTGTCTTAAGTTCCCTTATCGCCTGGATCTACGATTACGTTGAATATAACTTAGGAATCATATATATATATATATATATATATATATATGTATATATATATATATATATATATATATATATATATATATATATATATATATATATATGTATGTATATATATATATATATATATATATATATATATATATATATATATATATATATATATATATATATATATATACATATATATAGATATACATATAAATATATATACATTGCAGGTAAGAGTCTATTTAGCAGTGGTTCAGATAAATACAATTTGACCTTTTAATTTGGAAAATATGATTATATTACAACCAACCAAAAAAAATGTTCTTGCTGTACTGCTTCATTCGTGGCAATGAGGTCTGTTGCAATGTGAATCAACTGCCAACAGTGTTTCATTGCTGTACTCTGTCCAATTTTCAATATACATACACATATGAATATATATATATATATATATATATATATATATATATATATATATATATATATATATATATATATATATATATATATATATATATATATATATATGCCTCGCTATGTAGTGTGTGTATTTTTTATGCAGCTAGTTCCTAAGGTGATCAGATTAGTTCATGTTTTTCTCAATTGGTGGCGCCAACATAGCATATCAAGGTATACAACTAACATCGATAGGGGGACCATACGGAATCTTCATGATTATTAAATTGATTTGTCAAGCAAAAAGCAAATTTGAAATTTTCACGAACTAGAATTCTGGACTAGTTTGGAGGTAATATTAACTATTTCGATCAACCAAACATATCCATGAATGCAGCCATTGGACTGTCTAGTAGTCTAGGACATTCCATTGCTCGCTGACTGCTCGCTGTATCTCTCAAGGTTCGGGGTTCGAATACGATACAGGCATGTAGGACATGTGTTAGCCAGTTCAAAAAGGTCACGGATATAACATTTTAGCAAGGGCAAATACTGTATATCGAATGGCGAATTCATGTCAGAATACGAGATTTAGTTCCAGAACAATTAGACAAAGGTAATATTTCCCGCTGACACGTTTCGCCAAAATCTTTGAGTGTTGGTTATCAATATCAGGATGAAATGTATGTATCTTTATTGACTGTAAGTAACGTAGTTACAGAATAGAATAATACTAATAAAGATATTTCGAAAATAACAAATCATAACATAAAATGGTAACGCATTCATTGCTCTTTGAGCATGGTGTGTGTCAACAGGTATAGTACATGATTGCAATAGGGATTATTTCCTTCTGCATTACGTGCTTTAGTTAAGCTCAGTTGAAGCAGTAAATCTACTCATACCTAACCCAATTATGTCTGTAAATCCAAATTAGACCTTATGGTGATCTCTCTCTCTCACACTTACTAATCTCCCTTATGGTGATTCTAAGCATGAATGGGTCAAATGGCAGGTTTTTACAACCAACCAGGGGCTGCCCCACTGCCTGTTCAATGTCCCTCACCATTGACTAGGTTTGCATCCAGTCGCAGGCATGTGTGAATGTTGCCTGTAAGTTGGAGTTAAGCAGAGATTTTCCTGGGAGATCATATATATATAAATATATATATATATATATATATATATATATATATATATATATATATATATATATATATATATATATATATATATATATATATATATATATATATATATATATATATATATATATATAATAATAATATAATTGATATTTGATATAGCGCCCTTTCCACCTATAATGTTCAAAAGCGCTTTAGAGTCATTGGACAGTTGTCATGGTCCATAGAGTCAATTAAACTCCTTTCGAAATAGCAATGTTTTCAGCTGTTTCTTGAAGTTATATATATATATATATATATATATATATATATATATATATATATATATATATATATATATATATATATATATATATATATATATATATATATATATATATATATATATATATATATATATATATATGTACATATATACTATTCTCCTCCGTTATCACAAAGGCGAGTTACGATTGAACATGCTGATAAAGTGAAGATTAACGAAATTCCAAATGCAAAAAACACATTTAGCTAATGCACATAGTAGTATCTACCTGAGCTGGATATCTACATACCTGTACCATATTGCTATATATTTTCATATGAAATATTTCCTATTTCTTCCAGTGCTCCATCAAGGGTGGATTCTCAGAGAATAACTAATCAAAGTCTACCCCCAGCAACCAGCAACCGCCTTGTCACTTCCAAACCCTACACCACCTATGCTCCAGACCCACGCGGAGGAATATACGTAAATGAACCAAAAGACCATGGGTTAGTGAGACTGAACTCTTTACCCAAGTCCAAGTCTACAGCATGTAAGTATAATTCAACCAGCAGCAGCAGTATTAGAGGTATGAGGTAGGAGGGGGAGAGCATCAGCATCAGCATCAACAATAGAAGTAGTAGTAGAAGTAGTAGTAGTAGTAGTAGTAGTAGTAGTAGTAGTAGTAGTAGTAGTAGTAGAAGTAGTAGTAGTAGTAGTTGTAGTGGTAGTAGTAGCAGTAGAAGTAGTAGTAGTAGTAGTAGTAGTAGTAGTAGTAGTAGTAGTAGTAGTAGTAGTAGTAGAAGTAGTAGTAGTAGTAGTTGTAGTAGTAGTAGTTGTAGTGGTAGTAGTAGCAGTAGAAGTAGTAGTAGTAGTAGTAGTAGTAGTAGTAGTAGTAGTAGTAGTAGTAGTAGTAGTTGTTGTTATTGTAGTAGAAGAAGTAGTAGTAGTGGCAGCAGTAGCAGCAGCAGCAGCAGCAGTAGCAGTAGTAGTAGTAGTAGTAGTAGTAGTAGTAGTAGTAGTAGTAGTAGTAGTAGTAGTAGTAGTAGCAGCAGCAGCAGTAGAAGTAGTAGTAGAAGTAGTAGTTGTAGTAGTATTAGTAGCAGAAATAGTAGTATTAATAGTAGTAGTAGTAGTAGCAGCAGCAGCAGCAGTAGTAGTCTGAGTAGTACAGGTAAGCTTGGTTGCATCGGACTCGCCTACCTCGGAATTTTTACGTATCCCAGACAAAAGCCCTTGCCTCAAATCACGTCAATGTAGAGAACACAGTCCGACACCCCACGCATATCTCTACCTTTTGAGCTCTTTATTTATTTATTATAATGTGATAGCCACATTTAAAAAACGTGTTCTTTTAAGTTATGGTACGAATTTAACTGGGCACGAGTTGAGGTGGAACGCACCTAGGTTTTTATTGATGCTTATTGTTTATACAGGGGCCTCAACATAAAGCATATCTGTCTAACTCGAACATACTAATACACACGTAATTCGGATTTTGGTTACCTCGTGCACTTTTGCTTAGTCCCCACTTATCTGATGTAAGCGAGTTGACCTGTTGATTTCTTCATTATAAGATATAACATTTGGTTATCATTTAACTTATTTTTTCATATGATTCTAACCAGCATTCGATTGAAGTGATTATTTTTGACGGGTGTTTCTATTTCAGTAGCTAGGCCACCAAGACGCCAATCGAATTCTGCTCCAAACCAGAAGGATGGCAACAGTAAACCGCAGAGATTGCCAAAACTCAACAACTTGGTCAATGGCAAATTAGACAGCACACCAAATCATCCCAGCCCAGCACCTCAAGGTAACACGATTGACATACCTTCTCGTCTAATGAGGTTATTTATGATATACACTTTTGTCACATTGCACATTGATATGAGTTGCAGCATGCAAGTTAAACAACCATCGTTTCTGTTTCTACATTGTACAGTATACGGACATGTCGATGGTGTTAGTTAATCTTCTTACGCCTTCAAGTGTTAGGGCCTGAACTTATTTCTGCAAAATAACATATTTTTGTAAATACATTAAGACATATGCTAATTATATATATATATATATATATATATATATATATATATATATATATATATATATATATATATATATATATATATATATATATATATATATATATATATATATATATATATATATATATATATATATATATATATATATGTATATATATATATATACATATTTATATTTATTTATAATATATCTATATCTATATCTATATCTATATCTCTCTCTCTCTCTCTCTCTCTCTCTCTCTCTCTCTCTCTCTCTCTATATATATATATATATATATATATATATATATATATATATATATATATATATATATATATATATATATATATATATATATATATATATATTTCAAGTATAAAAGGCATTATTAGTTCAACGCTATGTGCTAACATTAGATATCAAGTTTTTATAGCATAAATCAAGAGCAGAGAAAGTTTTACTTGACCTGTACATATACTTTTTTTATCAATAACTACTCCTTTGTCCCTTTATAGCTTCAAATGGTTGGATAATCTCCAATAATCTTATTTCCTTAATCTCTCAGTTGCAGCTGGAGTGTCTACCCGGCAGCAGGCCCTACAAGCAGGGAAGACGGAGAAATTTGCCAGCTCCTGGGCTGCCGTCAGAGCGGAGCACAATTCACGCATCAGGTAGAGTTACTGCGGTCCTGTTCCGCCCTCTATATTCGCTTGTGCACACTATGTCGTCATCATCACTCACACCGCTCTAAAATAAAGCTGTATCAGTGTATGGTTTAAACAGTAAAATGTGTCTATGTACACACAGTCATATATATATATATATATATATATATATATATATATATATATATATATATATATATATATATATATATATATATATATATATATATATATATATATATATATATATATATATATACATAAGTTATCTAAAGTCTATTAAAGAAACAGACTCATTTTAGGGCCACAAAGGAAAAATAATGGAGAGTTTACCTATATTTTATCTTTCTTGAATAAGGGGACGGGGTTTCCCTTGCCAATGATGAACTCTATTCATTAAGATTCATCGTCTATGTTTAAGATGACCTGTTAATCATCGGGTGTGAATAAAATATAATAGTTACAAACCTCTTTCTATTAATGCTCTCTATTTTACAGGGATGACACGGAGAGGAAGCTTTCACATCCTTCCATGAGGAACCAGGGTCTGGAAAAGGCCAGCATTGAAGTTGAAAGTAATGAAAATGGTTTTGGGAATAGGAAAAACACCACAATCAAGACTAGTGAGAGAAAAACTGAAGCAAAACAGGCTGAAAGTAGTACTGTAACTAAAGACGCTAAAGATTTAAAATCGGGCGATTCTGTGAATGACACACTGAAAAAGAAAGATGAAGAAAACGCTATACAGATAAAGGTTCTCAGCAAATGGCAAATGCTAAGATTTGCTAAGGAAAAGCAGGAAAACACAGCCAAGGAAAATGATACTGTTATGGATAATGAGCCAAAGGAAACTGGTACAAAATCACCTTCTAAGAGTTCCCTTAAGACATTTGTTGCGGAGTATATGCGTTCTGCTCGAGCAGGGGAACCGTCAAAGGTTAAAATAACAAGAACTAAAAGTGAACATGCCTCGTTCAGCCGAGGGCGTTCACGTCTGACGTCACGATCTACGTCACAGCTGGCCGCGGGGTCAAAAGTCAAGAGGAATGCTGGGTTCAGACTTGAACAGGAAGTGCCGACCGTGGAGGATGCATGCAGAGTTTATACAACACGTGCCATTATCAAAACAAAGTGTGACAATAAAAACAATAAAAAATCCACCAAAACTTCACAAAATGTGGATGAAAAAGTTCGAAAAATCCCACCATGGCGTCGAAAAGAGTATATATTGAATAAAAATGAAACACGAATGTACAGACATATTAAATCTGTGTATGGGAATGATAAGACAACTGCAGAAAGACAGAACCACTTATTTAGAAAACTGGAGAAGGTACAAAGTGACGAAATTAAACGTTACAACCAAACTCAACAACGCAGAGAAAAACAGCAGACCGAGAGCGTCAAGAGACAAACGACACAATTGCTCAGAGTCAGAAAAAAGTTTGAGGCCGAACGCCAAAAGAGATGGCAAACACAATACGTAAGCAATAAAGTTCTGGAAATGGTCAGGGTCAAAAGTGACGCGTACGGCTTGCCTGCAGATACGGCTTATAGTGCTGATGCAAAAGTTAGTGATGCAAAACCGAAACGGCGACCTAAGTCCAGATTTAAATCAGCAGTAAAAAGTGTGAGAAATACTAATAGGTTCCTTAAGTTATTCAAAGTGCATCTTGGACCACGCTGGGATCCCAACTTTAAGACACCTAGGATGGAGGGAATAGATACAGTGGAATTGGAAGCCAAAGACAATGAAGGTGAGAACATGCAATGGTTACAGTATGTATGTATGTATGTATGTATGTATGTATGTATGCATGCATGCATGTATGTATGTATGTATGTATGTATGTATGTATGTATGTAAATTAGCAAATGGGTATGTATGTGCGTATGTATGTATGTATGTGTGCATGTTTATAAGCAAATATGTATGTATGCGTGTATGTATGAATGTATGTATGTATATAAGTATGTATATAAGCAAATAGGTATGTATGCACGTATGTATGTTTGTGTGCATGCATGTGTGTAACGTATGCATAGTCTGTATGTTGAAAATGGAATGCACTTCAAAAATCACAAATACGCTAGAACTCCATCAAAACATTGTATACGAAATGATTAAAAAGGATTTGGAACCTAAAGACGATGAAAGTGATATATTGCAATGGGTATGTTCATACGTTGACAATAAAATCGCATTTTAAATTTAATGAAAACACCGAAATTTTATCAAAGCATCTAATACGAAATACCCAAAACATTGAAAAGTTAAGAGACAAAGAATTAGAGAAGGTTGATATCCATTCCATCTTTTGAGATTATCCATAAAAAAAAAACAATTTATAGGGAATGTAGCCTGTGTATTTGTGTGGTGGATCTTCTTTTCATGTATCTAAACTACTAGTATTTAATTCGATCTTTTGTATTCATAAAAGATGGATCATCATTACATTTTACTTTACATTTTTACATCTTTTCTTATATTTCAAAGATAAAATGATACATAATAGTTTCCCACAAAAAGAAATTGGAGTGCAATTGTATATATATATATATGTGTGTGTGTGTGGGAGGGTGTGTGTATAGATAGATAGATAGATAGATAGATAGATAGATAAATTTTGAAAATGTTTTTTGAATTGTATGACTATGATTTGGATGTTTTAAGATTGCATTATATCATATTCATAACAGTGGCAATATGGCATCATCTAACTACGTATGTCATGTATTTTCAGGTAACACTCTAGCCAAGAAAATACAAGTTATTGATGTGCTATTAGATGCCAAGCGCTTGCTCAAAGGAAACAATGCAGGTAAGTCTATTCAGCAGTTGTTCAGATAAATATAGTTTGGAAAATATGATTATATTACAACCAACCAAATAAAATGTTCTTGCTGTCACTGCTTCATTCGTGGCAATGAGGTCTGTTGCATTGTGAATCAACTGCCAACAGTGTTTCATTGCTGTACTCTGTCCAATTTTCAATATACATACATATACATATGAATATATATATATATATATATATATATATATATATATATATATATATATATATATATATATATATATATATATATATATATATATATATATATATATATATATATATATTCATATATATATATAATATATATATATATATATATATATATATATATATATATATATATATATATATATATATATATATATATATATATATATATGTATATATATATATATGTATATATATATATATATATATATATATATATATATATATATATATATATATATATATATATATATATATATATATATATATATATATATATATATATATATTATATATATATATATATATATATATATATATATATATATATATATATATATATATATATATATATATATATATATACATACATACATATGTATATTCTTTATTGACTGTAACTGCAATACTTGTATTATGAAACTGCAAAAGTCATTTAGACAAAAGTACAACAAAAAGTGAAATATGAATTACAGAAGTAAATATTCAGGAGCCGAGTGCATCCTGGTGAATAAGTAAAGTATCATCTATGTACAGATTTAGTTTGCGGCTCACCAAAATATCATAGTCCAGGTACAGGTTATATTGTCCGATAGAAATATAGAAATCTTCTAGTGACTTGGTGGGGTTGGTGGTTAGTACCCCTCAGATACTGTTGTTTTTCTCCTGTCATGGTTCACCGTAACCCCGTAATGGTAGAAACATGTCAATAAACGAAATTACATTTCAATTTCGTGTCATCTACATGTATCATATAATTGTGTTGTGATGGGATTATGATATGATATAGCCAGATATGGCCATGACAAGGAATTTCAATTGTAAACTTCATATGATGAACCTTGCCAAAAGTTTTTTTGCAGACTGATTGATGTAATATAAATAGCTGTGCAAATCTCGTAGCAAATATTGCCATTTAAGGTTTTTGTTCCTTTTGAAAACAAGTATCACCTTAAAATAATTACATGTTTATTGGAATGGATAAAACGATTTAGAAATGACACTGACTGTATCGTGTGATAAGGCATCGTAATTATCAAACGAGTACTAGTATTAAACACCGTCGATGTAACAACACATTTGTATTATTTCTATCGTATCGCACATTTAATGAATGAAGGCTAAATATAACAAGGTCATTTTCTTGGAATTTTACAGTTAACGGTGCCAATGGAAAGGAAGATAATACTCACCTTGCCGACGAAGACCTACGCCTACCTGATCTAGATTCGTTGAATCTCTCAGATGAAGATGGGGACAACGGTGATGAGAACACTGATAACGATGAGGAAGACGACGATGATGATGATGATGAGGATGAAGATGACGAAGGCGATGATTCTGATGACGCATTCGAAAAGGCGAAGAGGAAGTATGGCATTGATTTGGACGAGGACGATTGAATGTATCAATAAGTGTCACCCTCCTTGACAGCAGACGTATAGTGTGATAACCATAAAACACTTTATGATGAAGAAATATATACCACAACGTGCACCAACTCATAGCTTTGTCCTACCACTTCTGAAAGGTCTACGGGTTGAGTCCTGATTCTAGCGTGTGAGAACGTTATCAGGGACTTAAATCTAGTTTGGTTTGATTTGATTCGGTCTAGTACGATGTGTATTACCTTAGATGAGCATCTTAATTCAAGGTATTACATATCTTTTGGCATACAAAAAAATCATATATAAAGGTGACTAGTTGGAGAGTCATTAACTGCTATGCAATATAATTCTTACCAGACACAGGATATATACACTAAAAGATAGAAACTTATTTCCATAGTTGTCCCAGTCTGCCCAGAGTCCAATGGCATCACATGTAATGATCCACCTCACTGCTCAAGGTTGACATAACAATAATATCGAATAGTATAATACAAACATTCGGAGTAGAATTGATGAATTTCTTTTTTATGTGTTTAACATAAAATAAGTGTCACCCTCACTTAACATAACTTAAGGCATATTTCAGTTGGTGTTTCTTTGGAAAACTCCTTCACCATTGCTGGTCCTGATCGATCTAATCTAGAATGTCAGGAAAGAGACGAAAAGCATATCAAAAGTCCAGACTTGCTGGTGGTCTATGGTGATCCTAGTATGTCAAGGAAACTCAAATACCCCTTCCTACTATAATAATAATAATTGATATTTGATATAGCGCCCTTTCCACCTATAATGTTCAAAAGCGCTTTTGAGTCATTGGACAGTTGTCATGGTCCATATAGTCAATTAAACTCCTTTCGAAATAGCAATGTTTTCAGCTGTTTCTTGAAGTTTTGCACACTATCAGCAGCCTTGATGGTGCAATAGCATTGATAATTAAATAATCTTGTCAATTTTTTTCCTGCGACAAAGTCCTTTCAAAACACATATCAAAGTATTAGTTTTGTCGATCACCGGATGCGCAACCTGCAGATCTCGCTAAACAGCTTCAGCACGTCTCCTAGCCCAGGTGTTGACGTGAACCACTCGAGGTGCGTTCTGCGCATTAGCGTGAGCAACCTTCTCTATAATGTAAACAAATACGTGATGACTCATTCATCTGTCTCCTAGTGACGTCACACTGAGCCAAGATTAGGTTGTCTAGGGCTTCAAAATGGGCCGCATGATAATTGGTCTGTGGCGGCCAATCCATGTTCGCTTCATCTAAGGTTTTGGCTAGGTCGCTTTAGCAATTCCAAAGGAGACCATTCTCGGGCAATGACCATGTGTTACCCAGATCTAGTTCAGAGTGACCCAGGTCAAACAGTCCTAGATCTCAGACCATCTCAACGAGAGATAAGTCTAAGTCCATAAAGGGCCATAAATGTGGTTGAACTCTATTAACCCTTTCAGTGTTGAGGCTACTTTCATCAAAGGCACAAGAACGCAGACATTTTTAAAAACCTCTTAAACCATGACATGTTGGTATTCATTGGATAGCTCTCACTGAGTACTCTCAAATGAGTACCCATGTGCGAGGGTTTCAATCATTTTTCACGTGTTTGAAACATTTTGTATTGACCAAATTAGCCACCAGCAGCATACTGGTTAATAGCCCGGTCACTCAGATATAGGGCTCAGTAACGAATTGGAGTAGTGTTGTGTGCTAAACAAAGGCAAGAATCTGGCTGTAGTCCCATATATTAATGTATTGTGTATATATATTATTTGACCGAATATGCAATAAAACTTTAAGTTATATTTTTAGCAAGATATTTGTTTTGTTTTAAATATATTTCCATTTGAGTCTGGGCTTTTGTATATGTATATATCGCACGTACACACACGCATGGTTTCTATTATGATATTGACCTTTCATCCTCAATCTATTCTTTAACATTTTATACGTAGTCTAAGAATCACGACATTTTTAAGGAACGTGGAGCCGTGATGACATTTCATAAGATTTATTATGATTTTGACCCTATATCCTCAGTCTATTGTTCGACATTTTATACGTAGTCTAAAGCCCCTTTTACACTATGCTGGCAACTTGCTCGCAACGTGGTGGCAAAAGATGGTTGCGGGGGATTGCCACCACATTTTTACCCCCATAATTTTCTATTGAATCAAGTTTGTACAATGTATTCTTTATATCGAAGATAAAGTCAATAAATACTTACTAACTCACTTATTGCCCCCCGTCGCCAATGGTCGCCAGTACGTTGCCAGCAAAATTTCGGCTAGTGTAAATGGGGCTTAAGAATCACGACATTCGTGTGGAACGTGGAGCTGTGATGAAATTTCATAAGCATGCTCTCAGGAAAAAATATGAATGGTATAATACCAGTATGTACTTATTCGATTGCTGCGTCGTAACAGTATTCTCCTGATTGAGCATGTCACTAAGAGAAACGTGAATTGCTATAAATAGTAAGAACACTTTGATTAATATACAAATGGGATAACTTTTATATAATTTTCATCAATACCTAACCTATACTTTTATCCATTCCCATGCTGAAAATACCGCGATATCTATTAAAGCTATTTGTGATATTTACCACTAAAATGCAATGCGAAATAACTATGATAAATTGACAAAATGTCAAATATAAGTATTTACCGTAGCTCGTTTATTGTGCATAATCTATATTCTTTCATGATATTAGTTATTAGTTGTGTGTATGGCACAGAGCGGCTAATCTTATCACGGTCAAGACTACAGTGTAGACATATCATTTCTGCACCAGTCGACCGGATGTCTGCCAGTGTCTGGTGTTACCAACACCCATGGAAAACATGTCAAAAACTTAGACCAAGCCTATCATTGACTAACGTAGCTTGTGAATTAAAGCTACGTTCAGTTTTTAGGTCTTGGACCTATGGTTGCATCCATTTTCAGGAAACTGGTTCGCAATCGGCCGTGCGGCCGTGCATCATGTCTGGCCTGCCCGAGCATTTAGTGCAGGAAATAAATTTCGGCACTGTATATTCACATTGTATTGATTATGTAAATATCAATTGTGCCAACCATGGTTTCAAATAAAACACCAGCAATGATGGAAAAGACGACTAATAAACCCAAACGTTTAGAAAGAAAAGAAATATTGTCCAATCCACGCATTGTATTGTATTATTGTTGGTTATTACTATTGTTGAGTCATGCATCAGCTTATTAGAATGAAATAAGTAACAACTTGCAACCATCGTACATTCTACATGTACGACACGACCTGCATGAAAAATCTCACATTATAAACCAACATGAATATACAGCTGACGCATGCTTCAGCAACACATCTGGGACTGACTAGCAGCCAAGATTAGTAGTAGTAGGGCTGTCATTGACATCCATCCATTGACCTTTTTTTTCCATTTCGGTTATTTCGATTCGATTTTGAAGAACTGCACTAAATAAATATCATATGTTCCACACTTTATTTGTTCCACACTTTTTGTTGCCAGGAGCCTGAGATCCTCACAATGCAAAGACATCGGAAGATATCTCAACATTTTTTGTTTGAATACTTGAGTTACTATTTGTTTTTGTTGGCTAAAAATAACAAACAAATGGTATAAAAGGTCGAAAAAATGTGTCTACTCTACGATCGATTGACATAACAATTGACATAATATTTTTTTTTATTAATTGGAAAAATTATTTCGATTGATCGATACTTGTCATATCAATGACAGTCTAAAGATTAGTGTTGAAACCGCATCGCCTTGCGTATTCCCCCATGTGTATGACACCAGTTGCTGCGTATTCACATTGACATCTTCTTTTCCACTTATTTAACATATTTCTACACATGATACTTTTGTATTTCTACATATACCACCGTTTTTTCATCCACCAATCACAGTCCTCGAAAAATCTATGGTGTATGACTTAACCCACACATTGTGAGTTTTTGTTTTCTAAGCTGCCTTTACTTCAACAGATTATTGAGCAAGACTGCTCAGTCAAGTTTTTCTCGGCCAATAATTGATGGAAGGCAGTTAACTGTGGTACAAGCTTCGTAGACACCCCGGAAGCTGTAGAGTGTATGATATCCCTCGGGGTTACTCGGCGTCGCCTTGTAACACCTCGAGTATATTAGATATCCAATATTTTCTTGGGGACTTCAAAAATTCTAAAATGGAGATGAAGACGCAAGTCTGATCTGACGCAATGAGGTACACACAAAACACCACATGAATGCTGTGAAAATTCTACTCAATTTATGAAACTGTTTATCTCCACCCTTTATCATAATTTTCTATCATTATTAGTCAGTATTTAATGGTGGAGAAAGCGGAGTAAATGGCTACCTCATTTATCTCAATCGGGACTCAAACTTCGGACCAAACGCAGTTTATGAGAAATTGCGGACTTTTGGCCATTAATGCATTAGACCATCCGGTCATATACGTAGTCCCTAAGAGATTTGCAAAAACACGATTCTGAATTTCAAATAAAGGTGCGGATATAAAACAATGGACATGACTGGCTACAGCTTGCGTTTGTGATCGTAAGTTAACCAGTTAATGCTCACAGATGCCAAAATCAGCCGAGACAATGTTGATCAAATCTTACAGCCAAAAGCATACTTTGGAAAATACATGAAGGAGAAATGTTATTCATAGCATGCCAATAACTCTTCTTCAAATATGTTGTAAAATCTTCCTCAATTCCAAAGTTATTGTCAAATTTATTAACGATCCAGACGACGATATCTAGAAGAACTCTAGAAGTATTAATGGGTTAATACCGCTCCCACCCCCCTCGTTGAGGGGTCGTGTAAGGTCGTTTCACAAACAAGGAATTTGCCATATCTTTGGCCACTCTCACATGTCTCTGTCTGATTGCCATCTCCCGGTGCTAATATGGCAAGGCTAATGATAGAAACATAATAGTAACTTCCTGATATCATCCTCGATTGATCAGAAATATAGTATAATTACGTATAAGCACTCAGCTGCTATCTCGGCTAGTTTTCATTTTATGCCTGAATAGTTTCTTTTTGATAAACAAATTGCGCAAGTATGTAATCGAATCTTTATTTCATATTTTATATATCGTCCTCAAATATCATATTGTATATACTAACATGATGCACAACAGTTCGTTGTCAGTATAGTTGATTGACTTTGTCATCTCTGTATAGCCATACTCCTCAGTTTTGTTACACTTGTTGTTATATCAACATTCCATTGTAGTCATCAATTCATAGTGCTTTTCAACCAATAATTTTCAATGGCGGTTTTGCTTGTTGCCTAAAAGGACAATTAATATATTCTTTTAATCGTTGAACCATTAAGATTCCTTTCTACAACCTTTAGTCAGCCATTTAACATTCATCACCTATTGGAATCGTGTAATAACTTTGAATGATGGAATCAGCACAGGCACTATGATAAAATCTTTTAGATATGCAAAAGAATTCTCACCTCCGTATATCAACAATTGTAAATAACACACTTCTCAACAGGATATTGTTTCTTCAGATATAGATGCTTGTATTGCAAAGAACATATTGAAATAATTGAAGATATCTATTTACAATGTAATAATGTTCGAAAACTGTGGAAAGATACAATATCATGGGCGAGAAATATATATGACTGTCATTTTATTATAACATCTGATCATGAGAAAATTTTCGGTGGTTCTACAAATGACCAAATAATGTAAGTAATCATTATTATGGCAATGTCACGTGATCATGGAATATGTAATGTAAGTACTCATTATTAGCGATGTCATCTATTTAAAACGAAAACGTTAGGCGGACGACGTAAAGAGATGCCTTCTTAAAAACCTTAATATAATTTAAGCTAAAAAACAAACAATATTGACTCATTTGAAGAGAACTGGAAACCCGTTATTACTGAACTAAGGTTTGATATGTATACAAAAAATAGCTGGTACAAATTATAACTACCTTGACAAACATTATTGCTTCTTTTAAAAAGAACAATCTATAAATGTGGTGTAAGGATATCCTATTGAATATATCACTTTATTATATGCCTACTGCTCATTCTGCTGTGATTGGTCAGATCATGGTCACATGACCACCTTACAAAATTGATATTGGGGTGCATAATTCTTTAGATTCGTTAAGTATTTTGTTTGAATGAGCAGTAGGCATATAATAAAACAAATATGGCACTTTGGTTTCGTGTCAATATCAATTTTTATTGCACTCTGAAAAATGATATTGCACTCGGCGCAAGCGCCTCGTGCAATATCATTTTTCTGAGTGCAATAAAAATTGATATTGCACTCACCCAAGTGCCATATTTGTAAAATATCATTGCATGATTGTATACAAAGAAAGGGGAATGCTTCGTAATCAGATGAGTCAAGACAAAAATATATACTATTATTGTTGTACATACCAAATTGTTTGACATATTTATGCAGAATAAAAATCCTGTTGCACAAATGTGCAATTTGAGATTTGAAAAATGAACTCTCATCAATCAATCAAAATAGGATACTTTATATGTGCAGTGGGTGTCTCTCCCTGCGTATGAGATTTTACGCCCCCATATGGTGGTAACGAGAAGGAAACTGTCTTGCCTAATAGGCTGGCGGCCAGGGACCAAATTTTAGAAATTTAATGCGCCGAGAGTCATACAGCCACAACATACCTCATTTGAAAGCTTGAAAGGTCTACTTTAAGATGAGGTATGTTGTGGTGGTCAAATGTGGTCACGTTTTTCTGAAATTTGAGTTGAATTTCATATAGTTATAAAAAAATGACCAAAAATATAAAAATCTAAAAGTGAGCCTGACCGGTCATTTTTTTCCCAATCTCAACCCCACTTGGTGTGGTCCTCTCAGGTATGTATACAAACAACATGCAGTAATATAATTACTTATCCATTGCTTTATTTGCAGATTTTGCCATTTTGTAAGAAAAAATACACCGTTTTTCGAAATTATTTTAAAGTAAGTTCCTATTGCTTATCATATAAGAACTTCCTATCACTGAAAAGCATCACATCACATGTTTCTTGTGTTTCTACATGATTCCCTTTATATTTAGTACCAAAATTGATACTTTTGCTTGACTGAAGCCAGAGCAGTAAGACTTTGTCTACCCCTACCCCTATTATTGAAATATTGCCGAAAATACTAAAAATGCCTAAAATATTCTGCTATAAATCTAAAAACATTGAAGACCCTCTAGTTACCACCTTGGCTGCTAGATTTACATTCAAGCATTAAATTACTGAAGAATTAGGCACCTTACAACATATTTCAGTGTAATAAGGTATACTGGAAGATGCGTATAAACCATATTTAGGTGACATTGACAGTTACACTGGTCAAGAAGGATTCTCCTTTCCACACTATTTAATAAGTACAATGAGGAAAATATAAATGCTGGAAGAAAATTAGTTATATCAACTAATTGGGCCTGTACCTGGTAACAAATCTTCGCTGTTAGCTTAGTTGATTCAGAACAGGAATGGCACTAAGTTCAGACAGTTTTGCGTTCCAGGATTTCATAATTCATCTTCTTCATCCACACCATCATATGAAGTAATGGTATTGCAGCAATCATCACTTGCAGAGCATGAACATAGTTCAGTACATGGCAACTTTTGTTGATGGCACGTGCAGCATGTTGAACATACTTTCTTTCCCCTGCATCTGCAAATGAGGTCTTGGAGTACTTCCGATACCATAGGGCCTTCATAGAATACTGGCGCTACCATTCCCTCATCCTTCCTCCATCCATGATCCTAAGGAGATCCAGTGTCTTGCATTGCTATGTGGGATGTCATCCAAATTTTTGTCTGCCAAGAAGCTCTCCTGACATGCTGTGTGAAACTGGCCTCACAAGGTGGGAGCTTAATTAAGCTGGCATTCTTCTTTGAGGCGAATTTGACCCTAAGATTGTTCAAGTTTTGAATGGCATCTGTGCGCTTTGCCTTTGGATCATACAAAGCTGAAGTAAGCTTTCGTGCTGCTTGAAGAGCTGATGCATCATCTTCACTGTTCAGGGTGAGGAGATCAGAGAAATCATCAGGATGGTCATAAATTGCCTTAAATACTGACTATTTGCCTATTCCGAACAAAGCTGATGTTGAATCACAACCTGTGAGAGCATGTACAGCAGGCAGGATACTGCTGAATGTTGGAGAAACAGAATGACAGATAGATCGCACTGCGATGAATCTACGAAGGTCTGAAGTGCTTGTGATTACACCTGTCTGGATCCACAGTTCCTCAGTACTCTTCAGTTTCGGAAAGTAGTGGACTGTGAGCACTCACACGTCTGTGCTTGGGTCCCAATGATGATGCGCCCTGCAGTTTGTGCCGATTCGAACACCTGATCAGCCATTACCGCATGTAGTATCATACGAGCACAAGGATATACCCAAAATGAATGAATGAATGAATGGTTGCATGGTTAAAAAACGCACCCTGCTTGAAAGTGAAGTGTCTACAGACTATTTCTAAAGTACCAGGGCTCCCACGCTGTACTGAAATACCTTAAAATGAAAGGAATCTTTTTCTTGGCGCCTGTTTACTGTAGAATGGCAAATTTTTCCGTGTGTTTTATTTTCCCATTTTTTCCCGAATGCTTTCAAACGGGAATAACTAACACAAGGAAAATCTATACAGTTCATGCCCGGACTTAATAAACACGGAAATTTCTGACCTTAGAGAAATAGACTGGCCCAGCTTTATCTCTGAAGTGTCTGACCAGCGTTTACTCAGAGTGGTAGCAGTCATCCCTCATTGCAATCTACCAACCAGGGCTTGACTGTCCCCAGAAGGACCAGGTAGGCTGGCGTGGCTACCTGAACCCAAAATCAGGTTGTCCCGCCACCATTTTAGGTAGTCCCATCACTTTTTTCGCTACCATTTTGTAGTGTTTTAGTGGGGAATTTCCAACGGGACTACCTGAATCCAACTTTAGGTAGCCTGACAGTGCTGTTTTTGGAATTTAGATCCCCCGGGAGATGGGACTATGCTATTTGTTTAGCGCTGATGTGGCGGGGAACAATCGCTAATTGTACTGGATGACCACTGATCATGCTGTGACTTTGGCTCAACTATTGCCACTTTACAGATTACATCGCCGTTGATCTATTTCTGGACTGGTCTCTAGACTCGTTATAGTCCAATCGCCACGTGCTTGCTGCAATTAAGGCCCTGCATGTGCAGGTACCCATTGATATTTACTCTCTGCTATACTAAAATTAAAGGTCTACATAAAACAGGGAAATTAAAAACGGAAAAAACATATGTTCTCTTTGTGGAAGTATTAGAAACGGAAACACCCAAAAATGAGAAATTAGGGAAAATTGTCACATGGAAAAATTAGCCATTCTACAGTACTCATTATAGTGAAAACCTACATTTAAAGATTTCTCAGTGTGCATATCCCACCAATCATCAAAACCCCATTGATATCAATTATTACCAAGTCCCTATGACCCATGCTTTGGCAGACCCCCCTTTTCGACACTCATTAATGTAAGCTCCGCAGTATGAAGAACCCGGGGCTGTATCTCTAATAGCCACCCTGATGTTTAAATAGCATCAAAATACCATATGTTGAATGTGTACCGTGACCATGGGAATAATACTGTCCACCCCCATATGAAATATGATTGGGTCCCCATATACTGTAAAGTTCGAAATATTAACGTGGAAGTAATATTAGCGACTTTAACGAGTGGGTCCGACTCGCTAATATTACAATCTGTTTCTCCAACATTCAGCAGTATCCTGCCTGCTGTACATGCTCTCACAGGTTGTGATTAAACTTCAGCTTTGTTCGGAATAGGCAAAAAGTCAGTATTCAAGGCAATTTATGACCATCCTGATGATTTCTCTGATCTCCTCACCCTGAACAGTGAAGATGATGCATCAGCTCTTCAAGCAGCACGAAAGCTTACTTCAGCTTTGTATGATCCAAAGGCAAAGCGCACAGATGCCATTCAAAACTTGAACAATCTTAGGGTCAAATTCGCCTCAAAGAAGAATGCCAGCTTAATTAAGCTCCCACCTTGTGAGGCCAGTTTCACACAGCATGTCAGGAGAGCTTCTTGGCAGACAAAAATTTGGATGACATCCCACATAGCAATGCAAGACACTGGATCTCCTTAGGATTATGGATGGAGGAAGGATGAGGGAATGGTAGCGCCAGTATTCTATGAAGGCCCTATGGTATCGGAAGTACTCCAAGACCTCATTTGCAGATGCAGGGGAAAGAAAGTATGTTCAACATGCTGCACGTGCCATCAACAAAAGTTGCCATGTACTGAACTATGTTCATGCTCTGCAAGTGATGATTGCTGCAATGCCATTACTTCATATGATGGTGTGGATGAAGAAGATGAATTATGAAATCCTGGAACGCAAAACTGTCTGAACTTAGTGCCATTCCTGTTCTGAATCAACTAAGCTAACAGCGAAGATTTGTTACCAGGTACAGGCCCAATTAGTTGATATAACTAATTTTCTTCCAGCATTTATATTTTCCTCATTGTACTTATTAAATAGTGTGGAAAGGAGAATCCCGCTTGACCAGTGTAACTGTCAATGTCACCTAAATATGGTTTATACGCATCTTCCAGTATACCTTATTACACTGAAATATGTTGTAAGGTGCCTAATTCTTCAGTAATTTAATGCTTGAATGTAAATCTAGCAGCCAAGGTGGTAACTGGAGGGTCTTCGATGTTTTTAGATTTATAGCAGAATATCTTAGGCATTTTTAGTATTTTCGGCAATATTTCAATAATAGGGGTAGGGGTAGACAAAGTCTTACTGCTCTGGCTTCAGTCAAGCAAAAGTATCAATTTTGGTACTGAATATAAAGGGAATCATGTAGAAACACAAGAAACATGTGATGTGATGCTTTTCAGTGATAGGAAGTTCTTATATGATAAGCAATAGGAGCTTACTTTAAAATAATTTCGAAAAACGGTGTATTTTTTCTTACAAAATGGCAAAATCTGCAAATAAAGCAATGGATAAGTAATTATATTACTGCATGTCGTTTGTATACATACCTGAGAGGACCACACCAAGTGGGGTTAAGATTGGAAAAAAAATGACCGGTCAGGCTCACTTTTTGATTTTCATATTTTTGCTCATTTTTTTATAACTATATGAAATTCAACTCAAATTTCAGAAAAACGTGACCACATTTGACCACCACAACATACCTCATCTTAGAGTAGACCTTTCAAGCTTTGAAATGAGGTATGTTGTGGCTGTATGACTCTCGGCGCATTAAACTCCTTATTTAAGGCCCTTTTTCCAGATCCGCCGCAGGCCTATAAGGACAGACACCATCGCAGATTTTAACCTGCAACCACTGGGTCGTAAGACCGCCGCTCTCTCTATTTCACCACTGAGTCTCCAATAATGATGATGATGATGATAATAATAGTAGTAATAATAACAATAATAATAATAATAATAATAATAATAATAATGATGATGATGATGATGATGATGATGGTGATGATGATGATGATAATGGCGATGATGATAATAACAATAATAGTAATAACAACAATAACAATTATAGTAATAATAATAACAATATAATACCATTAATAATATTAATAATAATAATAATAATAATAATAATAATAATAATAATAATAATAATAATAATGATAATAATAATGATTAGAAGAAGAAGAAGAAGAAAAAGAAGAAGAAGAAGAAGAAGAAGAGGAGGAAGA
This sequence comes from Maea johnstoni, assembly GCA_963942565.1. Taxonomy (NCBI): domain Eukaryota; kingdom Metazoa; phylum Annelida; class Polychaeta; order Spionida; family Magelonidae; genus Maea; species Maea johnstoni. The sequence goes on along the minus strand of OZ012694.1, from coordinate 34,895,730 downwards.
AGAAGAAGAATAGTAGTAATAACAATTGGTGGCGACAATGAATGATAACAAAAAGAAGTGAAACAAGAAATTTTACTTGAGAAAGTAGGTCAACATGTCTGACCATTGTGTCAACATGTCTGACCATAGTGACCTACTTTCTCAAGTAAAAGTTTCCACCAAAATCGCGTGCTGTAAGGTATTCTCTTGCAGGAACTCCAAATTTGCTTTTCAGTTGCCCTAGCTTATTATATTACGCAGACATGTATGGTATTTATAAATCAAATGAATCTTTATTGATCAAGAAAACCTCATTTGAGGTAAAACACTGTAAAATTAAAACTGTATTTACATTGAGGTCAGCTCAAGCAGGTAAGTTAAAGAAAACTTATATTTGAAACACCAAGACCTCAGGGATTAGATAACTATTGTTAGAAAGGGTACAGGAGTGCTAAACTAGGAGTTGTCTTATTTTGAGTGTGTCACCAGCATCACAGCCTTAAACGGTAAAACCCATGTATATGGGTTCGCTTTTGTAAGACAACGGTAGCTTTTGCATAGATGTTTAACGGTATACGCTTAAGGGGAAATCACATAGTTTAAGGTCAAGTGAAAGTTTTAATTAAGACTTTATCGATTCTTATCAAAAGGTTTACAGGAATTTAATCTTCATCTACCACCGTCATCCACTTTTGACCTATTGATCTTATCCGGTGAATACAGAAAATAAGTAGGTAAGTACCAACATAAAAACAAGAGCACATCTCTTAAATGCGAACATCAGTTGTTGCATCCATGTTTCTCGGTATCTATGAATACCAATCAATGGCGGGAATATCCAAACGCACGTACACACATAACTTTATACATTTATATATATATATATATATATATATATATATATATATATATATATATATATATATATATATATATATATATATATATATATATATATATATATATATATACATATATATATATATATATATATATATATATATATATATATATATATACATATATATTTATATATATATATATATATATATATATATATATATATATATATATATATATATATATATATATATATATGTATATATATATGTATATATATATGTATATATATTTATATTTATATATATATATATATATATATATATATATATATATTTATATATATATATTTATATATATATATATATATATATATATATATATATATATATATATATATATATATATATTAGTCCGTGGGCTAGGTAGGGTTACCGTAGCACCCCCCTCAGTACTCTACTACTTGGTTACTGCCTTATAGAACTGGACGAGCTGCATCTAATGAAGCATGTTAACATTGCATAAACTCATTTGGACTCTGCGTTTTGGGGCATTTTCACCCGAAAATGGCCAAAAACGAGTGATTTTTGTAATTTCTTCATAGAAAATTCATTTTTCGTAACTTAAGCCCCAGATGTTGTACATTAATACTTATGGCCATGGAGATTAACACCAACTATGATTTTACTATTCAAATGACCCCTGGCAAATTTTTCGGCAGTTTTTGACCGGAAATTCACCAAAAACAGCTATTTGTGCAGTAAATCTTATTTTCTCAGCTCAGCCACAACCCCAAGGTGCATGTTAACATTGGTTTAGTGTATTCAAAAACTGCCCCTGGCTCTGTTGAACACATTGGATAGTGTTAACATGGTAGTAATTTAGTCTGAGCGTGATTTTATGGGACTTTCATTTCCGCCTACCTCTATATCAGAAATAACCAAATAATAGCTTAAAGTGATAAAAAAATATATTTTCAAATCAGAAGTGACAACTTAATACATGTCTGATAGCTGAAATAGTTTGAATATGGAATAAACATATGGGGTCATGAAAATGGATTGCCCAGTTGTCTGGGACAACCAAATTTTAACAAAATTTGCTTCACATCAAGTTTTGAGCTTGGAAACAGAGTTCTGAATGAAAACCTTACTACTGAAAGGTATTTAACCTCTCATATTAGAATGTAGTTGCTCTATAATTGATATCTGTCTTAGTGGGATACATATCAATTGTTTTAGGCCAGCTCACCTCTATTTAAAAGCTATTCTAGGAGGCCAGCCAATATACTTTTTCTATGATACATGTAAAAATGCAATGCTTGGGTATGTACTAACATGGTTAGTAGATCAGGAATGACTTTAGTTAGATTAACACTGATGGGACTTAACAGTGTGGTTTTCAAGTAGTCAGGGACCACTAAATTTTACTAAATGTTACTGAAATTGGCTTCATATCCATATTTTGGTGTTAGAATTTAAAGTATTCTTGAGAAGATGATCCTGGGTATAATATTACACTTCCTGTGATAGGATGCTAGTTTTCTATAGCTTCAACTGTCACTTCCTTTTTGTTTTTAGTCATTTTACTTGGGTCATAGGGATCTCTAGGTATAAGGAGAACATAGGACTTGTGTGTACTGTAAGTCCTGTAATGGTAACTCACAAGAAGTGACAAACATTGTTGACAGAGAGCATTCTAACCATTATCAAATAAACTCAATAGTTACCTCACCTATCCTAATTTACATAATAATCTCATCCCTTCTATTTGTGGAAACTAAACACCCAGTAGGCTGCAGAAAGCATCCACACAATACTAAATAGCTTGCTCTAACTCCAACATAGGAGGTGTAAAATGGTTTCCTGAATCCTATCCTGTCGCCTCTGTTAGCTTCATACCTAATGACTTGGGTATCTGTTTCTAATCTGATCTACTACGATTTTCCGTAATTGGCTGGGTACATATATCTCATCACAGTCATTGGTACCAAGTAGGCTAGTTACCTTTAACTTATCCTAGCCATTACCGATATCCGATACTTAAACTCCTAATATCTTAGATATACTTTTCCCTACCATTACCCATTCAAATGCTTAGAGGCTAGGTACCTGTATCCTATTAGGGATCAACATTCAAGGTAGTACTATATAGCTCATTGCTGCTAAATCTTAGTTGGTAGGGCTGCTACTAAAATCTTGGGAGCAGTAGCCCAAGTAGCCCTTATGAGGGCTAATGGTTCTAATTGATCCAGGTTATAGCACTACCAAATCTTTAGAACTAGTATTTACATTGGCTGTTGATCCCTGCCAATAGTTGGGTTACTCTACCACCCAGCTCATGTGTTTGTCCCATCTCATCTCAGCTATTACCCGAGGCATCATTATGTTTGGTACCTATATACCATCCTCTATTACACCCATCATCAATAGGGTTTGAAACTCTGTTACTGGGGTGGTCATTTACTGTTATACCAGTTTAGCCAGTCTATCCTCTTCCAGATATGATTAGGCTTTACCATCCTTCTTTGGGTCAGTCACTGACCGTCTCCAGGGAAGAGAGAGAGAGAGGGTGATCCAAAGATATATAGTTAGGCTATTCCAACCTTCCTGTGGTCAGTCATCGACCTTCATCAGGGCTTAGTCTAGCTACCTGTCCCCTTGACTGGCTACACCAGTGTAACATTGAATCTCACCACACCCCATCCTGGCAATTCTTCAGTAACTGAGGTACCAATCCTCAGAACAATAGCTTGAATGAGATACACTTACCCAGACTTTTTGTACTTAAAGTAATAGATAAAATAGATAACAGTGACCAAGTATAGTGGAATTCAGGGTAACAATTTAGATGAGGTAATGATCCCAAGCCTTATAGGTTTTTGCAAAATGGCAATCCAGCCTATTCTGGACTAATAATTAGGATGAGATAAAACCTACCAGGGTTTAGGGTGGTAGATGGGATTGGATACAGGTACCCAGCTGGAATAAGATGGGACATATGCATAGGTTTTTGACATAAATGTGTTTAGGGTTACATAGCTCATAGCTGCTATGGGGTAGAGGTCAATTGTCCATAAGGCTTGAGGGTGCTAACTGCTATGGGAAACATATCCAAATATAAAGGTTAAGGGCAATAGGCTGATATGGAAAACAGGTATATTGGTAAATAGCAGGGATGGGATGGGGAGGGATACAGGTGCCCATCATTATGCCAATTATGATGGGTGGGGGAAGTGTTAAGTTTATTTGTTAATCTGCATTTTGTTCATCCCTTTTTTCTGGCTTATTGCGGCTAATTTGTGACTAGTCAGTTGTAACTGGTGGAGGAGTACCCAGCGAAAACCACCACCTAACCCCAAGTCACTGGCAACTTTCCCACATGCCCTGGCCAGGATTCAAAGCCAGGCAGTGACGAGAGACAGCTCGCAGTCAGTGAGAATACCTTTTATCACCTGCTTTGCTGTAATTCTCTATGCTGATTGGTCAGGTGTTAGACCTGGAGCCGTTCACACTTCAATATTGAACGGCAGAACTCAATATTACCTACTTGAACCACCATTTTAATCGATATTACCACTTGGCCAGCAATATGACCCCTAGATGTCACCAGCCTCGTTCTGCCCTCCAAAGTTATTATAAAATTTTATGAGATGTATTTGTTCTTTTTTCTTACCATGAAAGAGCAGGTGATAAATTTGTTATGCCTTATTGGAAAGTGCAGTCCGGCCTGCTATCCACCCTCAGTCATCCAGATCCCACGAGGTGGAGCCAAGTGGGATGTGGATGACTTTGGATGGATATCAGGCTGGATCACACTTTCCAACAGGGCGTAACTAATATGATACCATACGGCTATCAGGGCAGGCCCAGATTTGATAATCAGACAGTATGGTTTGGATGCTCTCTGTCAACAATGTGTATTACTTCTTGTGAGTTACCATTTCATTACAGTACAAGCATGCCCTATGTTCTCTTTATGACTAGGGCTCCCCATAACAAATATGAAATGATCAGAATTATTAAAGAAATGACAGTTGAAGTTGTAGAATACTAGCATCTCTTCACAAGAAGTGTAATACTAGTATTATACACAGGTTCACCTTCTCAGGTTCACCTTCTAACATCAAAATATGGCTTTTGAGCCAATTTCAGTTAAAAAGTCACTGGACCCTGACAACTTCATCCAACTATAGTCATTTCTGATCTACTATCCATGTTAGGAAATACCCTAGCATTGCATTATTACATTTATCGATATTGACTGACTTTTGGCCTCATAGAATAGCTTTCAGATATGATTGAGCTGGCCTAAAACAATTGATATGTATCCCACTAAGACTAATATCAATTGTAGAGCAACTACATTCTAATATGAATAGGTTAAATACCTTTCAGTAGTAAGGTCTCCATTCAGAAATCTGTTTCCAAGCTCAAAACTTGATGTGAAGCAAATATTGTTAAAATTTGGTTGTCCCAGACAACTGGGCAATCCATTTTCATGACCCCATATGTTTATACCATATTCAAACTATTTCAGCTATCAGACATGTATTAAATTGCCACTTCTGGTTTGAAAATTCTTTTTTTTATCATTTTAAGCTATTATTTGGTTATTTCTGATATAGAGGTAGGCGGAAATGAAAGTCCCATAAAATCACGCTCAGACTGAATTGCTACCATGTGAACACTATCCAATGTGTTCAACAGATCCAGGGGCAGTTTTTGAATACACTAAACCAATGTTAACATGCACCCTGGGGTTGTGGCTGAGATGAGAAAATAAGATTTACTGCAAAAATAGCCGTTTTTTGGTAAATTTCCGGTCAAAAACTGCCGAAAAATTTGCCAGGGGTCATTTGGACAGTAAAAATCATATTTGGTGTTAATCTTCATGGCCATTAGTATATATGCACAACATCTGGAGCTTTAGTTACGAAAAATGAATTTTCTATGATGAAATTACAAAAATCACTCGTTTTTGGCCATTTTCGGGTGAAAATGCCCCAAAACGCAGAGTCCAAATGAGTTAATGCAATGTTAACATGCTTCATTAGATGCGGCTTGTCCAGTTCTATAAGGCAGTAACCAAGTAGTAGAGTACTGAGGGGGGTGCTACGGTAACCCTACCTAGCCCACGGACTATATATATATATATATATATATATATATATATATATATATATATATAGGGTATGTGTGAACTAGTGTCTGGATATTTCCAAAATGTATTTATATATACATACATACTAGATCTAGTACTTCTTGAATTTTATGGAACTGCAAAACATTTTTACCATTACAAACATGGCGATGGAAGTACACACCTCAGGAATGTCCTCATTGCTAATAAATTATATTTTTGCATTCGAACTAGTGATTTCCTAGATCCTGTTATAGATATCAGATATATAAAAACATTCAACCATGACATGCCTCAAACTAGAGAATACCAACATATTATATTGTTACAATTGGTTGTCGAACACCCTGAACTACTCAGTGTCTGCTAGTGGTAGTGAGCATTTGAATGAGAAATGCATTCTATATTCACTATTTGCTATCACTAGTAAGAATAATGAGGACATATGGTATTTGAGATTTTTGAAATAGGCGATTCACTCTGAATACAAACGATATGTAAATTTATGTATACTCATAATAAATGGTAATACAAATGGAACATAAGTAAAATGAAATATTAATAATAACACATAAGTCACACTAAAAGTGTTTTTTTTTCTTTTAATTTCAAATTGCACACATGTGCAACAAGGATGTTATTCTCTATAGCATGTCAATTCGCAGTGTAACAAATAATACATGTTATAGGTATAAATATAATATATGTGATATTTTCTGGTTGTTTCACCGATCTCACACAAAAATGCAGAAGAATCTGTTTTTATATTGTGTACCAACTATTACTTGTATGAATATCAGCTCTAAGTTCTGTAATAAAAATGTTCCAATTCTCGTCAAACAAGTCTGTTTTGTTTAATATAATTTCCCTTCCTTTCAAAATACTTAAATTCTTCAATAAACATCTTTTAACGTTTGCTATTGTCATTTCTTTACCCTGTTTTCGTTTCTGGTGAATTCTATCCTTTACACTGGTAATAAGTAAATGAGTAATCTGGTTATTTGAAGAGCAACCAAATATTTTTTCATGATCAGATATCACAAAATGTGGATCGTAAATGTTTCTTACCCACGATGTTGTATCTTTCTATGGCCTTTTTACATTACTACATTGGAGCTAAAGGTGTTCAATTGTTTCTATATGTTCCCTACAATATAAACAAACATTTGAGTCAACAATGTTCATTTTGTAAGCAATTCGTTGTTTCCAGTTCTTCGGTGTATCAGTTTATATTGGTTATAAAACTGATACATAGAAAGTGCAAACTTTTTCGCATATTTAAAAGATTTCACCAAGGTATCGTCGGTAATGTCGTCATTTAGAGTTTCAGACCATTTCTCTTTTAATACATTTATCAGGCTTGCTTCATTTTTGAGGCTATTTTAATACACGTACTTGTTACCTGTATTACATATCTCTAATGTATGGAGGATAGTTTCATTATGCCTATCCAACGCCTTTACGAGACCTGAGGCACTCTGAGTACAACCTATCAACGTATACTCATACGACCAACCACAGGGGATCCATTACCTTGTGTGATTACTCTCCAGTCGGTTTACCCATCAAAATCGACATCAGATCTTATGCATTATGACCCAAGGACTTCTTCCAAATTTCCCCTAAAATTCTTCACAAATTGCAAATTTTGGTACTTCCTAAGTCACATATGTCTTTCCTGATTCATCACTTTGTTGTTCATGTTATTTTAAAGTTTAGGGTTGTTAAAATGTTTACAACAGCTTGCTAATGTGGCACAAAACATGAGTACTGACCTACTTATTTGCATTTGTTAATAATGGTGTTATTGAAACACAGTGCTTGAAGTCAGTTCTTAACATGTTTGTTAAACCCCATAACACTTACACCGATCTTAACACAGACTGTAACAGATGTTAAGTTATTCATAGTTTTGTGTTCCAGAACACCATTTCAAAGCTAATTTCACAGGACTAATGTCTAAGTAGTTATTTTTGACCTGACTACAATTGCCCTGTTAGTGTTAAGTATATTTAAGTATACGTAAACTGTAATTGAATGAATGAATGAATGAATGAATGAGGGCTTATAAAGGCACATCAGCACATTAGGCTATTTAGTGCTATACAGTTTTTTTTCGTAAAGTGGTTGTTTGCCATTGTTGAAGAACAATGTCAAAGCATGTGAAAGAAGAAAAAGCGGAAGAGAAAGAGAAGAGCCTTCATATCCAAAGAGGACCAAGGGATCTTTTAGATGCATGGTATCCATAGACAGATCCACACATCCCCATTTTTTATAAGGCGAGCAGGGTGCCACGCTGGCGTAGGGTTCCCCGGGAGGTGCCAACTTTTATTGCACACGGTAGGTGTGCCCCTTGCGGGGGGCGTAAACTGTAATTAACACCACACTTATGCTAACAGTACTAACACTATTGTTTGCAGAAGTGTTAATGCAACTGTGTTTATGTTGCGAATCTGTTAATTAAACGACTTAAAAAAGGTAAACAGTTTTGTTGTAAAACAGTGTTTAACTAATACTGTTTGGAAATGGAAACCAGATCGCATAGTACTATCTGAGTATCCTTTCATTCATATAAGGATCTCGAAAAACTGCCCTAGTGTGAGCACTATATCAACTCGATGTCTGCACCCAATGTAAGCTGTAAAACTAATTTGCGTTAGCCTAAACCACCGCCAGCGCCTAACCCAGAATCTCAATCAAGTGAGAGATAAGTGAATTTAGTTTGTCTTTGCACGGCACACTGACACTTAACCACTCCACTAACAACATTAATAATGACTTTGACTTGTCGAAAGCTTTTGATGCGGTTTTTATCTGATAAACCTATTGATGCCTATATACACTTACCACTGCCCTTTTGTGACTTTGTGTCAACACAAAGTTCAATGTGATAACAGTTATTGTTAAGCCTTAGATCAAACAGTCATTCAGACGCTTACATGCCGAAAATAGAAAGGCTCATCTTGCTTGAACAGTGTGAGGGGGAGTAGTTTTTAGTTGAGATAGATACATGGAAAGGACAGCAGGAGAAGTCCATTGAGAAACTTCGATTATTCGTGCCAAGTTAAGCAAAAGGCTACATACAACATTGCCACATTCCACAGGGCAGGAGTGGACTTTAAACAGCTGTTTGGTTTTTATACCAACGAATTATGACAGGTAAGGGAGTGGTTTAAAACGCCCCTACTGGTCCCTTTCATCGTGGGATATAACCAAGCACTAGAGTGTTATTATTGGAATTTTTCCGATTACATCTTTTGAATACAATGTGCATCTTTAGTGAAGGTTAGATTCGTAGACGGAATGGACCTTTGCATTAATTACCTACAGTATAAATGGCAGAGGAATAAGATCAAGAGAAATCATAAACAGTCATTTAGTTTCGAGGTCGTGAATTTATCAACAACAGTTGAAAACTTCAATTCTATCTTCAATGAACTGTAAGGACTTAACTTCCAAACTACATTACTCTCAAGGAAGTTTGTAGGCACAACGGTGTTGCAAGGAAAAATAGGCGACGGGGTTAGTTTTGTCATTGAAGCAGATCACGGAAGTGTCAACAGCTAACTATCTGGAACACATAGGTATGATTTGTCTTTAGTAGAAACACAGACGAAAGTGTATATCCGGGTTTGTGGAGTACATTCACATCGATGTCCTTCACACTTTATACATTCTGACATGACTTGAATTGGCTAAGCTTATCACCAGGCGTCGTCATACGAACGACTACAACCTGATACTGTACCGGCGACGTGAATTCCTAAGCAATGAATTAGTAAATCTTAAAATTGCATTAACTTTTGCAATGTCTAAAGTACACTGACTGGGTTGATGTGATAAATTTATTCCAATGGTATGCTCTTGTATCATCTTTAACAGTCAACGAAGTCCAAACAAGGACTGAAGGTGGATCTACTTTGGATGCATTACTGGTCACAACTTCATTGACGTGCTATACAACATAGTAAGATGAAGTACTTGGGAATAAGAATTACAAAAGGATAACTCGATCACACCATGTTGATGGCATCCCTTATTAACCTTATTACTCTTTCAAGACAATAGGATCTGTAACTGTTGGACTCATCAAACAGTTGCAATATACGTGGTTCCTCATTTGTACTGTACCTGGACATGTTTCATGCAATTATTTTGAATAAGGCTTCCCAATTAAAAGGAGAATGGACCTGCATTTCTTCGTTGCATTGTGCCACGCACCAAAAAACTTCTAGATGTAAAATGGGAAATACACATTTATGGAAATTACGTCATACTTGTGCATGGATTCTACTAGAAAGATAGTTGTTTCAAGGTAGGTACAGATATTCTTTATAAAATAAGTAACAGAAAATAACACTTTGAAAGTGTTTATTTAGAAAGGTATTGATGCATTTATGGATACTTGATTATGATCTTTAGCTTTTGATAATCATGATTTGGTGATAGGTATTCGTACACCTATACGTTATCTACACACAATACAACTACACACAATACAACTACACACAATACACATTCTTATAAAACAAGTTACATATCATTAACATTTAACACCAAATAAACCTTTGTTGCAAGCACTACCAACGTGCTCTACTAGTTTATGCTGTATAGTGTATGCTGATAGTGCACGTTTTTTTTTTATATTTCATCGTCGATAGCATTCCAAGTGACTATCCTCCCTGAATATTTTCACATGCATTTCTATTTTAGTATGCCGCAGTCAGGTGATTAAGGTGTACTCTGGGGCTGAATAACAAATCAATTAACATATCTATTCCGAAAATGTTTCCTGTGAGGTTTCCTTTGCTACGACCTGTCATGTAAAAAAAAAAGATTTTCTATTTATGACAAATATCTTTTTTCATTTCATTACTTTATTTTGTTTCTAATTTTCCTTACAAGTATCGATAACAGTTCCCAAGCCAAAACGACTGCTATATGAAACAACAATTCGTAATATATAAGAGCATTATCAATTATGGCACAGCAAGCCCCTTGCCATTGAAGACATTTTATAAAAATGCTCAAATATTAACGAATATTATTGGGCTATTTTAATACTTATCCATGCATCTAGGTTATGCATCTTTGTTGACGATTTGATAGTATGTGATGGGTTAATGTAAACTATTCGAGGGTAGTCTACACCTATGATGGACGTAGAAAGACATTAATCATGCTCTTTATAGGTCAAAAGTTAACCCTAGATACTAAGCCAATAATATAATCTAGGTTACATAAGATGTACAGATACTATTGATAATAGTGTTTTGTAATGCTTATGTATAAACTTAAACATATACATGTATATATATATATATATATATATATATATATATATATATATATATATATATATATATATATATATATATATATATATACATATATATATAGAGAGAGAGAGGAAAAGAGATAAACATATATATATATATATATATATATATATACATGTGTGTGTGTGTTTAAATATATATATATATATATATATATATATATATATATATATATATATATATATATATATATATAAACACACACACATGTAAATATATATATATATATATATATATATATATATATATATATATATATATATATATATATATATATATATATATATATATATATATATATATATACATGGTTAACTGAATCACTGATGCACACACTTCAAATGGGACGATATACGCCTTTAGATTTTTTTGGAAAGTAGAAATTATTGACTACTCGATTTTTTCTCATATTTATATCTCGTTGATGTTGTTTGCTTTCAACTCACCTAGCGTCAATCTTGGTATCAATTCACATTTGTGATACACAAATGCAGTTCAGTAAGTCACTGCGAACAACTATACACCACAAAAGTCTGGATGCTTAACATATGGTGCCAAAACCGATACAGACGCTTCAGTTATCTAGTTAGTTTTTAATGTGACAAACACGTAGGACCCTAAGTTACTGAAATATAAATATGCATTTATACATATCAAGTATCTCAACATTTTAGTGTACGATTCTATAAATTCATTACTAATTACACCTCTAAAAGAGTTCATAAGAAATGCACACCTGTATGTGTTATGAGGCCCTGTAGAAGATTCAGGTGATCTCCTGACTGCTGACGTCATCCTGTAGATCACACACCTTCCACACACCTATAGAGGGCAACATAACTCCAATAGCCAGACCATAAAATAACCAGAGCTGACCCTGTACACGGATCCATTGAGACGACTTAATCTGCTATCAATCATCATTTCACATTAGAAATTAATATCACAATAGGAGCAACAATCAGAAATATACATTTCTTATAGATTTCAATATGGCGTTTTCGCCTTGAAGTCACTCCTACCCGAGAATGTTGCAAATTCGAATCAAAGTATTTCTTGCTTTGATCAGTCCCAGATAACTTGCAGATAAAGTGTGATTGGCGATACCTATAAACGTACTACTTAAATGTAGTTGACTTTGTCGTGATTTTTGAAAGCAATTTATTAAAATCATTTTCATCAGACATAACCTTGTATTTCTACATCAATTTACCACTGTTTAATTGCCCATGTGGACTCCAGACAGTCAAATAAGTGGTCGCATATGAAATCAATAACTTTTAATATAGGTACTGCGTGAAAATCAAGTGAATATCACCTCAAAATGAGGTGATGGCTTATATGGCTTGACCGATATTCCTCCAAATATTTCTCGAAAACCTGTCATCTTTTGTAAAAAGTTTTCCCAATGAGTCTAACTAATTCGAACATGATAGAGTTAATGCTACACACGTCACTACGTACGTCATCATGTGTTTGATAGAAGATAAGGTAGGCGTTTTAGTGTCATTCTGATTCTTTTTATGGAATTATGATTTGTATTTTTATAGGAATTCAATCACCTCAGAAAACCTGGATATCTTCACCATTCACCAGTGGCTACTTACGATTTAGCTTTACACTGTATTATGACATAACTTGACAGTACCTACGGTACCATCGCATGTCATATTAAGTCATATTAATCACGACAGCTAATAGTGCCGTCAGCTTAACTCGCAATATATTTTAAAAACACCATACTTAATGATATTGTAAAAGGGAATGGATAGGGTAAAGGTTGCTTATATCTTAGGTAACATCTTGTACAAGGTGTAGAGGTCTGTATTTTGGAAATATTCAAAATGAGACCTCTGTAACTATAACCTTCTAACACCTCTGTGAGCCTCATAACATGTCTGCCTATCAGGTGAAAATGTGACAGTCATCAAGTAAATGCTTGTGCATGTTGGACAGCTTTTTCTAAATTTCAAACCTTTCAACGTATGCAACATATTTATGTTTAAATCGACAATGGCAATAACGCTGAATTGTAGGGTTGATGAGCAGAGTAGGGTTAAAATTTTATATAAAAATAATGCCCTCCTGTAGTGCTGGGACAAGTTTAGTCTCACACATTCCAACTTGTGCTAAATGTCATGTGTAAGAAAGGATTGTGCAGGTAATATCCCCCCCTCTTGATTGTACAAAACTAATCATCTTGATGAATTTTCTGCTCGTGTATAGCGTTCCTACAGTATTAAAGGCAGTAATGATTACGAGGAAAAATGTGTCTTTACTGACAGGAGATACCTCGAACATACCTCAGTCAAATTTAGATATTCCACTTCAGTGGACACCCTCTAAAGTGAGCCCCTGTTGGACCTACCAAAACTGGTCAACTTTCCATAACCAGTCATTAATCCTTGCAGAGATATTAGCCAGCGTGAATTTTACAGATGTTAAAACTATACCATCCTGATGATTGGTGCTAATATGTTCTAAGTTTCTGAATCACTAGTTACTTGTAAAGTGTTACAATTACAAATCAGGTAAACAACTTCTGGGACATCCCTTTAGCTGAGCGGTCTGATGCAGTATGTATCAACTGTTTGCAATCTCTCACAATGGCTAAAAGGTCTTGTGTTCGAATTTGCCTCGGGACATTCTAGAAAGGTATAGGTAACTCGGTGTTAGTTTGTGCTTTTACCTGGGCACTCCGGTAATGATTTAGAAACAATATGGCAATAAAGTGATAATGGATTGAATTTCAAATCCAAATTCGAATTACTTCAAAGGTCAGTGGGCTTGAACTAGTACTAATTCGTTTCCTAGAACTAAGCTGTTCTGTTTGTCCTTTGTTATGACTACTAGTATCTGTTCAGTTGTCACTATAGCCGTCAGTCGATCGCCCTGGTCAAAGATCGTTGACCGTTCTCACAGCGCTATGCAAAGAGGCTTAACCCTTACGCTGCTGGTGGCTAATTTGGCCAATACAAAATAATGCCTGAAAAAGATTATTGAAACCCTGGCATATGGGTACTCATCGAGAGCTATCCAATGAATATCAAAATGACAGGGTTTAGATTATTTTGAAAATGTTTATGTCCTTGTGCTTAGGACGAAAGTAACCCCAGCATTGTAAGGGTTGATATATGAAGAATTCTCCTTTGAAATAAGTTGAACACGTACATGAAAGCCAGTTGATTATCATCAACGGATTTTAAAAGCGAATACTAGTATTCATGGTGGTGAGACGAATAGCCTCAAGCACCAGGTCTTACTACGAGATTATGCTGAACCTGAACAGCAGGCTGGTATGGTTGCTATACAAATGTGGCTTTTGAATGGGCTGTCTATGATATTGGCGTATGAAGGGCAGTCTTTGGTATCCTGGCAATTAGACAAAGACATGCAATTACACAATGAATGTCATAGTGTAAGCTACAAAAGAAAAAAAATCACCGTAAAAGACAACAATTCTTAATTGGCTTTTTAAAGGATTCAGCAAATTATTTAAGATCAGACGATTAAAGAGTATTTCTCAATATTGAACCAATCAGAGTTAAGAGTTAAACAACGAAAATAAAACGGGGCTCATTGTAAAGGAACTGTCGCGTATAGTAGTTTGTTTTTTACAATGAATTGCAAGGTGTTTGTCTCGAAATATGTTATTCTACACACACACACACACACACACACATATATATATATATATATATATATATATATATATATATATATATATATATATATATATATATATATATATATATATATTTACAGACAAAGCAGATTTCCAGAATGAAAAGTTGGCAATAGTTCCTATTTTTAACAGTCATTGTTAAAAGGTGGTAAGACACAAAGCTTCAAGCATGAGGAACTAGTGTGAGTCTATGCTCAACCAGTAGGATGGTTTGGTTGCTATACAAACGTAGCATAAAGAGGGCTATCTTTGGTCCCTAAGGAAATGAAAGGTACCTAGAACTGAGAAGGGAATAGACCTGATCCATGTAAGGACCTATGTAGTGACCTACTTCAGCCTGGTGAAACAAACAAATCGTTCGGGGTATGTTTTTGCAGAGACACAAAGAGGTATATTCAGATGTTTGGTTACTATTGCCACTATTCGTGCTCTACCTACCTACCCTCTATCTAAAAGCAACCTACCCCTAAGATTACTGGGAATGAGATAAAGCTATTAGGATTGTTATTTCCATGATTTCGCTTTACCTATCTAGAACAGTATTGGATACTACATAAATGTTTAAAAAGATAGATGTGAACAGGTGTTATTGTTTGAAAGCAAACACTATTACCTATTCTTTACATTGTGCTGTTACTTGACAGTGCCATGCACCTGCGAAATGAGGAGATCATCATAGCCATTTCAATATATTTCTATTACCATTGAGGGATGTCCCATACAAAATAGTGTATAATCTTTTTTTTAGACTTGTGTTCTATATATCTAACTTGCTTTATGAGTATACAATATGAAGGTTTAACCTTTTCAAACGTTTTGGTCTGGGTTAACATGCTTTATTTTACTAATGACGTTGTGTTTACTCCCAAGGGAGTACCTATGATTAGTGTCCAAAGTTTACACACACAATAGCTATTTCTAGCCTTCTGATACGTATGACATACACACCCATTTTATCGTTAGAGTGTCCCTTTTTTATTTTAGGGGCAATTAGTCTGCTATTCAAAACTTGTGCAATGTGCAAAAGTCCATTAGGAGGAGGATTCGGTTTGAAGTCGCTTTCAACAGATAAGATCATTTACACATGCACTTTGATCTAGTACGTAGTATTTGCAATTCAATATTTTGTAAATTCAGTTCTAATAAATCTGAAAAGGATACTAGTAGATTTTACAACAGCTGCATAGTTATGACGTGTGGTAAACACATGGGGGCTTGGTGCTTTGAAGGTTCAACTTAAAATATGGGGCGAGGTATTTTCCTGATTTATTTGATAGCAAGTTCAGATGAATCATGTGCATGCCATCAATTCGAAGATATAGTTGTATATAATGCATGAACGAGTTTCATTGTAATTCGTATCACTTTTGATAATATACCTTTCTGAACAAATCTTTTTTCTAATTACCGTCATTTCTTATTTCTTCGTGTCATTTCCGTTTATTTCTTCATCACAATGTTCTTGAGTGTACGTATCTTTTGTAGCAGAATTAGCTTAACTAATCAGGTCAAAAACTACGACCTACTATTCTAAGCCACAGCCTTCCCAAGACCATCCTTTCTCACACAGGGGCATGTGATGTCTACAGCTCTAAACAAGGGAGGTTTGCTGAGTGGGAGGGCGGTTTGATAGCTCAGCTGAACCTATATCTAGCAATCAGGGGAACTGGAGGAAAGAATATAGGACGGAAAAACGTATTTGTGTGACTACCAAAGCAGGAGCATACTATTCTCTCCATAAAAGTAATGTGTTGTACTTTATCATGTATGTTATATATATACATAACTTTAAACGCATAGATCTTAAATCTCCGACGGGCGGTTGAAAGTATCTGACTGGATAGATAAAGGAGAGGTTTGGTACAAACATAGAAAAATATTTTACAAATATTTCACTTTGATGAGTGTTATAGCAATTTTTATTGCACTCTGAAAAATGATATTGCACGAGGCGCTTGCGTTTTGTGTTTTGTCATCAATAAAGATAATATGATTTGTATTCAGGCAAGGGTAACTTCCTAATCAGGTTTTTACAAGAAGCAGAAACTCTTCTAAGATCCTTGTCTCAATTCACTTCTGTTGTGTTCCCTTTCAAGAGTTCAAGTTGGGAAGTAGGCACATGAATTTAACTAGTAATATTGGGGGGTAATATTGCACCCCAATATCAGTTTTGTAAGGTGGTGGGTGACCATGATAAGACCAATCACAGCAGAGAATGAGCAGTAGGCGTATACTAAATATGGCTATGTTGACATATCCATATTATAGAGTATGGAATACATGATCAATTTCTAAAGCATATTTTTTAAAATAAAAAAATCAATTTCATTAGAACACCGGATGTGTTGCCAAAAGTGATTAATCATTTAGATACAAATAGCTGCAAGAGATGATTACAGAACACATTAATCTGTTTGATTGCATACGAAGTTATCCCTTCTAACACTTCATACTTAGAGACAGGAAGTTTTTTATTACAGAGGTAGTGTAATCCTTGACGATAAAAAGTTGATAGCAATGAGTTTGGCATATGTCTATCAGGTTCAGAGCCAAAAGGAGGACAGAGAAATGGGAAAGAGTTTGAATGAAGACCAATACGCTTGAAATAATCAAAAATTACTATTTCAATATTGATGATGATCTAAGTTATAAATTAATTACTTAGATTTTAGCTAAGCACTATTGATTATGCATGCACACGATGAGAAGAACACCGTCACGTTTTTTTCGAACTTGTCTGTTGTCTTGGTATTTCTGCAACCCACGATTCTGGATGACGGTACACTTATATCCTATATCATGGTAAGCGTGTCGCTAAAAGACAATTGGAAATGAAGTCGTGGCGTGCGTAAATTGATGCCATATTGATGACATAATATGCCGACTTATTCCTGAGTTTAAGATATTTGACCCTTTGGTGGGGAAGAGCTTTGATTAGAATCATGGAAAATGTTATGTAGAATTACCAACGGCACCTGGTGGCCGTATGGACGAGTGGATAAGATTCACGCCAATAATAGTTGTCATAGGTCTTGTGAGTCATGCAGTCCGTCTGACATTAAGACACAGTTGGAGGAGGAGGAGGAGGGCTAAGAAAATACGCTGTCAAAAGGTACTGTACATTTTTTAATAATACAATCTTCGATGTGAAGAATTTTTTGTTCTAATTAACCCTCTATGCGGCTGGTGACTGATTTGATCAATTTCAAAATGATGCAGAACACATGAAAATAAATAATAACTGAAACCCTGGCACACACATGGGTACTCATCTGAAAGTACTCGGCGCGAGCTATCCAATGAATACCAGCATGACAGTTTAAATGGTTTTCAAAAATCTTTGCGTTCTTTGGACGAAATTAGTCTCAGCATTGGAAGGGTTAAAGCCGTGTTAGAGATCTTCTTCATTATGCTTCTAGCTAAGTGAAACAACATGTTTTCAAAGTTTGATGTAAATAGAAATTTTCTTCGGAGTATTCTACTGGAAGAGAAGGGGCATACCCCAATAGTGAATTGGTCTAGGGCATTGTTACTGACTGTTCGCTGCGTGTTAGCATTGGCGGGTTTGAATCTGGCTGGAGTCGAGGCGTACGCTACAGGTGTTTATATCTTAGTGGTTTAAGGTAAGGCAGTAGATTCTCCTGGCAATCTGGTTCCTTTCACCATGAATGGCTTTCTTTCGCCCTTTAGTTTCTGCATTGCAAAAGTGCTAGCAATACACGAAATTACAATGTCTTCATTCAAAGAGGCAATCTATATCTACATATATTCACAATGCAAGGTGAAAAGTTTTTTCACTTTGGTGCCCATTTGACTGTGGTGCCCATTTTCTCTATTACAGGACAATTCCACCATGGATAAAACAGAGGCCCAAATAGTTTCTTAAGGTATTCTCTACTTAAACCCAAGTTCCCACCAGTGCCAACCTTCATGTATATTGCTGTTTAAAGACCTCCTAACAGACACAAAATAGAGGCACTGGGGGCGGCCATTTTAGCCTGTTTATAGCCTCTAAACTGGCTGTTGGTGCAACTAGCTAAGTCATTAGCAGTAAGGTAGCCGAAATGATGCAAATCAAACGTCGATCGAGGTTTTACATCAGTAATTATTCTAATTACACATCTAGCTCCTTGATCGCCTTAACAAGCCTTTCCCTTAGGTTGGCAGCTCTACCTACTGTACCTGTAGTTGTCTAAAACATCTCAAAATCTCCTAAGTTGTTTAATGCAAATTCCATTGCAAATAGTTGGGAGTATGAACGTCCATGAAGTAAACAAGAGATGGAGCCAGATCAGTCAGTTCATCAAGACACGTTTGAAAATCAGGTTGTAAATGTTTGCAAAACTTTGTTTATTATTTTGCAGTTACCATAGTATTTATATGATCAATACTTTACGACATTATTTCAACAGCAAGAAGGATATACATGCTTATGACTTTAATAAGTAGAGCACTAGAACTGTGAACTCCGTGTTTATCTGATGATGGTGGTGGCCATAATTGGACCAAAGATCGGACTAGATATACGCTTTGAAATATATGTACATGTACCTGACACTGATGCTCTAGATTTTTCAAAAGGGAATCTACACTTCTCTGTTCCTTCTATGTAACTAGAACTGCTTTTACAGAATTAAAACTAACTTGCTTAAATGTTGGTCAAAACTTTCAATTTCCAGAATCTCTCCCAATTTATTAACCTTTGATCGCCTGTTATACCTGAACGCATGTACCCATACATATTCGGCTAGTTCCCTGACTTTGGTGACATCTCTTTTTTCCTTCGTGCACTCATTCATGAATACACACGTTCATGATACTATTAATACTCTGTAAAGCTGCTCTCACACTGAGCACGAAGCCAACCAGACTGTACGCGAAGTATGCAAATTCCACTACTGGTTAACTTCGCGGAGCTTCTGGTTGTCTTCGTACTTAAGCGTGTCCACTTCGCCATACTACGTGGTCACTTCGTGGCCGCCGCGGAAATTTTTGAACATTCCAAAAATTTCAACACGAAGATTGACCTACATACATTCTTGTCCACTACGTATACACTACTGGTTGACTTCGCGTTCTACTGGTTCACTTCGCGTTCTACTGGTTCACTTCGCGTTCTACTGGTTCACTTCGTGTTGACTTCTTCATCAAATTTCCAACACGATTGACCAGGAAGTGACCGCGAAGACAACCCGTAGTAGCGCGAAGACAACACATTAAGTTCATATTACCATCTCATTGTCTTCGTGTTTAGTCGTGTTGGTGTTTTTGCCTTCTTGTAAGCTTCTGCAGAGATCATGTACACTTCTCATAGACTCTGTGTTATCTACTGGCTTCCTTCGTACATATGCGTGTTGTGTACGTGTTGACTTCGTATGGTATGGTTGATTACCTTCTAAATTTACATATTGTCCGCGAAGTGAACAAGAAGTGGAGTTTAGCCACTTCGCGTACAGTCTGGTTGGCTTCGTGCTCAGTGTGAGAGCAGCTTAATTAGAAAGCTTTGTCCGGCCTGATATCCACCTGAAGGCAGGTCATCCCTCGAGGGTTAGTCGACTGATACGGATTGCTGAGGGGGGGGGGGGGGGGGGGGATTACATGCTGTAACATACACGAATACATAAATGCATACTTTTTTTATTTGATTAATGCACAAGTGCAGCAGCATTTCTATTTTGAATCACACAAACATAGAATATATTTATGTATGTTTATATATATTGACTGCAATTTCCATCACAAATAATAAATAACATACAGAGTATAATATGAGCAAAACATAGCTCTATCAAATATTGAATACAAGAAAAGAAAATATGAAGAGAGCCCCCACATGACATTGAGGCGAAGGTTACATAATTAGGGTGGGCTCAAAAAGAGGAATTTAACATATATACAAGAGAAATCAGTATCCATTGGTCGAGCTGTTGGTCTAAGTCTGACACTATCAAGAGGAACTATACAGTGTACACACTAGCCTCCCCCTTGAGGAAATACAAGTGTTACACATGTCCCACATGAACAAGATCTGAACAAAAATAAATACATACATGCTTACATACATCAATATATACATACATTGGGTGACGTGGCATATGATCACTTTATATTATAAGTAGAAGCATGATATTAAGTATATTGTGCACACGAAACAAAATGTTTATCAACAAAACTAAAACAAAATCTATGCTTCTGTGCACAAGACAGAAAAGAATGAATTTATAAAGTACCCTTAAAATCAAAATTGATAATGATTATTTAGAAAATTCACAAAGTGAAAAGGTTCTTTGGGTTACAATTGATGAATCTTTATGCTGGACTAAACAAGTTGATAAAACCTATTAAGTATATTCTCCTTGCTTTTACCACTCATGGAATGTGTTTGAGATGAGTGTACACCTTTGTCCAATTTTGTCATGAATAAGTCAGATTCCAATCTAACTGGACAATCATTTGACCTATACTTTGATTATTATTATTTTTTTTTTCGGAGAGGGTTGACAAAATATCTAGTGAGATGGCAAAACTATTTTATCTCTCTGCTTTTATCGGAGCTTTCTTATACCGTGTATATTTCTTTTTAATTTTGGGGGTAAGATGTAAGTAAATAAAAGTTTTTAAATAATTTTTAACTGTTTTTGTTGCATCAGGATACTCTTTCAGTATGTACTTAAGGGTATCGGAGCTTTCTTATACCATGTATATTTCTTTTTAATTTTGGGGGTAAGATGTAAGTAAATAAAAGTTTTAAAATAATTTTAACTGTTTTTGTTGCACCAGGAAACACTTTCAGTATGTACTTAAAGGTATCTAAGTCATATTCTAAAACCAAATTAAAGTAATCAGTTATTATTTAATTTGGAGTTATTTACTTATCTAAATATTGAATAATAGAAGGAAATATAAAATTAGGATTATCTTCATTTGGGGCATAGCTAAGAGTTAAATTTAGTAACATATACTATTTACTCCAATATCTTTAATTCTATATCTGCCATCCTTTCCTTTTAGTATATATATATTCAAAATTACCTGCCTGATGTTTTATTCGTATCATTTATTATGATTATAACTTTCCATTATTTTTTAAATCTTGATCAGAAGCAATTAGGTACATCTCTTGTAAACAAGCTATACTGGAATGATGTTCTTTAAGTATAGCTATACCATCCTTTCTTTTAAGCTAATCCATTGTTCCTCTAACGTTTGATGTTTCCATACTTAACTAGTAATCCTTTATTTGCAAGATAGCTATCTACTAATCATGTTTTCCAGTATGCCAACGACAGAAATGTTAATACTAATGAGTAGACAAATAGCAATGAGCAGCTTCCAGTCCCAATCCATGAATCTAGTCGAAGTAAAATACAAACTGAGTGCATCTAGTGACAATGAAAAGAACAGGTACACAACCCAAACACCTAACTAAAAAAAACGCCAATAGAAAAAATGCATAATTGCATGGCCTGGTCAAACTGAATAAACTATTATGAAAAATGACAGGAAACACCACATAACAGCAAAGAACTAAAATTACTTTAAAACTCTCTAAAATTGCTTTCCTTCTATGAATATAGCATGTGCATGCGTTTTAGCAGATGGATGCATATTGGGTAATATGCTCAACTGAACAGGATGCTTTTAGGGTCACTTCTATGCATATTTATGCATGGAATTTTCAGTATATATTTACTTTAGGTTCACTTGAGCAGTTGCAGACCTTCTGTCTTATTGCTTTAAAGAGATCTCTGTATGCGATCTTGTCACATTAAACAACATAAAGTAAACATTTATCAAAGAACAAAAGATGTTCACGAAACTTGTGTACATTGAACACCTAGGAGAATGATATATACACGTGTTCGATGTGTGTAAGTGTCCAATTTGGCAAATTCTACTCTACTTGTATCAATCCTGGCGCAATTAGGGAGGATATAGGACAAATGGTTTGCTCTTATGTCAATCATCGGATAAGAGACAAGAATACAAATAACCACCCACAAACCATGTACGTAATGGTCGTGGGAGTGAAAATGGGTACGTTCGTCCTAATAGCTTAGTGGATCTGCACGATTACAGTGTGGAACGTGCAACGTTGTGCAGTAATATATATATATATATATATATATATATATATATATATATATATATATATATATATATATATATATATATATATATATATATATATATATATACATATATATATACATATATATATATATATATATATATATGTATGTATGTACGTGCGTGCATACGTGCGTATGTATGTATGTGTGTGTGTGTGTGTGTGTGTTACAGTAAGAGAAAAGAGAACGTGATATCGTTCAAGTGCTATTGTCTTTTGAAACTAGCAGGAACCAGTGGTAATTATGACGTCACAGACATTGATAGAACTCAAGCAATGACCTCCTCACCCTAATCATTCCATTAGCTGCTTATTTAATGATCCAAAATTCGTTGGAAGGGCTAAAATGTTGTATATTGCAGTCATTCATATCATTACTACACCACAGGTACGCAATAACAATTCGCATTGTCAATTCCAATTAGCGTGACTCGCCAGGCTATTTTTGCCTTCGATTCAGGGGGGTGGTTGCCAATTTGGGCACATAATCCTATTTCAATGAATAATTGAGTTAGGTGTACTATAATTAGACCTCTGTGGTTGCCTATGCTCACAGACTATCCTTTTTACACTATTTATTAAAGGAAACCTTGCAAAAGGCTCACTTGATTGAATTAGTAATTGCATTGTGTTCGATTGAATACAGGTGTCTGTAAGAGTTTTTTTATGACAATTGATTCCTCAATCATTTTCCTTGACTCTTGTCATGATTTTATATTCTCTTTTTCATTTTTTATGACAAGATGGTTCTTTATTATTCAATATTTTAAAGATTTAGGCTGCGTGGTTGAGTGACTTCGTACTATTCATTTCTATTTTTCAAACATCATATTATCATGTTTATATTACTTCTACACATATATCCATGTGTGTATTCATTGGCGCCCGTTTTATCATTTCGAGATTTATTATTCTAAATGTAACCTTGTTTGACTTAATATAGCACTTAATGTTCTTTCTGGTACTGTACAAAGAGTAAATACTAAAGAGACAAAATGTATATTTTCATGTAGCATGGAATACTCTAGGTATCTCACATTTATGTCAGTCTTTCGTAGTACAATGAATTCTTAATCTTGATATCGATCTGCTTTATACTTTGCATTAATACACTAATATACGGTTTTCACTATGCTGAGATACTCCATTTTGACTGTGAAAAGGTATAACAGTTGTTCAAGGTACACGTATGCTCTAGAATTCAAAACTAGAATTTATATATATATATATATATATATATATATATATATATATATATATATATATATATATATATATATATATATATATATATATATATATATATATATATATATATCATCAGCTCCACTCTGATACTAACAGCTGATTGGTCAATTGCTGTGGTGTGCAGGACTCGATTTTGGCAACTGCTTTTTTCATTTTTTTCATTTTTCGCTCGAATTTGCCATCCAAACTTGGCAAACGTTTTTGGAGCACTACGTCGTGTATAGATGAACATACTTTTTTATCTCAACTCTGCAAAATGTTGTGAAATTTGCCCATTGCCAACAAATCAAGTATGGCGGGAGGATGGGGGGGGGGGGGGGGCGGTGGGAGGGGAGGGAGCTGATGGTAAATCCGGCCTCCGGCCTCGTGTGATATGGTTGGCTTCTCGCAGACACCGGGCCGTATCCCTTTTTTACAAGGAGGATAACTAATAATCTCCATACTTAACCATTCTGGCCAAGCAACCCTGTATCCTTTCATGCAGGAATAGTGCATACAATAATGTTTCTGTTTATCCCACAAGTCACGAAAATTGGCCCACAGCTTAAGGCGCCTGTCTGCCACCCCCTCTAATCACCAAAGCTCATAACAATACAGTTTATGAGAAGCTTTCCGAGGAAGCACATCCCCTGGGCCTTTGTAGTAAATTTACAACTTCATTCATAGAGCGAATTGATAATGACGTTTCAAGACGAGGCTAGCAACCAGGCCTCCGAGTCACCGTCACTGGATTGTACGGGGAGAGTATTTAACGATGCATCAAGTACTGATCACAGCTCTGCCTCGTGTTTATACACACTGGTCAAGGAAGACCCCTACCACCCCATCCCCAGCAAGCCAATTGCTAGTAGTAAATATGGGAATAGGGTATAGCTATTCAAAGGAAAGTCCGGAATCTAAGGCATTACTGGTAATTTTTGTAAGTTAAAATCGGTGTCCAAGTTCTGAGTCAGTCATATGCTAACTGTGTTCATTCAGATTCGATTTCTTATTACATGTAGTTGTTGATTAATGAGACCTTAATTTAATCTACTTCCTTTTTGTGTGTGATTTTCTTCTGTAACAATATAACAATATTTGACGATGTAATATGACCTTTGCGAACGCCATTTTGCCATTTGACAACCACTTATTGATTCATATGTCATTACAGTTGGCATATTTAAATATCAAAAATTCTTTTTCATTTAAGTAAGTGAGAAAAAAATGTTTGTTTATGAAATTCTTTTTGAGGTAAGGTGTCGGAAGGAGGCTGCTTGATATTTCCACATGTTTTGGTTGAACATATATTATTAAGTCTGGTGAGTTTGGAATTTGGTATTTTGTTTTTCGTCACATTTATGACATATTGTGGCTAATTTGGGGCGAATAAGCATTAATGGGTTAACCTATTTCTAAGTAGCAATATAGTTTAAAGTGATCAATTTATCCCATTCCTCGTTCTGCACTGAAGTTGTGAAGGTTGAGTTGCTCTTAGACTGGTGTATCTAAGTCGTCATTCATTGAGAATGACACTAGGAGTTGCAATAAATCCAAATGTTATCGCATAAATGTGCCGATTGCACAGCCTTGTAAATAAAGTAATGAGTGCGTGCAAATTTGTCAAGCGAGCGCTAATTCTACAGTTACTGCATATATTATAGGACTCCCCCGCATTTGTCCTGAACCAAAGTAGAGTATGGCCAATAAAGGCAGTGCACTCGGTCAGGGGAACGTGGAGAACGTGAGGAAGTCGGAATATCCTCTAGACGTTGCGTAGATAATTAGTTGTATATAATACATTTGTTAGGCATAACAGGAACTATTGGATTATAAGGAGTATTCAATTCAACCACCGTCGCTCATAGGTAGTGTTTCCTTCTATACCGTAAGTTCAATTTTTCCATTTTCTCAGGTCACATAAAATGCTGTGCACACGTTTGTAGACACCCAGAGTAGTTTTTCTCAAGTACACACAATGACCTCACCAGTATAATATTATACAAATGTTTTTGTTGTTTTTATTATTATTATTATTTTCAAGTTTTTGTGAGAGTATATAGGTTTGAACAAGACATTTATTACAAATCCAGCTGTGCACACGTCTTAAGACAGTCCGGGTATTTTTTTTTAAGTATACACAATGACCTCACCAGTATAATATTATGCAAATGTTTTTGTTGTTTTTATTATTATTATTTTTTAAGTTCTAGTCAGAGTATATAGGTTTGAACAAGACATTTATAACAAATCCAGCTTCGTACACGCCCCTTTCATAGATAAGCTAGATTTTTCTTCATGTTTTTTGTTGGGAGGTTTAAGGTGATGGGTACCATTGCAAGCCAGTTAAAAGCCCTGTCCCAAAACACACCTCAAAGCAGCATAATCCTACAACTAGGTGTATCTCCAGGTTCCTGAGTGTTATCAGGTAGAGAATATCATCGCCACCTGTCATTATTCAATCCATATTCTGTTTTATTTCAAAATTTACAACTTTTTTTTCAAATGACATATTCTCATTAATTACGCAGGTGATGGTTACTGCAGGTTCAGAGTTACTTTAGGGATATCATTGACTATGCCCAATAAAAAGTATTTTTTTGATTTTTTTACCCCTGTAGATTTTTACAGGCCATAACATTGAAAATTCTAGTGAGAAATCTCGTGTGTGGAGGCATGGGAACCCCTTTGATAGTAATGGATATATCTCGCTGATCACTCCTGAGCACTCGAAACAAAAGAGAGTTGCACAAAGATACACATCGACGATCTCAAGACAATGGGTTGTGGTCAGGATGCTATAAATAGGTGCTAGCTATGAGTACGTGAGGTCACCAAGTGAAGTTGGTGTGGAGATTTCTAACTAAAATTTTCAACGTTATGGTCTGTAAAAATCTTCAGGGGTAAAAAATCAAAAAAATACTTTTTATTGGGCATAGTCAATGATATCCCTAAAGTAACTCTGAACCTGTAGTAACCATCACCTGCGTAATTAATGAGAATATGTCATTTGAAAAAAAGTTGTAAATATTGAAATAAAACAGAATATGGATTGAATAATGACAGGTGGCGATGATATTCTCTACCTGATAACACTCAGGAACCTGGCGATACATCTAGTTATAGGATTATGCTGCTTTGAGGTGTGTTTTGGGACAGGGCTTTTAACTGGCTTGCAATGGTACCCATCACCTTAAGTACAGTTACACAATGGCAATGAGTAAATCTATTTACGGTTGGAATAAAACCAATGCATTCACCTTGGTATCTATATTTACAAAAACGTAATTGTAGTTTTAAATTTTATATTTACATAAATTGCTAAATCTATACAAGCATACTTAGTTTTTTGATGGGTTCTAATCAACATATCGTTTTGGTGACTATACATGTGTCCGGAAGATGCAATGAAATGAAATAAAGATGAAGAGAAAAGTACAATGTAGTCAGGCATTCTGGTGCCCAATTGCGTGAATAATCTCAAGATATTCAAAATATCTACATTCATGAATCCAGTGTAGTTGTTGGTTGTATTCTTATACGAGCTATAGATAAATTCGCTTGTGAAAAATGGAATTAGAAATTATTCCATATTCATAACAGTATGACGCAATATTAGTCCTAGATAAGATCACTAAAGTTTTGTTCTGTTTAAGGTGGGGTTAATTTCTGAACATAGGGTTATTTTGGGACATTTACATATGTTAAAGCCTACTTCCTTTGCCTTGTAATCAGATATATTATGAACGACTGACGATTTCCGCGCAGAGTTAGAGACCATGTGTTAAAATTTCCACAAAAGTTGTGTGCTGTAAGGCACTATCTTGCAGGAACTCCAAAATTTCTAACAAGTTGCCCTAACCAAGTATACATATAGCAAACTTCCATTATATTTACAAATCAAATGTACCCTTTATTGATCAAGAAAATCTCATTTGAGATAAAACGTTGCAAATTAGAAACTGTGCTCCTATTCAAGTCAGCTCAAGCAGCTAAGTTAAGCAAAACTTATAGTTGAAACACGAAGACTTCAGGGATTAGATAACCATTGTTAGAAAGTGTCACGAGTGCTAAACTTGGAGATGTCTTATTTTGAGTGTGTCACCAGCATCACAGCCTTAAGCAAATAGAAACAGTAAGATTGATTTCATCATTAGACACTTATGCTACATGGAATGTAATATATGTTTTAGGATAAGAGAAGCTATAGAATAATTGTTCAAGTACATGCTCTTTAAAGGCCTCACTGTCAGCTCTGACTTTGCTATGATGGGGGCTCTGAGTATGGCTTTGATCTAAATAGGTACTCTCTAAGCTAGTGAATTTATGGCTTTTAATGATTTAGTTCAGTCAATAAAGATGCATAAACAAAAACATCATATGTCAAGCAACGCAGGTTTTATAGGCAGGTATCACAAAGTTATCTGACTACCAAATATATACAGAAATTACCATTTGACAGCAATATGAGAAAATTGTAATGAATTGAAAACAATGTGCATCAGGGGAAACGAAAATGTATTACGGTGGATCCTTGATAAGCAGGCTAGAAAAAATGTAACTAATTTTGTTAAGTGAGTGTAATCAGTAAGTCTTACAAGGTTAGTGGCCCTTTTCATAGCTTCCATAAGAAATTTGGATATTTGAAAACAGATCTTTTTCTTCGCTTATATTTCTTTTCATGCCAATCTTGGAAATATCAAATTGAAACAGGTCCTATTTAAAAAAATGTGTTTTCATGATGCAAATGGAAACTCCGAAAATATAGAAAAGTGGAGGGGTGGTACTAGTTCTCAATTTTTGAGATAAACTTGGAAATAGGAATCTCCATGCAAATTTCCAGTTTTCTATTTGAGTTATGGTATGTAAATTTTACAACGACCAATCTAACAATATTTGTCTATCTACCTAACTGTAAGATAAGGAATTGTAATATCTGTGTTATAGGTTCTTGTAAAATGATTTACATAAAGGTGAAATAAATATGAAGTGAAATAATGAAAAAAATATTTTTGAAACACATCCCACGTTTATTATGACATCTTTTGTGCAGCAAACCCAACTTGATATTTATGCTTTTTCAGCTTCCCTTTGTGTACTTTAATTGAAATATTGAGAAAATTCATAGGAACCTTTATAAGTTGCACAACTGCAAATGGTGGCTCCTTTGCTCTCATAAGTATTTAGAAAAAAATGATAACAAAATCAGGGATAGCTTCGGATTGGAATGTTAGAAAATGTTATTGCACCCGAATTCGTCACTGTGCTCCTTTTGTTTTAATTCTATCGGTTCCTCATTGCGCTCAATTAATATTGATTTGGTTCAATCATGTAGATTGGGAGAATATGATTGGTGACTTTTTGAAACACTATTGACATTGTTCTTTGCATTTTCAGATGACCACAATACTAACGGCCGTTACAGTGCTTCTCCTTACATTTGGTACAACGATTCAAGGTAAGTAACTGGACATTGGGTACCCGTAACCCTTATGCTGCTGGTGGCTAATTTTGCCAATACAAAATGATACAAAAAATACAAAAAAATGACTGAAACCCTGTTAATGAGTACTCATCTGAGAGCATTCAGCGAGAGCTATCCAATGAATACCGACATGATAGGGTTAAGATGGTTTTCAAAATCCTTTGCGTCCTTGAGCTTTGAACGAAAGTATCCTCAGCAGTGGAAGGGTTAAAGAATCTATATTTTAAGTAGAAAGGAACTGAATACTTACGAGTCTATAATGCACGCCCTTACTTCTACCAACCTAAAATTATATTTACAATGTGCAGTGTGCAACATTATGACTAGGGGGATATTTAAGAAAGAAACAAGAACAATTGGACAATTGAAGGTGATTGGCTAACTGTAATCAGGAAAGATTTTTTCAATTAATTTATTTTTTAGATCGGATGAGATCTTTTTTTGGAAAGAAGTTCCCCAAGCTTTATTACAGTTTGATTATAACATTGACCATCATTTTTCAATATTCAGAGTATGCAACCACTCTGGTTTTAAGCAAAAATTAAAAATACCTTTTGATTCCAAATGGTAGCTCTTTAAAATAGTATTATATTATAGTCGTGCATTATGCTCGGGATGCCTAGGTATAATTTAGTGCAGAAATCATATATCGCCACTGTATGCTTAGTGCCTGCTCGTGGTCTAGTACCATAACCGAAAGTCCACGATTAGAAACTGCCTTACTGCTAAAGGTTGAAAGTGTCATGGGGTCGTCCGTGGTTTTCCCTGGGTTCACAACTGATGGTAGGATTTAGACACAGATCCATCACAAGGGGGACATCGTAGGAATTGCAAGATCGCCTCTAGCCACTGCTCAAGTCTTATGTTGCTCATTAATGCTTGGGAGTTCCTCCAGAAATTGTCGTCTGGATCTTTGATACTTTGGACAATAACTTTGGAATTAAGAAAGATCTTACAAACTATTTGAAGGAAGGTTGTTGGTAATGCTTTAATCAACATTTCTTCTTCAAATATTTTTCACACTATGCTTACACCTGTACGATTTCTTCAAAATTGTCAGGCTGCTTTTGGCCGCTTAGAGCTTTAATAAATAGTGTCTGTATCTTCATTCCAGACGATTCACTCAGCGCATCCAAGCGTGCCATAACCCTCAGCACTTCCCTTCAAATCATGCGAAATCTCAGCCAGTCCTGCTCCTCCCTCGAAATGGCATACCGGAAAATAGATCTATCAGATGAAGACAAAATACAATGGCTAAACTCGAACGGTGGTAGTTTCCTATCTGATTACATGGCGTTGGACGTGGAACAGGCAAAGCAAAAGTTCAGGAATCTTCTCGCTGCGTCACAGTATCATTTGGTAAGATCTTGCATAACATTTTCTCTTTCTGTTAATGCATGGTATATAATTGTACACTTTGGTAATTACCTACCTCATTGGCGACAGAGGTAAACATTGACAAACGAGTGGGTGTGTGTTTATGCGCATACACACAAAGCACACACAAATACATATACATATACTAGTATATATATATATATATATATATATATATATATATATATATATATATATATATATATATATATATATATATATATATATATATATGGTGTGTGTGTCACGTTTTAGATACACAGACATAGTTTTCATAGATGGATACAAAGATAAATACATTTACGTACATACATAACGTACATTATATTTACGTACATACATACTTATATATCACTACAGATGATCGTTTATAATCTAAAATCAATCGGAAATCTCGCAAATTTAAACATGTCTTTCACTGTCACGAAATTTACTGGATGGCCTACATTTAGTGTAATTTGTCCTTGGGTTGATAGGGGGTGGACGAGATTCCCCAGTAATTATTTCGTAAAATAATTATAGTGGCCGAGATTCCTAGGGCGGCCGAGATTTAGGCAGACATACACACACATACATAGATGCATGCATACAAACACACATGTCTGTATGCTAGTATCTATGTTTATATTTGTATTACCCCATTTTTGCAGGTGCCAACTCCTGGAGATGATTCTATGGACCCCCAAAGGGACCACTTAAGGACCAAGTTTGCCCTTATACAGGACTTACAAATATTTTTCCGAGGGTTATCAAACTCAACTAAAGTTGATGACTCTAAAAGGACTAGACGAAGAGTTGTGCGGAGTAGCATGACAGATAAAGATAGATTCTTAAGTAAATTTCTGTCTGGAGTGAATAAATCTAGGACTTTTGAAAAGAAGAATGTGCCTAAAACAACGCAGTCGACATATAAAAGCGTTCCGACTACATTCGTACCCCCAGCAGAGGCGGGTGTTCGAAATACAAGAATACTGTCGTCAGAAGGTGAGTAATATGGCTTCTATTACATATATATCTTAATGTATTTTTCCTGGTAGTTCTATTTCGTTATTGTGTGTATGTATTTTATTGACTGTATACCTGTACGGAAATCATACAGATGATACAAAATAAGGAAAATTGGAAAATAAAGGAAAGTGTATAGGGAAAATAAGTGTAATATGAGGAAATATAACACAATTATAAGAAAGCAATGGGAAATTAAATTAAATTCAATCTCCTGTTGGGAGAAAACCTCAAGACTTGAGGTTATCCCATAAAGAAGAATTATCAAAACGATAATCTAAATCGAGAGTCCTATAGGTAAGTGCTGGGTCTAGACCATAAAGCGAGATGTGGGTGCGCGTAGAGACTTGTCCAACACCTCATTTCATGATGACTTTCTTATGTATTTTCTCAATATATTTCTCATATGTTGAACATACATTCATTTGATAAGTCACTCGTATTGTCTGTTGACACATTCATGCATAAGAACTTATTGTCTGGCTTTGTAATGCTTTGATAACCATTCAAGAATAACGAATAATTTCAATAATTCAATTATTTAAATAATTATAGTATTTGAATTAGACCTGGCGATAGTGTTTTGATTACCAATTCCCACAATTGTTTACTAACTATACTTTCACTTGAATGATTTAACCAAAATTGTCAGGCTGCTTTGGCCGCTAAGAGCATTAATGAACTAAAAGGTAATATAGCTAAAGATGAGTAATTTGCATCATCGTAAAAAAGGAAATTAATCAGAGATGCAAATTAACCGAATTTATGATTTTGGATTTTTCCGAGATTTTTTAATCCGAAAAGTCAATACTGAAGGTTAATATTCTTATGACAGGAATAATACTTCCGACTTTCATTATACCGAACTGACCCCACTGTATACATTTTCAGGTTATAGCACAGTAGTGGAGTATTGCATTAAAAGGGGCACGGCCGGCAATGATGGGTATTTACATATGTGTACCACGTGTGCGGCTACCACCACCCTTCCCGAGGATCGCTTTCCGAGGGTTATCAACGAAGCCATCTGCTCGCCTGACGACACTCACTGTCTCACAGTGCACGGAACACGTGAGTTTTTTTATTCTTTATTGCATCTATTATTATATACAGTACATACATTTAATTCCTTCATTAGTCGACCGGGCCAGTGCATGGTTGTACAAACATTCATGGATAACATGTTGAAAAAATAACCCAAGCACATCAATAACCCACGTAGCTTGCGAACTAAAGCTTTGTTCAGTTATGAGGTCTGCGACCTATGGTCACATCCATGCCCAGGATATGGGGTGGCAATCGGGCGTGTGAGTCTGTATTATGGCCGGGCTGCCCACGCATTTAGTGCAGGAATTAGATATCGGCACTGCATGCGTCATCATATTGTATTTCAACCACAGGTAATCACATAATCCTCAAAGAGTGAATTAGGTTAATAACAATACAAAAGGGAATGTATATGCTGATAGCTTGTGACAGCAAAATGAAAAGGGGGAAATATTTCAATGTCCGTTTGCAAAGTGCCTCAAAGAGTCACATACTATATTCCACCTCTCATCGAATTGCAGCATGTTTATATTGAGATTTGCCTTATGTTCATCAGCCTTAAGTTGATGACGGAACACGTGAGTTAGCAATGTGTTTGTTTTCACCTGACCACCAATGAGAAAATATGCACTGCCTCAAATATGCATTGTGTATCTCTCATCTGCTTATTGATCATTAGGCATCGTTAAAACTAGTTCTATAGTGTGTCAATTTGCATGTCGTAGATGGTGCTGGGTCTTTTGCGACATCATTTCAGATCTAATAAAGTGATAATGATGAAATAAAAATGACAAAATAAATCATTGAAATGTTACCATGTGATCGCGTACTTCGCTCAATCATCAATTAGCGCCAGCTCTCTCTCTCTCTCTCTCTCTCTCTCTCTCTCTCTCTCTCTCTCTCTCTCTCTCTCTCTCTCTCTCTCCCTCTCTCTCTCTCTCTCTCTCTTTATATATATATATATATATATATATATATATATATATATATATATATATATATATATATATATATACATAATATATATATATATATATATATATATATATATATATATATATATATATATATATATATATATATATATATACATATATATATATATATATATATATATATATATATATATATATATATATATATATATATGTGTATATATATATATATATATATATATATATATATATATATATATATATATATATATATATATATATATATATATATATATATATATCGTAATGATACTTTATTGACTATAGACAAGCTACATAAACATGTCATTATAGCAAAACTGAATAAGAATAAACCGAACATATAAACATAAATGAAACAGAACAGAAGAACAGAAAATAAACAGACACAAGGAGATGATGAAATTGCCGGATAAAAAATATTAGACTTGTTGCAATATATTCAAATTATCAATATAATGTTTGTGTGTGTGTGTGTGTGTGTGTGTTCCTTGACACCTTTAATTATTCTTTTTTGCTTAACCGAAGTACAGAGATACTGTAATCAGACAAAAATACCAGATAGAAAATGTGCTTCTCGGTATTTTTGGGCTATGTAATATCAAGCACTATATGTTGACCTTTGTTCCCAGGAAATCAATCCTTAATGAAGTCGGATATGATTGTCATATTGTTTCCGGTCCTCAAATACAATTCTCATTTATGGCAATGGGTGTGAATAAGATGGTGTCAGATTTTCATACGAAATTTTGAAAAACGCAAGCAGACATAGCAACGGACATACATGCACATACATACATATATACATACATACATGTAAATACATACATACATACATACATACATACATATTCACACATAGTAATAATTGAATCATTGCTTACGAAATCTCGAAAACGCAAGCAGACGTATCAACGTACATACACATACATACATACATACTAACATACATACATACATGCATATTCACGCAAAGTAATGATTGAATCATTGCATATGTTTTATGTTTATGTTTTCGCTTATGTGTTATATGCTAATTTCTTATTTTTCATTATTTCAGATCACGGCAGGTGCGCACAGAAAATATTTAACTTAAACATGCTTCGCAGAAAGCAAGGAATTTGCACCGTAGCTCTCCAAAACGGAGAAAAGGTAGTGGTGGACGACTGGGAACTGTATACTCAGCCAATACGAGTATGCTGTGAATGTACAATTGACCAAAGGTCATTCTTTGCACAGTATGTCCCCCGCGATGGAGATGACAATGGTGACAATGTAGAACCACGTAAGAATGAGAAGGGAGGAAGCGGGAAAAGCTAAGCCGCTGAAACGGACAAAGTTCACATGGAATTTCACCTTTTGCGTGTTTATTTACAAGCTTGTGATGGCTACCAAGCAAAGTTCTTGTTTACTCGTATGAGCGTGGTAAACAAACCATGAATGTAGGTCACCAGGTCATTGGCGTCAGCAAATGTAGGTCACCAAGTCGCGAGCGGCGATATGGCGTCGATTTGTATTTAACCCTTACGCTACTGGAGGCTAATTTGGCCAATACCAAATGATGCAAAAAAACTGAAAAATGACTGAAACTGTGGCAAAGGTTACTCTAATGAATACCAACATGACAAGGTTTAGATGGTTTTCAAAAATCTTTGCATCTTTGTGCTTTGGACAAATGTAGCCGTTGCATTGGAAGGGTTAAGGATATTTTCAAATATTATAGTGTTGGTGCATGGCTATATGTACATATATGTTGATACTTTGTAGAGGGTGTCTTACAGGTGAAAATTATAATGAAGAATGCGAAATCATTTCGATCTATAGACGGCACGTCTTTACTGAAAGCAGTGTATACATGTACATGTACCTCTCACAACAGAGGCAGACTAAATGACTTCATGTGAGGGAAGGTCCAGTTGATATACTTTTTAAGGAGAAAAATATTCTGGCCCTGAAAGGTAAGAACAAAATATTATGGCTCCAAAAATTGAGCATTTCTGAGGGGAAAAGTTCTGGACTGCCTGAGGTAAAAGAATAAATTCTAACCAAGTCAAAAAAGGATAGTCCCCCATAATATGAAATGGTCCGCCCCAATTGTCATATTGCTGTGTAGTATTAACTAAGAAATATATGATCGAAAGAGCACATTCATCTTGCTAAAATAATAGAAGGATACATTTTGGGGTTACTAGTATCTAATTGTAGTTTTGTGTTTGTCTGAAAGACATTCTAGATTGCACTGGTAAAATACTGTTACAGACATTAAATTCCTGCACCATTCGACCGGACGTCTGTCAGTGCCTGGTTTCATAAACACCCATGTATAACATGTCAAAAAAATAAGCCAAGCATAGCAATTACCAACGTAGCTTTTGAATCAAAGTCACGTTCAGTTGTGATGTTATTGATGCATCCATGCCATAGATACTCGGTGGTAATCGGGTGTGCAGTCGTGCATTATGCCCAGGCTGAGCATGCATTAAGTACAGGAATCAAATGTTGGCACTGTACGTGTACTATACAAAAGGGAACAGGACCATTAGAACAATGCCTGAGAACACAATTGTCAAGTTGGAAGTGAAATATACTACAGGTTTAATAAAGTTGACTTTGCACATATGCTCATTTCACTCATTTGATTTGCGGAATGGTAAGAATATGAGCGTTAAATGAAAGCGATTTATTTCTGAAGACTTCGCAAATCTGCTTGTAATCATACAAGTATTAACCCTTATGCTGCTGGTAACTAATTTTGGCAATATAAAACGCCGCAAAAAGCTGGAAATGACTGAAACCCTGGCAATTGGGTACTCATCTGAAAGAACCCCGCGAGAGCTATCCAACAAATACCAACATTACAGGGTTTAGATGGTTTTCGCAGATATTTGCATCTTTGTGCTTTGAACGAAATAGCCTCAGCATTGGAAGGGTTAAACGGACCAGACAAAACCAACCGGTATATGAGATAAACGATTATCATCCAAGTCAGAGTGTTCGAGTAAAATGCATGTTGCTTTATATCTAATAAATATCCTAATTCGATTCTTACCCATCATAGTAAAACCTTTTTTATCTTTTACCAAGACGGCAATATAGAAATTTTCTTTAATTATGCGTCATTTTAAATACAAATGAAACTTATGAGAAGTTCAGGTGTTCAACACATTTCCCAGTGCAACCACTGGAAAGTGATAACGAAAAACATTCTGAAGACAATCTTGTTTTGGTTTAGCATGAGAGTGAGGTATCAATTTCGTTATTAAAGTGTTCAAATTCCTCCTTGTTTGTTTATTTTCAATTTCAAGCTTTTGAGTTATGCTTGTTCTTTTCAGCAGGTATAATTAATTTGGATCGTTGAAAATGAAGTCAATACTGTTGCATGCTATGTATATATCGTAGTAAACCAACTTCCCCCACTCATACCTAGAGCCCCCAAAACCCTCCTGACTATGGCAATCACAGGATGGCCAGAATATTTTCAGAACATATTTGCATTAAGAAAAAACTAATCAGTGCATATGTATCTTTATTGGCTGTAACTCTCGTATCAAAAGTATAATACACAACAGGTGATAAACATATTAAAATACTAGATTAACATGATATAGTATATGAGTGATATCATAAGAATAATACATGAAGAGTTAACATGTAACCCAAAAATAACCAAAAAGAGTAGACAAAATCAACTTGATCTAGTTACATACGAAATCAAGATCCAAATTCCAGCTCAGGTCTATTACTTTATGAAA